>CM035126.1:1200000-1560527 GCA_020205555.1 Panax stipuleanatus | reverse complement strand
CATTGTTTGTGAGTTTTTTAAGGCGAGAAAAAAGAAGGGGAGCGATTTTTTAAACATTTCCTCCCCAAACTTGGAAAGATTTTGAAGGAAATTTATTAAAGACTTGTACGATCTACTAAAATATCAAAACTATCGTTATAATAGTTCTCAAATGTGATCTCATTAGGATAACATAGTAATGTACTCTTTTAAGTTAAAAACTCACAAACACAAGGAAAGAGAGTAAATTTTCTTTCTTTCACTCTCTTTTATCTAATAGGTTTTAAATTCTTTTCTTCTCTTCTCTCTTCAAACTCACCAACACTGTATTAATTCTTAAAATTCTTTTTTAATGCATTCATTCAATGCACGTGCCTTTGAAAATTGGAAGTCCTACGAGGTAATCTTAGTATTTTGTTGGAAGTTACTTGCTGTTGGATATTGGGGGCGTTTCTGTGTGCTGTTTATAATCAGCTTATGGTCCCAACCATCTAGGAGGAAGAGTAAGTCATTTGTTTTTCAATCAATGTAGCCTTCTTATTTCTCAAGTATTTTCTGTTGCGAACTAGACGTGCTATGTTTTTACCATTTTGGTATAGTGATACGAGTCATTGAAGCATGCTGCATTTCTTACGACTTTAATGTGCTGCCTCTCTTTAGCCCATGTTTGCTATTAATCTTCTCTAAACTTGCTCCTGCTATATTTGTGTCCAGCTTTGAATTTTTTTTCAAGTTTTATTTATTTATTTATAAATATATGTTATTTATCTTTGCAATGCATCTATTGCTTTGCAGTAAATTTGTATATACAGGATCATGATATATCTTTTTATTTTTTTTAAAAATAATATATTTTTGATTTTCACAATGCATCTATTGCTTTGCAGTGATTTTGAGTATATGGGGTCCTGATATTTAACACGTGTATAAAAAGGCGTTCCTGTATTCTCGGGTTATATAAATTTAATATTGAGAGACAATTCCCGCCACTTAAAGTGGATGCTACATTTTTTTCCTGCAAATGAGCTTTCCTCGATTACCTGGCTTTTATATGTAGGCCGAGGATTCGTACTGTAAGAGAACCTAAGGGCCACAATAATTGGTTGTTATTTTGATGTCCTAATATCAAACCAGGTAAACAAAATGAGAACTGAGAAATTGGTGCAAGGATGATAATTATTTGAGGTATGGATTCTTATTTTCTTGACATTATTTTCTAAGATTGGTGTGCAACTCATTCAGTAATAGGAACCACCTCTGGATCGTTAATGTTGAGCCTGAGCTGTCTGGGGACCATGAAATTGGTCTTTTGATGTTCTCTTGGGTCGAATAACACTGCTGGTCACTCTACTTGTCAAACCCCATTGTAGGATGCTATTTTCTGTTGATCGTTTTTTTTTCTTTCTAGACTGCGTGTTTGTCAATGGAATTTTAGTAGAGTGGAAAAGTGGGGATAAATGTTTACTTAATTTTGATGTCAGGTTATGAGTTTGATGAGAAAATTGGTCGTGTCATTTACCAAACATGCACCCCACCCCCCAAACAAAAGCCACCACAACACAACATTACAAGATGTTTGGCTCGGTATGGTTAAGTTTAAGGAAAATTACACCTCAAAGTGAATTATATTTGTTTGTTTGTTTTATAAACTGGAGATAAAATTTGTTACCCAGTTTTTCCCAATATTAAATTAAGTACAAAAATGTGTCATTGCGGAATTTTTATTTTTTATTTATCTCTATCACTATAGCCTGAGGAAAGAGTAGTAGTTAAGTTGGTGTAAACAATTTTTGTAAAGTCTTTTGTTTCCACTTTTATCCTTTCCATCCCTATTGAGTCATCGACTCTCTCAAACGGACAGTTATTTAGTTTTCATTCCTACTTTCTCACTTCCACTCTAATTCCTTTTATTTTAATCTCGGTGTGTGTGCAGGTAACTAGTGCATACTATAATTTATGTTAGGAAACTGATATTTCTAAATGTTAAAATGATATTTTCACGTGAGAGAGTCTCTCACATGGAGGTGAGACCCACGATAAGAGGGATCATGTGGAAATATCAATTTCCTTTATGTTACTACCACTGCAAACTAGAATATTCATTAAAAAAAGGGGTTAGGAATGGCAGTTGTGGTCTTGCCCTGTGCTTGGGAGGGTGCAAATCTCTAACATTGTCTGCATCTAAATTCTTTTCTTTTTTGGGCCCCCGTATTTTGGGAATTTATATTTTAATACTTGAGCAAATATTATTGATATTTGAACAAGGGCATTTTCACTTGAACAGTAAGTGGGCTTCATACTAGTGAAATATTTGAGTGTGCCAAGAGTAGTCAATAATAATCTTTGAACATGTGTTTGGGGTGCTTTGTAGTATGGATAAAATTAAGAGGTAAATTTTGATTTTGGTGTTGGCACAAACAATATGCCGAGGTATATAATTATAGTTGTCATTAATGGATGAGGTGATGTAAATCTAAATTAATTGTTTTGTATTTGTGAAGCCGGGGGCAGCTAAGCTCAAGCTCAAGCTCTACGATACGTACGTGTAGGCACCTACCTAACACAGTTGCCGAGTTAGTGGAGGAAGGGGTTTTTGCCTGAACACCACCAAACAAACAGAAGAGATATTGACTTGTATGGTCTTCAAGAGATTGCTCTCGTAGTTGTTAATTAGGTCGATTTAAATTAGGTGGTGGTTCAACAAATTTTTACCAGCATACCAAAATGTTTGAAAATTTAAATGAATAATGTTACATACACAAATTATTCTATAAATATTTTGCATACGCTACTTTAGCTTTTTATGTGGGACTGAGGTATGCATTGAAGTAATTTGTTGAGGTTTAGCTTTTTATGTTCATACATTTTATTATCTCTAATTTTGTCCTTTTAATTATATTAGTTTATTACATTAATATATTTTATTTTATTTTGTAGGGTTTAATATTTATTGCAATAAAGTCAAAATCTTGGTGATCAAGCGATATTTAATGCTCTTATTCATGTAAGAAATATTCAAGAAGAATCTTGCAAAGAGAAAGAAAAGTCTGTGTAGAAGATCTCTTTGAGAAGTTGATTGCCACTAGGAAGTTAAAACCTACATGGAAACAAAAGTGTCCAAGTTCAATGTATCTAAATTAGGGCATAAATTTATTTTTCCTATAAATAGGTCTCTAGGTCTCTTGTATTAGAGAGGAAGGATAATGAGGGATTGTATTAGTTTAGGTTAGGAGTAGAAGTAGATTAAATTACTTCTTCATTATACGCTTGTTGGAGAATCATCAATAAAGGGAATTTTCTTATTTTATTTCTTCTTCTTTATTTTTAGTTAGTTATTTTATTTTTAATGTCTAGTTAATTTTTTTATATCTAGGATGAAGATGAAATTAAATAATTATTCATGATAATATTTTTCATCTCTTCTATTATTTATGCCTTTATGTTTAATTGATTTCGCCTTCATATTTCGTTATTGGAAATTTCGTTTTATAGTTCATATGTGACTTTAAATTAATTAAGAGGTTTTGATAGATTATTGTTAAGATATGACTTTTTCATAAGCCATGTTTGCTCAAAGAAGTTTTGATGGGTTATAGTTAATCCTTAAATTTTCATAGTCTATACTTGCCCACGTTAATATAAAATTACTAAATTAAAGGGAAGGGAGATCAAAATCATAATAAAGTTATAAAAATAGAATAGATTGAATTATATGTTATGTTTATTATTTAATGGATTCGGATTCCTAGATTGTTTCCTCATTATTAGTTTTCATATTCTAATTAATCAACTCTCAATATTTATTTCTAATTCGCCTAAAATAGATATTAAGGATATATTAAAATTAATCTAGTCTCTGTGGGTTCGACCTGTACTTGCTAGTTCTTCAACTTGACACTGTGCACTTGCAGTTACATATTTTTATCACATCAGTATGTCACATCAGCAGTTTGTAAAATGTTTATAGAATGTTTTGTATTTGTAGTATTACTCAATTTAAAAAAGAAAAAAAATGTAAAGATTTTAGAAAACATAACTAATAGCTACAAAATTCAGTTAGAAAAGAGTTAATTGGAAAGAAAACTAGGGTAAAAACATCCAATTTTAATAGAAAAGTAGCCTTTAAATTTCCTATTAGAATATCAGACGAAAAGGAGCACAAAAATTGTGCGCTGGTGTTGTTGAATGTAAATATGAGAATTTATTACTTTTGTATGTTCAATAAAAAAAAGAGTCAAAACAAACAGGTGCAGTTTCTTTTATGCTTCATGTATTTTAGATACTAGGCACATGCAGTGCGTGTATAAATTAATGGGATAAAATAAAAATTTTATAAAATTTGAAGGATTAAATAGAAAAATAAAAAAATTTAATATAAAAGAATAAAATAGTAATATAATTAAATTTGTAAAGGTAGAAGAAAAAAAAATATTATGAGGCAGTTGCACCAAACGGTTCATGACCGCTTTATAATATTGATTGGATGATTAATTTATTAGAGTATTCACAACAATTTCTCTAATCAACTTTTTATCTTTAATTTTAAAGAATACATTAACAAATTATTATCCAACAATTTCTTTATCCTTATTTGACTCTCTATTTTAATCGCTATATAGAATTTTACTCCCTAGTATGAGGGAATCAAAAGACCGTTCTCTATGTGTATAAAATGACATTTCACACCCTCATTTAAGTGGACAACTCATCAATCATACACATCTTGACATTTTTTTACTACTTCATTTTCAAATTATAAAATTAATATTGATTTATTTTTTAAAAATTAATTTCAAACATATTCAAATTTAAAATTGATATAAATTTATTTAATTTATGCCATTATAATTATAAATATTATAAAAGTGCTAAAATTTTAAATTTTATTATTTTCAAAATTTAAATGAATCATATTAAATTTAAATTTAAAAATATCATAAATTAATTTTTTAAAAGTTAATATTGATCTTATGTACATTTACAACTATAATTCATTCAATACTCACTTTATAAATTACTTAAAATTTAAAAAAAAATTAAAAATTATTTTATAGTGAAATACAATTGATAAATTATACTCTCTTTTATAAATTATAAGATTATTATTAATTTAATGTTTTTACTATTGGAACTTTCAAATTTTAAATTTCAAAATTTAAAGAATCAATATAAGGAATCTGTTAGGTACATAGTAAAAAAATTGAATCCTTATTTTGCAGAATGACCTAATAACACTGCAGAATAAAGATAGAGATAAGAAAGTTGTTGTGAATGCTCTTTTAGGGATACAAATCTAAAACTACGATTTTAAGGGTAATTTCATTTTTCCAAATATAGTCTTACTTTTTGCTACAAATAATAATGATAACATTCAACTAACCTATGATACAAGTAATAACCATGTTAAGAACTTTAAAATCTGTTAAAAATTATCACCATAATGCAGATAAACACACAAAGAAATTTAAAGAGAATTGCAAGGAATACAAACATTTTTGTCATATATAGTAAGAGTACCTGATTTAGTTAGTGGGCCACCACTTCCCTATATAGACTAAATTGGTGGCCCAATAAGTAACTAATTAGCTAGTTGGGTCAAACAATTGAGTCCAAGCCCACGATTTTTCTCCACGCGTTCCGTTAATCATCACTAACACCAGCATCAAATCCCCACCGTTAACTGTACTTACTCCCATTCACCTAGATACATCTACACCGTCAATTACATTTCTTGTCCTACTTCGTTCCCTTTCACATTTGGCAGGTGTCTCTGAATTTTCATCATCTTCCTCGTTGACAAAAGCTGCAAGTAAAAATTTGTTAATGAGATCAGCTAGCTGAGCTGAATTACGATTCAATTTCAGCTCTTCTGCAACTTTTCATGGTATAATGGTACGAATATCGCTCTACTTTACTCCTTTGAGATATCTATATCTAATGTGTATATATATAGAGAGAGAGAGACATTCATGGGTGATTGCTAATGTTGAGCTTGCTTATGGATCCGCCGGTGATTCTTTGTTAAAATTTGATAAGGAATCTAATTACGAGAATGTATGTATCGGCAATCCGTTCTGTTTGATCTGAATTAAGTGAAAACTTCTAATGAACTAATTTTCTATGCCTTGTGCAATGAAAAAGATAAACTTTTTATAAATTATAAGGCTAGGTGTTCCCAAATCATGAAGAAATATGAGCTTTTATTTGCACTTTTACTTCCCTGGCTTTCAAGTTTTTCATATTCCTTTATTTAAACCATGCACGGTTTCCTAGATAGATGTGAATGTTAACAGATCAATGTGGTGGTAAATGTCTTTGAACATTTACAGCCTGATATTTCCCCTGGAAAGGTTGGAGATTGAGAATTTGGTCGTGTTTTAAAGGATTTAGGAAAAAAATTATTAAAATACCTTCTGCTTATTAGGTCATTACATCTAATTTCTGGACAACCTTGTGTTATTTCAACCCTATTCTATGAGGTTCTTTGGAGACTTTCACTGTTCCACCTACTCACTAAGGAAGTGATACAAATTGCAATGTCCTGCTTACTAGTGGAAGGTGGGTTTATTGATTAGTGTTATTACAAGTGCGTATTCTGACTATAGTAAGCTCCTTGATGAGAACATACTGATTAGGTTATTGATAGATGACAGTTGATAGAAACACACTTGTTTAATGGTGGAGTGATAAGACTTGTTTCTCTAACCTTGATGTTATTCTGCATTGTTTTGATAGGCACCTATCAAGGGCATACTTTCTCTGCAAAGAACTGCTTTGTTTTGTCTTCACAGTGAGAATTGGGAAATAGGCAGCAGACTCTTCAGTACCCAGTCTGTAACAACTGGTAGTAGCCCACAGCCTCCACCACCTCCCCCGCCGCCTGAGAAAACCCACTTCGGTGGTCTGAAAGATGAAGATCGTATTTTCACCAATGTATATGGTTTGCATGACCCGTTTCTCAAAGGTGCTATGAAACGAGGTGATTGGTATAGAACAAAAGACCTCGCACTCAAGGGAACTGATTGGATCGTAAATGAAATGAAGAAATCTGGCCTTCGTGGACGTGGTGGTGCTGGTTTTCCATCTGGGCTCAAATGGTCCTTTATGCCTAAGGTATCTGATGGCCGTCCTTCCTATCTTGTTGTCAATGCTGATGAAAGTGAACCTGGAACATGTAAAGATAGGGAAATTATGCGTCATGATCCACACAAGTTGTTAGAGGGATGTCTGATTGCTGGAGTGGGAATGAGGGCGAGTGCTGCATATATCTACATTAGGGGTGAATATGTGAATGAACGGCTAAACCTTGAAAAAGCTAGGAAAGAAGCTTATGAAGCTGGATATTTAGGGAAAAATGCATGTGGATCCAGTTATGATTTTGATGTACATGTCCACTATGGTGCAGGTGCCTACATATGCGGCGAAGAGACAGCACTTCTAGAGAGTCTCGAGGGAAAACAAGGAAAACCTAGATTGAAGCCTCCTTTCCCAGCGAATGCAGGGCTATATGGCTGTCCCACAACTGTTACGAATGTGGAAACAGTAGCAGTTTCTCCAACCATTTTAAGGCGTGGGCCTGAGTGGTTTGCTAGCTTTGGCAGGAAAAACAATTCTGGGACAAAACTATTTTGCGTGTCAGGTCATGTTAACAAGCCTTGCACGGTGGAAGAGGAGATGAGTATACCTTTGAAGGAGCTGATAGAGAGGCATTGCGGTGGTGTTAGAGGTGGATGGGACAATTTACTTGCAGTAATTCCAGGTGGGTCATCTGTTCCATTGATTCCCAAGAACATATGTGAGGATGTGCTAATGGATTTTGATGCACTCAAGGCTGTCCAGTCTGGATTGGGGACTGCAGCTGTTATTGTGATGGACAAGTCAACTGATGTTGTGGATGCAATTGCGAGGCTATCTTACTTCTACAAGCACGAGAGTTGTGGGCAGTGTACTCCTTGCAGGGAGGGAACAGGATGGCTTTGGATGATCATGGAGCGAATGAAGGCTGGGAATGCAAAGTTGGAGGAGATCGACATGCTACAGGAGGTCACAAAGCAGATTGAAGGGCACACAATTTGTGCTTTGGGTGATGCTGCTGCTTGGCCTGTTCAGGGTCTTATTAGGCACTTCAGACCAGAGCTTGAAAGGAGAATCAGGGAGCGAGCAGATAGGGAGCTACAACAGGCTGCTGCTGCCTGAACGCCCATAACAGGTGGCCCTTAAACCTGTGCGCTTTCATTTTGATTCTTAAGCCCAATGATCTGTTGGTTGTGCCATCAAATATATTTAGGGAATCTAACAGGATCATATCCTGTTGTTAAATGCACTTGAACATAATACAGGTACAAAATACTTGCCTTTGTTTTTTGATCATTTTTTAAAGAGTGTTGGGAAAAAACAACTTGTTTTTTGATCATTTTTTAAGAGTGTTGGGAAAAAACAACTAAAAGCTTTAGAAATCAGAGGTACTATAAATGTATAGGGTGTTGCTTGTGATTCAATCAGTCGGAACAACTGACTCTTTTCTGTCTGCTAAATACCATTATCTGGTTCCAATTAGTTGCGTCCTTGCACTGGGTACACAGAGTAATGTGGCATATTGTTTATTATGTTCTGACTGTTCAGTAAAAGTGATTTGTTGAATGTATGTAGCTCTGCAAATTCATTCTAATGTTTTTGGGAAATCTGGTTACTGATGAACATTACATTTGTGGAGTATCAAATGAGATCATTATAGGACCAAGTACTATCTTGCTTCTAACATTCTTCAGGATGGCAGCCTCTATAATTTAGTTGCTATCTAAATCTAGTCTTGGAAATATAAATTAGAAAAGGGCAAGATATTCATAGTTTTGGGTTCCTTAACTGTATTACATTTGTTCACTTTCATGGAGTAAAACACCCCAAGGGTTAGATGTGATGTCCATGATCCCACTTCAAAGGTTGAAGCTTCTGAGTTTGATTTATCTAGCCTGAGGGCTGTGTGGCTAGAGTAGATTTATTAGTGCGAAGTACTTCAAGTCGCCATTATACCTCCTTGCGGATGGTAAGAAGTCCAATACATCACTAGATGTAGCTCAAAGATTTCATATTTAATCAATAACAGGGCTTGTAAGTGAATAATTTTTTAGTCAAATAGCATATGATTATAAATTGTTCATTCTTTGCGATTTGTTATTAACTCACAATTTAGTGTTAGTAATATCTATTCCTTTATATCATGTTATGTAGATGCTGCATACTGTGGAATAAAATGTGGAATGTACTCTCCAGACATGGGAAGGAGAAGTGACGACAAAGGATGCTGGCTGTCCTTTGGAGCAATATGTTTGTTTTTATGCTTGTATATATTATGACTGCATCATCGGAGATGTTTTCTGTGTACGAGGATATAAGATCATTCAACATGGTTTTGAAGAAACATTGATTTGAAAATGTCTATTTTGTCAATAAAACAAAGAATATAGCTGTCTTGAGACTTGCTAAGATTTTAAGCAGATCTTCCTGTCACAATAAAATTTTATTACCCATTAACAATAAATTCAATTTCACTTTGAAGGTGGAGTTTTTTTATTTTTTATTTTTGTTTTTTTATTATCACAATCCCTTGTAATTAACAACCAAATGGATGAACAACCCTAATGATTAACTAAACTTTAAAAGAAATGAACGAGTCAATAATGATCAATCTACTAGGACGAGTTTATTTGTTCCACAGAATCGACCTTGGACCAAAGAGTAACTATCTCCCTGATTTGAATCACCTGAAGCTGAGGAATGAGCTTTAATTTCCCTTCCGGGGTTCCTCGCTCAATTCTGAAATAAGTAATCCGAGTGCAACAGATAAGATATGCTTCCAGAAACATCACACATGGCAAGACAGTTTTTCAGTTTACCAATAGCCGAGAGCTACTCTGCAACTGTGTTTGTGTTTGAGTCTGTGTTTGAATCTGCGGGATTCAATATATCAACAATTTTCCATTTTTCAGTAAATCCTTTCCAAGTGTACTTGCGTTGGTGGGCTAGAAAAACAGACCCAAAAATAGAAACATGGAAAAAGTGACAATTTTAGGAGAGGTTCAAATATCATTTACCCCCATTCTTTCACACAAACAAGGCAAGCTAATTAGAAATGGATTTACATGACAATTAATCCGGTCCAGGGTTCCCTTCATCTTCCCATGTACCCGCCAATAATCCCAACATAATCTGGTCAGCATGACATGCTGCTATTTTCTCATCATAATACCTGAGTTACAGTCCACTTTTTGACATTTAGCTACTGAACCTAAGCATGCTGAATACGTATAATTTGCTGTTGGGAGGATCATATGCATATGAGTGAATTGAAGACGATAAAAGATTATGCATCAGATTTGCATACAGATAATCTTAAAAGCGACATCATGTCTATTCATTTTCCGTTGGACAGTTGTTTTGGCATAACTAAGCATAGCTAGAGATCGTACCATTTAGCCGATTCCTCAGCGCATCATAATGTCCGTAGCCATGATATAGCACATGAATTGGGTTTTCTTTTCCATACCCCTGACCATATTCTGCTATAATTCTAAGGGAACCGGACTTGCTATCCAAAATACAAACGTTGATAGGCATCCTGTAAACAGGTGAAAGTTGGTTCATTAGGAAACATTAGAAGATATCAACTTTAAATGGAATGATAGACGGGATAGTAGTTCAAACTTTACTCTAGCAAACATGTCTACTGCCAAGAACCAATCCTAATCGTTCCAAAATGGATCACTTTAAATGCATTATTTGATTGAGGTTCTTGAAAACGAGATTTGGAGGGTTAATGCCCTGATACTAATACACCAATGAAAACCCATAATCTAGTCCACTCACTTTAGTAGAGAAATGAAATTTTAGAAGTGAATATTGAGACCTACTGTAGAACATGGGAGGCCATGAGCAGCTCTGGTTCTCCTCCCCAAGCTTGGGGCTGTCGCATATGTGTAACATAGCTATCAAAATTACCTTCAAGGTACCTGCAAACATATGAATTACTTTCTTGAGAACACTACTCTAAAACCAATAAAGGAGGGCAATGAATATATATTCGGGTAAATACATATAAAAGATAGGTCGACTACCCATGAATTAGATACCTGCCATGTCATCTATAAAATCCTAGCCAATTCAAACTTGTAACTTTAAGCAAAATTCTCTTTTCTAGAAACTTCTAATGTGAAGCATATTAAAAAGATCGTCTAATAGAACGTCACGTTCCCAAACAAATTATAAATTTCAAGTTAAATAGCTATAGGGATTGACTTGCAAACAAAAGAAGTATTGTAATGGTGCAATAAGTCCAATGCCAGGACGCAACATCTTACCACTCAGTTTCTGCTCGCCTTTTGATGAACTCGTCAGCAACCTGCCAAACCATAAATGATTTAGGCAACTTCATCCATGAGAAGCTAAAAAAAGGTAAAGCTAACCATGCAACAAATGTTGGCTATAACATGTTAATGAAACAAATGTCTCCTTGAGAAGACCAAAAGAGAAGAAACTTTGTATCATACTTTGGCTCTGAGCTCATCAGCGAGTTCTTTCTCGAGACTCTGAGACGGAGATGACTTTCCTGTTCTCAAACAAGCACCATGAACAACCGACCGGAACAAGCATCTTCCGTCTCCAGGTATGCCTGATGAAAAGATTTGCAAGTGTCAACACCTTTAGGGCTGCTTGTAGATGGATAGAACTTTAAATTTGCATCCTTTGTAAGATATTGACGCATCAGCAAATCCAGTTTATTTATATGTGAACTGAAGAAAAGTGTAATCTCGGAATGGCTACATAAATTGCACATCTCTCATAACATGCCAATTATTTGAAAATTAACACCGAAGCATGATTGTGGAGATGAATAAACTCATCCAACAAAAATGGTCATACTCCCCATCAAACAACATAAGGCGTCCAAATTTCTCATACCCTGATGTAATTAATAAGACAAACAGTACAATCACAATCATACACGTTATACGTCAAAAGAACCATGAGCTATAACATATATGGCCAGCAAAGTAAAAACAGAATACTCCTCCAAGGCTGCATCTAGTTTTACAAGTGTGAGGGTTCCATAATCTAGTTTTGGAAAGCTTTTAAAATACAGGTAAATTCCTCAAAAGAGAGTCGAATGCTGGAACCATAGAGTTGCACTATGTAGCAACACACGAAAGGTGTACATATTCACGTCCCTTATGATTGAGAATTTAATCCCATCTAAGTAGAAAAAGAAAATCTAAAAGGACTTTTCAAACAATTATCTACAATAATACCTCAAATTTACAGTGTTCAACTCTTGATCTTGACATGGATGAACAAATACAATCAACTCAAAGATGAGAATTGTGAGTCAAGGCCATAATTCCTGGTACTTCTCTAAGTAATTTAACTTCAACCCTATTTTTGATATGTTTATTCCTTTATGTTAAAATTTTAAAGTGTATAATGGCTCAGGTAAAAATGTAAAGATCGATAAGCTCTCTCCTTGGATCTTCTTTTCAACTTTTTCCTGATAGTGCAACTTTATTATTTAGGGGTATTTTGTTAAAATCGTTCAATTATATTTGTGAAAATTTAATCAACTATTTGAGCAGACACAATTAACTTACATACATAGTCATAGATATCAGCTTTGCAAGAAATTAAATCTATAGGCATGATCAGCCAAATCATAAAATGGTTTGTTTTTCAACTTCAGAAATGAAACCAAAGAAGCCAAAAAAAAAACAGAAAGAGAATAATGAACATACAAATTACAAACCTAATCCCACATTCATTGCAATCACCAGAAATGAAGAGTCAATAATCTTCATGATCCATTAAAAAGAAAAGCTTGAACAAAAATTATTCCATGGGAAGCTTAAAACGCAAAGAAAAAGAATCAAACCCACACGGAACACAAATACTTGAAGAAAAGCATCATCCATTATAGCATACTAATAGAATTAGCTGAATAGATAGATATGACAATCAAACAACAAATATTAATGAAGAAGAACAAAAATAAACATACTAATCATACGGGAATCGTTACCGAGCGAAAATTGTGATCTTTGCATGATAAGAGATGCAGTTGATAAATCTATAAACTCATTTAGAGGGTACTATTTATATTTTATTTACTATAATAATTAATAAGGGAACGAATGAGATGTTGATATGGAAAATTACCGGTTAAAGATGAATGTGAGGAGGAGTCCGCGTTTCAGGAATAAAAGAGAAATGGAACGGAACGGAACGGAGCCTGTGATGTTAAAGACGATGGTGACGAGACAAAGGTCGAGAGTATTGAATTCGATTCCTCGAATTTTTTAGAAGACGACCCTCGACTCAAATTCCACCCCGACTCAGTTCTCAACTACTAAAAAGTTGTGAGTCCAAACTAGGAGGTCCCGTTTGGTTATTGGCGTCAACGGTTGTTAAGTTGGTGTTTGGGATCTCTCTTAATCACCCACGTTTTTGTATTAATAGTTTGTTTGTTTTTTGAATAGTTTAGACTCGTATTTATATATTAATCATTCAGAAGACTTCCTTCTTAATATAAATATAAAGAAGTGGGTTATTAAGATACATTTAGGGGAGATATACATCACCTAAATCAAATTAACTTTTTTCATTTCTTAAAACTTTGATAAGGTTGGAAAAACTTTAAAAAAAGATGGACGCACAGTTTTGGTTTTTTTTTTCTATGGTTTAATGCTGTCTAATTAGACTAATTTGAAGTTAAAAGTTGAGTGATTGAAAATAAATAAATAAATTATTGCAATTTGCAGCTGGATGTGGAACTGGTGAAGATATAACAGACGTCTTTTTATGAGAATTGCTCAAGAAGCTTGTTCATACGATTGATTGACCGGCCGACCCAGTCCTAAAACTCAGCTTCTTGGGGAAACTAGCAATGAGTTTGTTTTAGGCTCCCTGAAATGAAAATGAAATCAAAAAGCTGGAAGTTCAATTCTGGTACTAGCACTAGTACGTACTACTATACGTGTATGTGTGTGTGTATATATATAGTCATAGAAGAAGAGAAGAGAAGAGAAGAGAAATGGTCCCCAATTAAATAGAGGAAAATAAAAAAGAGAGACTCGCACTAGTAGTTACTTTCTTCC
The DNA here is from genome assembly GCA_020205555.1 of Panax stipuleanatus. Classification (NCBI taxonomy): domain Eukaryota; kingdom Viridiplantae; phylum Streptophyta; class Magnoliopsida; order Apiales; family Araliaceae; genus Panax; species Panax stipuleanatus. Next base: position 1,546,410 of record CM035126.1, on the reverse strand, counting down.
AAATCCAAACTAATTAAGGTTTGGAAACATGTTTTCTTTGATGACAAGTGGTGTGCCTTCAGCAACATCAGTTTTATCAGCGTATACCACATTTGCTGCATCAGCTATGCTTGTTAGGACGGTGCTGAATGAAGTCCAAAACATGAGCAGGCAGGTCATACCGAAAGCTCTCCTGGACAAAATCTTGTCCAAAATTGGAGGCATAATCGGAAACCTCTCTTCTCCCCGAATGACCCTAGTGATTGATGAATACATTCACGGCCGCCTTACCCTCAACCAAGTCTACGAGTCATCCGAAGCCTACTTGCGCACAAAAATCAGTCCTTCCATTTCTCGGCTCAAGGTGTCCAAGGCACCCCAAGAAACTAACTTTTCCCTCGCCGTGAACAAGGGGGAGAAGATCGCGGACGCCTTCCAAGGAATTGAACTCACGTGGGAAATGATATGCGTGGAAAACCAGAAGACGAGTTTTGACTATGAAGGCCTATATTCGTCTGAAAACGTTGAGCGCAAATCTTTTGAGCTGAGCTTTCACAGAAAGGACATGGAAATGGTGTTGAGTTGTTACTTGCCTTATGTCATGGAGAGGGGGAAGATTATAAAAGAAGAGAACCAAGTAGTGAAGCTTTACTCACTCGGGAGTTACCATGGAGACACAAACTTGAACCATCCCTCCACTTTTGACACATTGGCGTTGGATCCAGTAGTGAAGAAGGAAGTGATGGATGATTTGGATAGATTTGTAAAGAGAAGAGATTACTATCGAAGAGTTGGAAAGGCATGGAAACGCGGTTATTTGCTCTACGGCCCCCCCGGGACAGGTAAGTCGAGCTTGATTGCAGCCATGGCTAACTATCTGAAATTTAACATTTATGATTTGGAGCTCACTAGTATCCGCAACAATTCAAACTTTAGACAACTCTTGCTTTCCACTGCAAATCGATCTATACTTGTTATTGAGGATATTGATTGCAGCGTTGAGTTGCAGAATAGACAAGTCCAGACATATTGTAATCCCAGCGACGACAGCCAGGTAATTAATTAATTATTAATTATATATATATATATTATTTTTCATTAATTAATCGTTCGTGTGTGTGTGTGTGTGTATTCATTCCTAAACAACGGGGGACTCGACAGCTGACATTATCCGGGTTGCTGAATTTCATTGATGGATTATGGTCAAGCTGTGGAGATGAGAGAATCATTGTGTTCACAACAAATCACAAGGAGAGACTAGAGCCTGCATTGCTGAGGCCAGGACGAATGGACATGCACATCCACATGTCATATTGCAGCCCCAGTGGGTTCAGGATACTTGCTTCTAACTACCTAGGCCTAAAAAATCACTCCATGTTCATTGAGATTGAAAAGCTCATTACAGAGGTGGAAGTCACCCCGGCAGAGATTGCAGAGCAACTCATGAAAAGTGAAGAAGCGGATGTTTCCCTCGGAGGACTTGTCAACTTCCTTCAAACCATGAAAAAAATTCAAACCCCACGAGGAAGAAAGCAAGGAAAGGAAATTCATGAAACAGGAGGAAATGAGGAGGAGGAAATCAAGAAAGGAGACGAGAAAAAGAGAGGGAAAATAAATAAGAGGAAGGGGAGATTGGGGAAGAAACAGAAGCTAGGAGGATTCTAATACTCTCATGTTATATTGTTATTATTGTATCCAATAAGTTCATTCTAGTATCCGTTGAGGATTGCTGCTCTAGTTTCTAATTATAATAATAATAGTAAAATATGTGTTACTATGTTGTCCTCCCTCCGACATACAATTTGACTTTGTTGTAATTTCTAGTTATAATAATAAAACATGTGTTATTATGTTCTTGCTCCATTGGTTTCAAAATTAGAGATACAATTTGAATTTGAAGTCAAAAACAGGCACCAAAAAACCTACTTTGTTTTTGTTTTTATAAGTACATTTTTAACTTCATACTTTTAATTTTTTGATTCAAGTGATAATAGTAGAGTTTTCTTAGTAACGTCATAATTAATTTGCTTTAGAGAAAGGAAAAAAAATAAAAATACCCACATGTTGTTCTAACGTTATATAGTAATTTTTATATTTGCAGTCTCTAGTTACTATATTGTTGTACGTTAGTTGTTGTATTTAATTAACAGCTTTAGAAAATACTTAACAAATATACCCGATTGAACTATTGATTGCTGCATGATTTTAATTTCACAGACTTTCTTATTTTAGTAGGACAAATTACTCTCCAGTATTATAGTAAGTCTACATTATATAAACTATTTTTCATTTTATTCCTTCCTCCGTTCCTCAATCTTAACGTAGCAAACAGATAAAGTGAGAAATTCAGCAGCATTTACAGTATAACATGGAAGTCCATGTGGTTTGGTTTGAAATGTTTTCTAAGGTTTATATTATAGGTAGAAAAAACATGTAAACCTAGACTAAAGAAAGGCAAGAGTTACCAAAATCCATGGGATACAGGGCCTATACACTTTCCCTTCAGCGGAAAACAGAAGGTGAAGCCCACGAGAAAAGGGCATAATGAAACATAAAAGGGCATAAAAGGGTCAGTCATCAGATATTTACAAGCTGGCCAGATAACAGGTATGGATGGCTCAACATTGGTACACTGCAAAGTTCTTATTCTTCCACCAAAAACTCCAGTTCCTCCCCATCTTTCTTCTTGAGATCGACTTGGATAGCGGTTTTGATTCTTCAGGAGGCATCGCCATCTCACTGCTTTCAGGCAGATTGCGAGTTTCAACTTGTGGCCTTTCCCGTTCCCGTTGCTCCCGGAACAGTATCAAAAGTTTCTGAGACTTCTGTTTTCCTCTCATAGTTCCATTCACTGAAATCGACACCAATGAAGGTATCACACCCTCTTGAAGGACCATTTGACTGCACTTATCATTTCCATTACATAAACTCAGAAGACACGTAGCAGCTTGCTCCTGCATAATAGGCTCACCAATGTCCAATATGGTTGAGAGGCTGCTAATAAGGCCCGGGACTGATATGATATCATCTCTTGCTGACTTGCTCAACGCCAAGTTTATCAAGATAGCTATGGATTTTTCTATCCATGTATGGTCACCAGAATCCTTGATCAGAGCTTGAAGACCATTGATGATTCCAGCTGAGAGAAGGTGAGGAATATTGGAGGGCTGGCTGGAGAGATTATAAAGGGCATGTAATGCATCAATCTTACATTGGGGGTCAGTTTCTCCTTGAAGGATTTCAATTAAGAAAGTAATAGCCTCACTCGAACCAATAATAGGCTTGGCTTCTTCAAGGCACGAAAGATTCAGGTAAAGGGCTGTTGCTGATGCATGAGAACTGGTATTGATAATCATTTTCCCAATCAGTGGAAGTAATCCTGCCACCAACATCAATTCCTTGTTTCTGAAAGGCAAAAAAATAAATGTGTTAAAGTTCATGGATAGTACCGATTCATGGTTAAAAGAGGAACACAGAACCATATGGCCAACGTAACTTGTATTAGATATCAAACCACATGCATTATGCAAGAAGCAAGAAGAGCATATGATACCTCAGAATTACAACTAGTACATATTTATTCAAAAAGTAAAACCACTCAACTTTTCGATTACAAATTGTAAGGGTAGAAAAGGAAAGTATCAAATATTGTGCTCTGACCATATTACGAGGATCAGTGGTGCAGTTATTGAAGGGGGGGGGGGGGGGGGAATCCACCGTCCAATATATTCAAGGTAGATTATAACACAACTCGTTGACACTAGAAGTCCTTTGAGTAACAGACTTCCTTGAAAGCATATCCAAATAGCTCCAGTGGGAAGGGTTTCAGACAAGCTTCAGCAGAACATCACCTAACCAACTTCGTTTTATTTGCAGAAACTCCTTCCTATCCTAAATGCCACTTAATGCAAGGCAAATAGCATGTTATGTGGTATTCCACTTACCAACAAAATATATAACTCCTATCTCTTCAATGAGTCCCCATGCCCAATTAAAAGCGTCATATCTAGACAAGACTGCATGCTGAAAATGTGGGGAAAATATAATACTCAAAGTGGAAAGACACAAGAAGACTACTTTCGAGGACAGCAATAGCATTTGGGGGATTGAAGGGATGTAAAGCTCCAAGGACCACATAAAAAATGGCACGGGAAGACATAAACCAATTCCAAACAACAAAAACCAGCCACATTGCGTAAGTCCATGAGAAGCTTATTGTCCTTGTTTCGTTTCGTGGGAGGATAAATGGTTGGTGAGGTTGAATGAACCAAAGAGTTGAATTTAAGCCTCAAAGGAAGAAAGATCTGTCAATTGCCCCTTGTATTGATTCTACTTCAGAATGCCAGAAAGAGAAGTTTGGTGTGTAGTATAACAGACCAAAAACTCACAAGTTGCGTGTAAGAAACCATGCAAAAGGTTGCTTTAATGTTTAATATCTGCTCCGCAAACCATACACATGGAAACTAATGCAAAAGGGGGGTGTCAGAAAGAGCAAAAATGCAAACGGGGCCACCAAAACATCTCATGCTTGTGGGGAGGGTGGGTGCTGCTGGTAATTTATTATATCTTGAGAGCCATCTTTGATGTTCAGAACACTAAACACAAATAAACGGCCATGTTCAAATTGTTCCAGTGTGAATAACCATTTTTCAGTAAACAAACAAGGATAACGAACATGAGTTCATACCTGTTATTGTTAACAGCTAGGTTGAAGAGAGCCATAGCTCCAATTTCCTGAGCCATTTCATTCCTGTCACACACAGCAGATTCTAAGAACCACATCAATGCTTCAATAAAACCATTTGCCCCCATGTAAATTCTAGCTTCCTCATCATCCCTCAGCAAGTGCCTTACTTCTTCTACAACTCTGCACTTTTTCCACAAGTCTTGCTCTTTGTCAAGGATGGTCAAGTACTCTTCATATCTTCCATATACTTTAACCTCACCCTCAGGCTCATTCTCAGGTGCAGACACATCCTCCTGTTCATTGCCTTCGGCCTCTTCGATAATACCATTCTCCTCTAAAGGAACCACCTTCATGCCCTTGAACTTGCAGGAACCAATACTTTCCATTAGTTTTGAATCTGCAGATTCACTCTCTGACAAAGCAAGCCTCCAGTAGTTGAGATCAAGGGACTCTGGGGGACTATCTGGAACAACAACTCCATTCTGTTCACACCAGCTAGCAACCAGACCCTTAACACAGTAATTAGGAGTCAAACAGAGATGAGAGAGCTGCTGCTGAGTTTTTGGGCAGGTGTTGTGTCCATCACTGAACCATTTCTCAATGCAAATCCTTTCATATGTTTGCCCTGAAGCAATGATGACTGGGTCATACATGAGCTGCAATGATATTGGACACCTTAACTCTTCAGGAGGGACAACCATTTGCCCTGATTTCCTAAAGTTTGGTTTGAAATTGAATGAACTCAGTTTTGAGAGTTGTCGCTCAAAGGCGTGCCCATTTCCCTCAGGCCCACCATACCCCTCAAAAGACCCCAGAACAGTGGGGGAACAAGGTGTTGAACCCTGTGAATCATTATCATCTGAGAAGTCACTCCTGAATAATTTTGAGTACTTTCTCATGAGATGTAAGACATGTGCCACAATGGACTCCTTCCGCTTGTCTTCCTCAATCCTAGCTCTTTCTATGAGCTTCTTCAGAGCCCTTCTCTCTCTAAGAGCAGCTCTCGAAGAGGTGATACCAAGTCTGGAAGCAGCTTGGTGAAATGATTCAAGCTCATTAGTGTCACCGCAGTTGCTGTTGAATTTTCTCCCTTGCTGGAGCAATGCAATTATGTCGTCACCCACTTGCTTCTCCAATGGATCAAGTGATAATTCAATCCCTTCAATTTCATTTAGAATTTCTGAAATCTGAAAATTATAAAATTAGAATGAGAATTCTCTCCTTTAATAAAATGGAGTCAAATTTTGTTTTTTTCTAGATGGTCAACAGACTTGTAAAGGTTCTGAGAAAAACTTTGTTATTTCATTCGAACAGGTCACACAAAAAATTATAAACAAACTGAGCACAAAACAGATTCAAATATGGAGACAGAAAGAGATAGATAAAAACCTTAGATCAATATTACCTGACAACCAATAGCTTGTGGAACAATATCTTCTACCCTTCTAAGACTGCCTTCTAGAGCACATCTAGCCTTCTCAAATTTTAGAACAACAGAGTCCCCAGTAATAGCCTGCATGACCAGAATGGTTCTATTTGTAAAACATCCCTAAAACATAGGATTATATATATACAATGCGCTTTTAAGGACATTCAAATTAAGTACAAATGACACGCTTAGTAAAATTTTAAGAACACTACCTTATAATCAACTATGTACTTCTCATGAAAGTTGATTATTTACAAATCAGTAAAGAAGAATTTAAGCGTATTACAAATAAACTTTCAATATGCTTCCATCATTGGACCTCATCTACCCATTCATTCTCATTACACAATCACTTATGTCTTATTAGTTAGAGATCTATTCATATGAATGTGTAAGCATCAATGCATAAGTGGGAAAGCCCGTGTTCAAACCATATTCTTCTTACCCAACAAACTCCAGAAACTGAACTACTCAGCTGGGAGAACATGAATATCAGCTAATGACTCTCAATGTCTAAAAGTCTCAAAAATCTTATACAAAAGATTATGTTTGTGCAACATACATACATTAAGTCTATAACAAGCAAATTTCTTACCAAGTACACTTTACTACATTCAGCACAATGTTGAAGAATATTCTTGGTCTTCTCAAGTGCAATGTGCAAAGAACATAGTGCCTGAATACCGGATGTGCTCCTAGGCCTAGCTGCTTCCAGGTCCGGAAAAATTCCCAACACTTTGCAATAAATTTCAGACAGAATTTTGCACATCCCTCCGTGTAACTGCAACAGCAATAACAAACTTATCAATCCACCAAATCAGTAGAAACTAAAAGAACTGCGGAAAAACACTTGCAAACAAAGAAAAAATATGAACACAGAAAGTATAACCGGAATTCACACTTAATGAATCTAGTGCAAAGGGGACATCATTGCTAGTTAACTTGAAGTCAGATACAGGAGCCGTCTTGCTAAAAGCCTGCTATCAACAGATCTACAACTCATATTCGACCTCCACTTTGAAATGTAAAATCAAACATTCACCGAGTGGCAGGTTTAAATAGCATATCATAAGTTTTAACAATAACAAAAAAAGGGAAGAAGCTTAAACACTCTTAAAGTACGCCACAATAAGAAGGAAAAAAAAACATATATACCTTTGGCTCCCCAATTGAGAATAAATGCTCTTGAACCTCAACAGTGTCCATCATTTACATAAAATGTGCTAAACAGTACTACAAAGTTCTTGTCACCTGAAATTATAACATAGGTTACAAGAATAATGATTATTGCGAGCAGAAGCTCCATTCCAAAAATCAGATAATTTATGTAATAAGAAGTCATGACAGCAGCAGTTAACAATACTATTTTTCACAGCCGGTTGAGCCAAGTTAATAAATACAAAACAGAATAAAACACATGTATAACATCACTCAAACAAGAATGATATAACAGTAACAGCTGTGGAAGATGGAAATCAAACAAAGCTAAACCTAAAACTCCAATTGCTAATTACCAATCAAGTATACGAACTGCAAATAAATTAAAATTCAAAAAAATATTATTACATCCAACATTTGCAGCTTAAAACTCATATGGCTGTAAACATCCCAAAACACCAACAAACAAACAAACAATCAATCAATAAAATAAAATAACTGTAAATGAAAAAGTTTCGAAATTCCAACTAAAATAAAAGAATTATGAAAACAAAGAAATACTCTTTCAGCCGCAATAAAACGTGAATTGTCAGCAAAATATACAATTTATAATCCAAAAAGAGCTAAACAGCAGACTTATAACAATTTCCAGGAATAAAAACATGCAGTGGTTATCAACTGGAAAAAAAAGAAAAAGAAAAAGGGATTCATACCGGAATTAACTAAATAATCCAACTATTGTCCAAGGAGGCTTCATAAAACAAACCAATACAGAGAAGTTTTTATCAAATTTGTGAACTAGATTAAATATCCAATCATCTGTACTCCATAACACCACACTTGGGTTTTGTGTTCGGATCTGCTGATTCGAATAGATGGTGAAATATGGGGTTTGAAAGAGGGAAAAGGGGCCTTATATTTAGGTTATTTTACACCAGGAGGACGTAAATGGTAAGGAATATTTGAAATAATATTCAAATGATAGGAATATGATAAAATAAGGAGAGAGAGAGTGGGGAGAGAGTTTGAAGAGGTTTTAAATTTAATTGAGAATTTTCGCCGTCGTGCTCTCCCCGATCATCGGCCGACAATTACCGACCCGTCTGTCGTTTGGTAGAGTAGTCATATATCAGATGTGATGTCGACTTTACCCCCCTAGACCTTTCCCAAATTCTTTTGCCAAGTTGACGATTTGACTTGTATTGGATAATGTCAAAGGATTTTAAATTACAAGTTATATTGAATAAAGATTTATTATATCAATTATTCAAATAATTAATTAAATATATAATAATAAATAATTAAAATTTAAGAAGATATTTGTAATTATTAAATTATTCAATATTTATTTATATAATAAATTGTTGAATTATATATTATAAGTTACTTCGATCAAGTAGTAAGCTAAATATGTTAATGGAGTGTAGATTTATATTAGTTATGATTATAAGAAAATAATTATTTTAATTTTATTTACGTTTGTAATGAATTTATATATTAGCATTTATATTGATAAAATTTGCTTGAAATTCTAATGCAAAAAATATATAAAAATCAAGTTTTAATAAATTTTAATTTAGTTATGTTAATGAATTAGTAATGAGTCCGCTATAATTTTCTACTAATTTTACAATTAATAAGTTTCAAAATAATTCATGTATATTATTAATACGATTGCATTTTACAATTTTAATAATTTTAATTTAGTTAAGACATTAATTTTAAAACCATCCTATATAGTAATTGCTAAGATCTATTATCTTTACATAGATTTGTGATATTGTAATAAGTTTGATAGAACCAAAATTATTAATTGTTTTAAAAGTTTCTTTTCTGATTGGAGATATAAAAATAAAAATAAAAATTCATTTCTTTTCACTATCAGGTTAAAGTTCTTTTTAAATGCGTTACAAAATTAGAAAATATTTAACGATTTAGAGTCCTGCTATATATTATAAAGTATTTTTGCCGAATTATAATCTCGACGTATATCAATATATGAAATTGTGTAAAATTTTGTAATTGATCCACTATTTCAAATATATCATAAAAATATTATTATTCATATAACTTGTAATAAAAAAATCGACATATAAAGTCGCAATATATACAATTTTCCAAAATTTTAACCCCTCTTCATAGAAATTATATTTTTTATAAATAATTTAATTTTGATTTTTAAATTTTAAAAATTAATAATAATATTATAATTTGAAACCGATGAGTATTTGCAAATAATCATAGGCTACCTAAGAAAGGGCGTTTTAGTAAAAATGAAATACACTGAATGTGAGCAGTGGATGTCTCCATACATTCAAGTAGTACGGAAAAAACTTAAGCCACCTAACTAAATTAAACTCAGCTGTAAACGTCCACGTGGTTATGTTTTTCACCGAACAGTTTCACATAAACTCGGAATTACAACCAAGATCCATATTTCACGCTCAGTCCTTAAGCTTTCCCCACATTATACAAACTGGTGAATTGTTTTTTCTTTTTTCTTTCAAATGCAATGTGTTCTAATAAAATTATGAAAAAATAATAATAAATCAAAATATCAATGTCAAATAAAATACTATGTTTCCGTTTCAAAATTAGAGATGCAATTTAATTTGATGTCAAACGACTATATATTTAACTTTAAATTGATATAAATTTATTTACTTTTAGTTGATATAATTATTATAATTGCATAGTATATAACAAAAATTATTAATTATAAATTTATTTTATTTTAAATTTTTATGAGTTATATAAATTTTAAAATTTAATATATCATCGTTGTTTGATCTTAAAAGTTAAATTGAATCTCTAATTTTAAAACAAAAGAAATATCATAGAAAAGTTAATCATTTGAATTAACTAACTTTTGTGGGTGATTTGTCCTATGTTAATTAAGAAAAGATAAAGGTCGAAAACCTCGTGCAATAACTAAGGAATGGCAGCCCGTAGACCATCAAGTAATGGACTTATTATGATAATTGATTCTAGCAACTAGAGTAGCAAATAATTAAAATAAATATTTTTTCCATTAAGAAAGGGTAATCAGAGTATAGTTCACAAAATTATTTTACAATTGATTCACTAAAAATCCCTCACGTCACATAAATTTGGATTATACTAATTACTAAAATCAAAATTACAAAGGAATTAAATAATTTGAGGAGCTGTTAGGTAACGTTAGGCTTTTTGATCACATGACTTAGCAGCATATGAGATTTCTAAACCGTACAATAAGTAGGCTATGAGCTTAGACATTCATCACTTCGACTTGATCACTTTTTTTCTCTGTGTTACTTTGATTGTTTGAGGGCTAAATAACACTTCTGTCCCTCTAAGTTGTCACTCACTTTTAAATTTGTTCCTAAAGTTTAATTTTCGTCAGTTAAGTCCTTAAAGTAGCATTTAATTGGCGTTTCCGTTCCTTCAGTCCAATTTGACCTCAACCCGAATCATTTTGACCCAACCCGTCCCAGTTTGACCCAACCCAAAATTTTAATATTTTTAAATATATTATTATTTTTAAAATAATAATTATATTTAACATTTTTAAAAAATTATATTTAATATTTTAAAAAAATATTATTTTTGAAATAATTATTATTTAATATTTTAAAATAAAATAATTATTTTAAAAATAGTTATTTTTAATATTTCAAAATAAAATAAAATTAGTTTAAAAATAACTATTAAGGTATTATAAACTATTAAGGTATTATTTTGAAATATTAAAATTAACTATTTTTAAAATAATTATTTTATTTTAAAAATAATAATTTATTTAAAATATTAAATATAATTTTTTTAAAATGTTAAATATAATTATTATTTTAAAAATAATATTTTTAAAAAAAAATATTAAATATTTGGGTTAGGTCAAGTTGGGTCGGGTTGGGTCAAAATTGGTTAAAATTGGTCGAGTTGAGGTCAAACTGGGCTGAAGGAACAGAAACACTAATAAAATATCACTTTAAGGACCTAATTGACAAAAATTAAACTTTAAGGCCTGCTTTAAAAGTGGGTGGCAACTTGGAGGGACAGAAGTGTCATTCAGCCATTGTTTGAGGCTGCTCGCTTTTTATACTTTCAGCTTGGGATCTTTCCGTTATGATTTGACTGTTGTTCTATTCTGACTTGAATACCTGTCGATATCTAATTATTTGACTTTGAAATGATATCGGATATAACCACTTCAGGTTGCTTTCATCGTACTATGCCAAGTGCAGATGTAGCCATGTGCTTTTGTCTTTAACCGATATAGATGTTAGACACAACTTCAGGAATGTCTTATCCTTATCGACAATCTTAGGGAGGATCATCTTTGGAATTTTTAGTCCTAGGTAGGAGAGCAGATCCTCTGTCCCCATTTTTCCTGTCCCCTTGTGTCCCTCCACTTAAATATTGACATCTGTCCTCTTTTTTAATTTTAAAGTTGTTTGGTGTTAAGTAAGAGGACATGTGTTAACATTTAAGTGGAGGAAAACAAGGAGACAGAAAAAATGGGGACAGAGAATCTGCTCTACCTAGGTAGGGGTGCTCAAAATTTTTGATTTTTTCAATTTTTTACCGAATCGAGCGGTACCGGTTTTTTTAGTACCGATTTTTTAATTTTTTTATACTTTTCGGTACCCGTAGCGGTTCTTAAAATTTTGAATTCGGTTTTACCAAAATACCGAAAAAAAATCGAATTCAAAAAAATCGAATTGATTCATGTCTGTCAGTGTGTGTGTACTCGTGTATGCTGCTACTGTTTAAAAAAGTATTCATTATTCTTGTATTCTTGTGGGGGCATGCTGCTAATGATAGAATACAGGCTTCATTATTCTATCATTCATGCATTATTTATGCATTAGAATACAGGCTTCATTCATGCATTATTCATGCATTCATTCTAACATACACGAGTACACACACACTGCTAATCATTCATGCATATCACTAATGAACTGCTAATGTATGCTGCTAATGATAGAATAATTAAAGATTCATTATTCGCTAATGTGTGTTGTAAGACCCCAACTTTTATGAATAAAGATTTAATTTTCTTTATATATTATTTCGAAACAGTAAGGTGTTGTTTTGATAAATATGAAAGTTATGGGTGAAATGTGCAAATATTTTTAAAATGAGCAAGTGGTTATAAAATATTCTTGTTGTCGGGGAATATTCAGAAATAACTTTTTTACAAAATAACGGCGTGGCTATTACCGTTAGTACTGTTGAAATATCCGGTGGTTAAAATACAGTGATACACGGTGTTGCATAGTAGCACACGGTATTGCACAGTAATTCTAATTATTGATTATTACGTGAGAAGCCATTACTCAATAATTGTTACAGTAATTACTGTTCAATATTTTATATTATTGACTCAATAATTGCTACGTTGATATTTTATTGACTCAATAATTGCTACGTTGTCATTTTATATGATTGATTCAATAATGGCTACAGTTGATATTTTGGTATTATTGATTCAATAATTGTCACTGCACAGTATTTCACATTATCAACTCAATAATGCATATTATTTGAATAATATTATTAGATAGAATTATTGACAATGTCTAAGGAAGTTCTGTCTAGGAGGGGTTATTTAATTGCGCGCCAGTAAGGAGAAGTCCTTATCGGAAGGCCCCTCTTTCCTGGTAACGACCTGGTTGTCAATATTGTAGTTCTGTAATATTATTTGTGAATAATTAATTATTGATTTATATGATAAGGAAATATTTATTTTGTGGATATTAAAAAAGGAATTGGCGCTGATGAGTTTTTATCAATATTTTGGTGTGAGAAATTATTTGTTTATGGATTTCGGATAATTTATGTTTGGAATTTGGAAAAACTTCATTCTACAAAGTTGTAGAGAATTAAATTTTCTATAGAAGAACATAGAATTTGTATTTTTCTGACAAATGGGCTATTTATTATGAATTATTGAAGTTTCGAAAAATATTTTTTTTTTATGGGCGGGCCCCACTTTTGTTGGAAAATTTTTGGCCGCCAGGCGGCGGAATTTTTTTTAAAAATATATTATTTTATTAATTTAGTCTCCTTTGGCATCCTAAGCTTTTCCTATAAATAGGGTGCTTAGGTTAGAATTGAAAATCACACCAGAATCAGAAGTTTTCTCTCTCTATAATATCGAGCGTATTTTTGTGAGTATTTCAATACTTTGAGTATTAGTATTCAGCGCAAGTTTTCTTCGGTATTATATCCGATATTCCAGTCAGAGGTACTATCTTTTTGAGGTAAGGGATGTTATTTCTTTCGTAAATGATGTTATTCTTCTCAATATCATTATACAGAAATATTGTCATGGATTTTATGTTGAAATTCTTATTTTTTTTCGGTCTGGGATACTATTCACGTATACGGTACTATTCACGTATACGACACTATTCACGGGAAAATTTATTTTTCTTCTATTTGTCCAAATTATCTGTTAAGGTTACTATCTTTGATTGTATCCAAGTTTTGAGCTTTATTCTTGAATTTTGCTCCACAATTGATTATTACGAAGTATTTTTAAATTTGGATAAACTAAAATGCGAATCCTTAATCTTTGTCTTTTATCTCACTGGATTCGTTCTTTAAAATATTTTTCATCATCCTCAGTCCTAAAAGATGATGTAACTGAATATCTTTGGCTTGTAGAGCAAAGATGAACTGATTACCTGATGAATATCTTTGGCCGTAGTGCAAAGATGACAGGTGTTGAGATGAACATGACCACTGATGATACAAATGAATATCTTTGGCCCGTAGTGCAAAGATGAATATTGATTCGAGATGTATATTGATTGATGTTACAGGGATAAAATATTGATGATGGACTTTTAAATCATAGAAGATAGTAGACTTCATTCTCTGCTTAATTCTTCTAATGAATTGTTATTTCTGCTGCGAATATTGATCTAAGATTGGTTGTCCATTATATTTTATCTGATTTATTGAAGACTAACGATAATTTATTTTTTATTATCTTAGTCATAATATTCTTTATTGAGCCAGTTGAGCTCACCGTTTTCATCTGTTGTCCTCTTCAGGAAATGAGAATGTCGCAGGGACTAGTCGGGGGACAGAGTGATGGTCCGAGTTAGAGCAGTAGTAGTCCTCACTATTTCTGATAAATAGTGTGATAATAATTGTAATGAGGACTTAGTTTGAATTTTAATATTTTTTACATATTTGTATTGACACTCACAGTTGTGTGGTCGTATTTTGCTCGACCGTATGATATAAAGTTTGTATTTAATTTTGTACCATGTATTTGGCGACTCAGAATGGGTTGGGTTGAATGGACCTATTCTGGGGACGTCACATGTGTACTCGTGTATGCTGCTAATACACGAAAGATATGTACTTGTGTATGTTGCCGCTTGGGTATATACAGTATTCCAATTGCAAACAAGAATATAAAATAATAATAATAAAAAATTATTTAATTATTGCGGTATAACCGAAAATCGAATCGAAAAAATCAAAACTGATTTTGTACCGAACCGATACCGATACCGGTTATTCGGTACCGGTACCGATTCTTGATTTTTTGATATTTTCGGTTCGGTCCCTGTTCAGTTTTTTCGGTACCGGTTCGATTTTTTCCAATGAGCACCCCTAGTCCTAGGTGTACGACATTGTCATAACCTGTCAGAAGAGATGAACACTACGATTCTTCTTAATCGCAAAGTTATATATTCGATAGTAGAGTAACTTGTTCTGAAGGCTTGACTCTACGATTGATTTTCATGTTCTACAATCTGAATGCTATACGATCTCATAATATTTCAGAGTATTCAATTTTACTATCAATATTCAAACTTAGCTTTTGAATAATATATTTATATTAAGAAATGAATCAATCTAATAAATTTGATTCCTACACCTACTCCTTTTACCTAAATTACTTTACAAAAGTTACTGATTTTACAAATATACATTAAGTTCTCATTTAATCATTAAATTAAACATATGCATAACTTAGAGTACTAACAAATATTTTAATTTTTTATAAAATTATTCTCGTTTACTAGTTTTAATTAAAATAAGTTAATCATGTGCATATCACATCGGTGTTTAAGAGGCAAAATAGTTAATTTATACACTAATTAAAAGTTATTCCCTCCAAATAGAGGGGTAAAGTTATCAACACAATAAAAATTAAACTGACAATTTTGCCTCTTAAACACACATGATATACACATAGTTAACTAATTTTGATCAAAATTATTCGAGGGAACAATTTTTTAAAAAAAATAAAAAATTGAGTATGACACTATAAAAAAAATTAGAACATTAACTTCAATATTTTAATTCAGTGTTGATATGAAAGAACAATTTTATAATTTATTAATAAATTAGTACTAATAAAAAAGAGATGCATCCCTTTTATTTGGAATTTTGGATATATTTGTGTGGTTGGAACGCATTAAACTGCCATGCATAATAAATGCAGGTATTTCAGAGTGTATATAAATTTTCTTCTACTATAAAATATGGTCCACATGGAGGACGGAGGATATATATAACTTTTACCAACTCTAAATTAGAAATATTAGTAGTATTTTATTTCATAATATATGACGTTTTAAATTAAGTTGTGTATAAAAGTTAAAAAAATAATTGTATAATATTAAATATAATATCAATTGTCTATAATACTATTATTTATTATATTTATCTCATACTCTCTCTTTTCTGTAATATTTTCTTAAAAAGATAACTAATCATCTAAAATGTCATATATATATATATATATATATATATATATATATATATTATGGTAGGGATGAAGTAATAATTAGTTGAAAGGAGCCCTAACTTCTAAGGTAAGTAGCATGATATTCCATGCATCTCCACCAACTAATAACGTGGTCGTAGGTTTGGGAGCAAAGCAACCACATTTTGTTTATTAGGATGTAACTGATTTCAATATGGAGTATATATTTTAATTGGATCTTAATGTATCTTAATAATCTATTCTTTAATATTTTTTAAAAGCCATATATTTGTATTAAGAGTTTCTTTGAATAGTTAAAATATAAATATGAGTCTAAATTATTCAGATAACCTCTTAATACAAAGACGTGGACTGTTAAGATACATTAAGAGGTTGACTGTTAAGATACATTAAGATGCAATTAAATACCACTTTAGTCCTAGCTTACTTATATATAGTTAGTACTATTATGATCCTCCATTAGTTTTCAAAAATATAAAATTAAGTTCAACTTTTGAGAATTAATTATTATTTAATTTAAAATCTAATGTGATTCATTCAACTATTAAGAGTAATTTGAGATAGTTTATAATTATATTACTCCCTCCGTCCCAAAATAACTGTTCAGTTTTGACTTTTTTTAGTCAAATTGACTATTTTTAAAATTAATAATTAAGCATGTATAAATATATTTTTAACATTATAAAAATTGGTATTAGTAGTAAATTGTATATACTTTTTTTTGTTATAACCTCTGCACCTATATTCTGACAAACATGGTACAAAAAATAATTTTAAAAAATAGTCAATTTGACTTTAAAAAATCAAAACTAAATAGTTATTTTGGGATGGAGGAAGTATTTAAAAGTAATTTAAATTAAAAAATATTGTAATATTTGATTTCGTAAAGTGAATATTAATATTATATTTTACAAAGGAGGAGATTATAAACAGAAGAAAAAACAAAGAAACCGACTTTGAAAAGACCAGGGACAAGATCGAATAGAAAATTTAGTATTAAAGCTGTACTGAACTGTATGTGTGAATATATAAATATGTGTGTGTGTGTGTATATATATATATATATATATATATATATATATATTTATGTAGCATAACCTATTTAATTTTAAATAAAGAAAACATTATGATTGTGTTTTATGTTTGTCCGTACGTGGAGCTACTTCACTGCACCGGGCAGATTTATATCTACCGTTGAACATGCATGGAATGATGGGAAGGAGGCAAGGAGGTATGAGGATTAGGAGAGATTGTGTTTTAGTTAATTAATTAGTTCACTATTTAATCTCTAACAAACAATTTGAATCAAATGGGGAGAGTATAAGTATTTGTCTATAATTATTTATTAGGATAGAATCTGGATATTGTGCTATCCACCCCGCCCGATGTATTTATGTATATTAATAGTTTTTTTATAACTATACGTATACTATAGTTTTAATCCATATATATGTTTATAGATAATATATATGTTTTTGAACACTTTTATATATATATATATTACTCCCTCCGTCCCAAAATAACTGCTTAGTTTTAACTTTTTTAGTCAAATTGACTATTTTTAAAATTAATAATTAAGCATGTGTAAATATATTTTTAACATTATAAAAATTAGTATTAGTAGTAAATTGTATATATATTTTTTTGTTATAACCTCTGCACCTATATTATGGCAAAAATGGTACAAAAAATAATTTTAAAAAATAGTCAATTTAATTTTAAAAAATTAAAACTAAACAATTATTTTGGAACGAAAGGAGTATTATATAACGGGATAAGGGGATGGTGACATTAGCCTTGAAGATGTGTTGCAACTTACAAATTCCCGTCCCCTTTTTGCCACTGCAAGGTTGGTTGTTTTACAATTTTACAATTTGTTTGTTTTAATTTTTTTCCCTTCAATTTTCTTTTCTAAATTTAAAAAATTACAATTATATTCTTAAAGTAATTGCACACGCAACGTGTGCGTCACGGTGACTAGTACTAATAAAGGAACGATTTTATTGGTGCAATATGTAAAACTCGTCAGACACAACTTCGTTAGAATTGAATACAGGTGCGGAAAATGCAAAAAGGTTTCTTACTCGCACCGTTATAATCCCTAGCTTCTTCTTCTTCTTCTTTTGATAAAAAAATAATGATAATTTTCAAATAAATATACATAGTAAAAGTATATATGTGAGTGAATAACCTCAGTACTTTTGTCTCATTAATCTGAAGTAAAAAATTACATCCTTGTGTGGTAAATTAACATTTTGCTTATTGGGAGGGTCATTTGATGCCGTGGTTTGTGGCCTGGTTCACCAAATTCATGTGATGTAATACACAAAAAGTGGTAGCAAGCAGGACTAGCATCCCACCTTCTTTGCATGAAACTTACCTCAACATTCAAGGCTAAAGTCTCAAAAAGTGGCATGCTGCAATGCAATTTCCCCGTCTGGTTGGAAAGTTGTTTCCCAATTCAAATACAATTTAATTTAATAATCTGTATTTCTTCATCTCCTTCTCCTCTTCCTTGTTTTCTCCCACGATTGATGGGGATAATTCGAAATTGAAATGGTCGCGGATACGAGATATAGGGCTAAATACAATTTATTACATGAAATATCATCATATTTATGATTAAGCCTCCAAAAAATTTGAGCTTACACTTTACTACATCAAATGTCTAATTTGATATAATTTAGCTCCCAATTTCAGAATTCGGCCAAAATTTGTCGGAATACATAATTTCCGGACCGATAAGAATTGTATACGGTTTGACTGTATAAAATACGGGTTAATAACACTTATGTTACATCAAATACCATCAAATTCACAATTACTACATCAAGTATCTAATTCGTATAAAATTTGTATAAATACTTATTTTGATGTATTAAATTATCTGTATAAATCCTTATAAATAATTATTATATGTTAAATTATTAAAATTAAATATTAATACAAAGATTACCAAATATTTTTTTATTTTAAATTTTAAAAAAGACTTAATTACCAAAAAAATCAATAAACTTTTAAACATACAAATTATATTTTTAACACGAATAATATTAAAGTTCTAAACATTGTTAAAAGTGCCCAAAATTTAATTAATTAAATAATATCCTTTTTATATTAGAAGAGCATACAAAAGAAGGAGGAATAAATTGAAAAAGAAAAAAATGACCCTGCATTTGCTCTCTCTCCTTTGTCCCTCTTTCCTAATCCTTCAAATTGTTTTGTTCCTTTAAATTTGAAAATTTCAGCACTTTGGATTCTATCCAGTAGCTGTGATCGGCTTAAATAGAAAATAACATAAAATTTTATGTTAAATCAAAGACATTTTTGACGAAAAAATGATGATTATCGCCATTGAAGGAGGAGAAGAGGGGAGATGGTGTGCAAAAAGTGAATTGCAAAGAGAGAAGGTATATAATTAGACGACATAGGTAATGTCTTTTGGATTTGGAAGGTGAGTTTTTTTATTTAGTTAAAAGATTTTTCAAACAAATAGTAGTTAATTATGTTAGTTCCCAGTAGGCACAACAATAGATCTAGAAGGGGGGTTGAATAGATCCTTTACGTTTTTAAACTCTTTTCCTTTTTATTTTGTATTGCTAAGAAGTTAGCACATGACAAACATAAAAATCATTTCAAGCACAGCGGAATAAATTAAATATCCCCTTCATTGATATATTGATAAACATTGATACATTGTTCTTGGAGTTAGTTTATTTGTAAGTAGTTAGTACATACATAGCAGTTATAGCAGTTAAGTACATAATGTAATGACTGAAAGTAAATAACAGAATGTAAAAGACACAAAGGATTTTAAGTGGTTCAGAGACACAAGCTCCTAATCCACTCTTCTGCACTCTTGCAGGAAATCCACTAAGGAATGGGCAGCACCCTGAATCACTAAGATTTCTTCAAGGCCAGCAGCCTTGGAACTTCAGTTCACTTTTGAACTCTTCAAGCCCTTTGGCTTAGAACTCCTTTAGTTCACTAAGAACTCTTCAAGCCCTTTGGCTTGGAACTCTAGTTCACTAAGAACTCTTCAAGCCCTCCGGCTTGGAACTCATTTAGTCCCTCCGGACAAGGACCCTTTGGCCCTGGCTACTTGTAGTTGTAGTTGTTGTTGTTGTTGTTGTTGTTTGTGCTTTGCTGTTAAGATGTCTTGAAGCTTGATCATCTTCGTACTTAGCAGCTAGGCTTGGTCCTCAGCATTCTGCTTCGAGTCTGGACCTCTTCTATGGTGTAAGACCCCAACTTTTATGAATAAAGATTTAATTTTCTTTATATATTATTTCGAAACAGTAAGGTGTTGTTTTGATAAATATGAAAGTTATGGGTGAAATGTGCAAATATTTTTAAAATGAGCAAGTGGTTATAAAATATTCTTGTTGTCGGGTAATATTCGTTTGGTCGTGGAATATTCTTGTTGTCGGGGAATATTCGTACGACGGCGCAGCTATTTGTGGGACCCCCACAGCGGAATACCTGTCGGATATAGAAAGCGACAGAAATAACTTTTTTACAAAATAACGGCGTAGTTGTTACCGTTAGTACTGTTGAAATATCCGGTGGTTAAAATACAGTGATACACGGTGTTGCACAGTAGCACACGGTATTGCACAGTAATTCTAATTATTGATTCTTACGTGAGAAGCCATTACTCAATAATTGTTACAGTAATTACTGTTCAATATTTTATATTATTGACTCAATAATTGCTACGTTGATATTTTATATTATTGACTCAATAATTGTTACATTGATATTTTATTGACTCAATAATTGCTACGTTGCTATTTTATATGATTGATTCAATAATGACTACAGTTGATAGTTTGTATTATTGATTCAATAATTGTCATTGCACAGTGTTTCACATTAGCAACTCAATAATTCATATTATTTGAATAATATTATTAGATAACATTATTGACAATGTCTAAGGAAGTTCTGTCTAGGAGGGGTTATTTAATTGCGCGCCAATAAGGAGAAGTCCTTATCGGAAGGCCCCCTCTTTCCTGGGAACGACCTGGTTGTCAATATTGTAGTTCTGTAATATTATTTGTGAATAATTAATTATTGATTTATATGATAAGAAAATATTTATTTTGTGGATATAAAAGAAGGAATTAGCGCTGATGAGTTTTTATCAATATTTTGGGTGTGGATAATCATCTGTTTATGGATTTCGGATAATTTATGTTTGAAATTTGGAAAAACTTCATTCTACAAAGTTGTAGAGAATTAAATTTCCTATGGAAGGATATAGAATTTGTATTTTTCTGACATAGGGGCTATCTATTATGAATTATTGAAGTTTTAGAAAATAAATATTTTTTTAATAAAAAGGTGGGCCCCACTTTTGTTGAAAATTCTGATTTTGGCAGCAGCCGGCGGCGGAGGAAATTTAAAAAAATAATAATATTTTATTATTTTAGTCTCCTTTGGCATCCTAAGCTTTTCCTATAAATAGGGTGCTTAGGTTAGAATTGAAAATCACACCAGAATCAGAAGTTTTCTCTCTCTATGATATCGAGCGTATTTTTGTGAGTATTTCAATACTTTGAGTATTAGTATTCAGTGCAAGTTTCCTTCGGTATTATATCCGATATTCCAGCCAGAAGTACTGTTCTTTTGAGGTAAGGGATGTTATTTCTTTCGTAAATAATGTTATTCTTTTCAATATCATTATACAAAAATATTGTCATGGATTTTATTATGAAATTCTTACTTTTTTCGTCGGGGTTACTATTCACGTATACGGCACTATTCACGAAAAAATTAAAATTTCTTCTATTTGTCCAGATTGTTTGTTAAGGTTACTATCTTTGGTTGGATCTAAGTTTTAAGCTTTATTCTTGAATTTTGCTCCACAATTGATTATTACGAAGTATTTTTGAATTGGATAAACTAAAATACGAATCCTTAATATTCCTTTATTTCACTGGATTCGTTATTTATATGATTTTTCATCATCCTCAGTTCTAAGTGGTGATATAACTGAATATCTTTGGCCTGTAGAGCAAAGATGAATGATTACCTGATGAATATCTTTGGCCGTAGTGCAAAGATGACAGGTGTTGAGATGAACATGACCACTGATGATACAAATGAATATCTTTGGCCTGTAGTGCAAAGATGAATATTGATTCGAGATGTATATTGATTGATGTTACAGGGATAAAATATTGATGATGGACTTTTAAATCATAGAAGATAGTAGACTTCATTCTCTACTTAACTCTTCTAATGAATTGTTATTTTCGCTGCGAATATTGATCTAAGATTGGTTGTCCATTATATTTTATCTGATTTATTGAAGGCTAATGATAATTTATTTTCCATTATCTTAGTCATAATATTCTTTACTGAGCTAGTTGAGCTCACCCTTTTCATATGTTGTCCTTTTCAGGAAATGAGAATGTCACGGAAACTAGTCGGGGGACAGAGTGATGGTCCGAGTTAGAGCAGTAGTAGTCCTCACTATTTCTGATAAATAGTGTGATAATAATTATAATGAGGACTTAGTTTGAATCTTAATATTTTTTACATATTTGTATTGACACTCACAGTTGTGTGGTCGTATTTTGCACGACCGTATGATATAAAGTTTGTATTTAAATTCTGTACCATGTATTTGGCGACTCAGAATGGGTTGGGTTGACTGGACCTATTCTGGGGGCGTCACATATGGTGCAGCTGATCTTCAGTCTGTTCAGCTCATCTTCACTTGCTGTCAGCTGTGCACCATCACCATATAGGACTGCTAAGACTTTTCATTGTGGGTCACCTTCTTCTGACCCTTAGCATCCCTTGAACCCTTCTTGAATGATATGCAGACATGGTTCTGCATTTTTTCTTGTTCAGCTTCTGGTTCTTCATGGTGATCTGTAGAGTGGCTTTTCTGATCTTCTTTATGCTCAGCCACCTTCCTGAATGCTATCTTTTTGGCCTTCTCGGCTCTCAGCTTGGTTGCCATCTTCAATGGCATTCTCATCCTTGTTGAGTGAAGCTTTAATCTGTTCAGTCCTTTTTCAAATATGTTTCACTTCCACCTTCGTAGTCTCACTGCCACTGAGACATGTTCTCTTTAACTTTGATGGAACTCGTAGAGTCAACAATATAGCATTCCAACAACTCGACGAATCTACAACTCAGCAACAACTCTTATCTTTGAAGCTTGTCCTTTAAATACCCTTCCATAATCTTTCCGTTGGAAAGTAGCCATTGGAAGCTATTTGAATTGCTTCGCAGATCTCGAGTTATTTGGTGCAGACTGTTGATGTGACGTGACATGTTCTTTTTGACTTAACTGACACAGCAGTCTGCTTTCTCACCTACCGCATCAGAGATGTCACTGTTCCGTGTCAGGCTGATAGTCCTCTTTATTACTCCTTTCTGATTCCTTGATTCGAATCCTTAGGAGTTGTTCTTCTGCATCGATGCTCTCAAACAGCAACGTTCGGATGTTAGTCTTCAGATTAAACCGTTGTCAATGCTTCAATCTTCAGATGTCAGAACTTTACGATTCTGATGCAGATGTTCTTGGACTTTGATCGTAGTGTGTCATATTGAATGTTGCTTTGACTGGCTGAGACAACACTACGATTCTGATGAGTGTTCTTAGATCTTCAATGTAGAACATCTCTTCCTTCATTTGTGCAGTGTTTCAACACTTCTGCTTGCCTTGACTGATCTCAGGAACTGATATCTTGACTTGTCGTTCTGACCTCTTCTGAATAGCAAGACACTTCAGATTTGTGGCATACCCAGCTCCTTTCTCCTGGTGATCTCCCGTTCACCTATTTTCAATGGTCTGACCTTTGCTTAATTACTTCTGTCTTGTTTTTCACAAATTGACCGGTATCTCTGTAGATTGTATCAGTTCCTTTTTTACTTTGGCAAACACTACGATCTTGAGTGATTCTCAAGATCGTTGTCTTCTGTTCTCTTGACAGCTATTGCACTTGCTGAATTTCTCTAGTCAGTCACTTTGTATGAAGTCTTCTTTTGATTAGCTTGTGGAAGACTTCATTTCGAATGACCTCACAACTCAGTCTGCATGTTGATAGAGTTGATGCTTAGATCTTCTGTTAGCTTGCATATCATTCGGTGAATGCTCTCTGGTACTCTTCATGTAGGATGTATCTTTGTAGCTCAGACCAGAGGCTTCATGCTTTGGATATTCTGGAAGTGCCCATTTAGTTGAGAATCAGTGTTGACACTACGATTCTTCCCTTAGTGTTGTTGAGTAACCATTGTGGAAGTTTTAGCTCTGCAGACTACGATTTAGCTTTGTTGTTGCAGACACTACGATTCCGAGATCAGACCTTGACAGTCTACGATTTTGCCTTCATGCTTGCTATCTTCGTCTGATCTTACCTGACTACGATCTCTGCCTCTGATGATCATTAGACTCCACTACTTTAAGTGTGATATATGATTCTTGACTTAGCTCTGGCAGTTTCTCGATCGGCTCATAGACAGGCTGTCTTTTTGATTCTGAACATGACTTCCTCAGCAGACTACGGCTCCGAGGAAATTTTTCTCGACACACTACGATTCTTCCTCGTTTCTCCTGACAGACTATGAACTCCGAGATCTACTATCCTGCAGGCTACGATTCTGCCTTGATAGCTCTTGAGTCTCGTTTGTCTCTCCTGGCAGACTACGATTTCTGATGCAGTGCTCGACGATAAGACAAGCCTATCTATTACATTATAAGATCAACCTAACAAGTTTGATCTTTCTATATTTATAGTCCTTGTACATCATTTTTTTAAAGACTTTACAAAAGCTGTTTTGCTTATGTAGGATCAACCTAACATATTTGATCAGTTCATTCTAAGTACTTGTACATATATTCATATTATCTATTAGAGAACTTTACAGCTTTTGTCAATGCAAGTATACTTGCATATTCATTCATTTATATCATAATCAAATCATATATAAATAGGAATAACATTCTTATGTATATTCCTAACAAATTAGTTTATCCAATAACACTTTCTTTCCGTCCGTTTTTCGTTTTATTCTTCAAACAAGCAGTAGTTAATACATATATTGTATTTGTAAAAAAAATTAATTTTAAAATTGTATCTAAAATTTAACAAATTGCATGTATAAATTTTACAACTTAAATCTTGAAAATTATAAATGTGACGCCCCCAAAATAGGTTCAATACTCAACCCATTCTGAGTCGCCAAATACATGGTACATAATCCAAATACAATCTTTTATAACATATGGTCGTGCAAAATACGATCACGCAAACTGTGAGTTTTAATACAAATCGTATATAATACGAAATATAAGCACTCAAATTCAGTCTTCATTAATTATATTATTATCACACTATTCTACAAAATAGTGAGGACTGTTACTGCTCTAACTCTGACCATCATCCCGTTCCCCGAGTAGTCCCTGCGACATTCTCATTTTCTGAAGTGAACAATGGAAGAAAAGGGGTGAGCTCAACTAGCCCAATAAAGAATATTATGACTAAGATAATGAAGAATAAATTATCTTTAGTCTTCAACAAATCAAATAAAATATTATGGACAACAAGATTTAGATCAACAACTGCAGCGGAAATAACAATTCATTAGAAAAGTTAAGTAGAGAATAATGTCTACTATCTTCTATGATTTAAAAGTCCATCATCAATATTTTATCCCTGTAACATCAATCAATATATATCTCGAATCAAATATTCATCTTTGCATTACGGGCCAAAGATATTCATTTGCATCACCAGTGGTCATGTTCATCTCAAGACTTATCCATCTTTATACTACGAACCAAAGATATTCATCAGGTAATCATCTTTGCACTACAGGCCAAAAATATTCATCAAATAATCATTTATTTTTGCACTACAGGCCAAAGATATTCATTTGTATCATCATTTAAGACTGAGAATGATGAAAAATATGTTAAAGAACGAATCAAGTGAGATCAAGGACAAATATTAGAGAATTTATCCAGAGTTCAAAATGAAGATCAAAACATGGATACAATCAAAGATAATTTGGATAAAAAAATAATATATTTTTTTACCGTGAATAGTAACTCATCATGAAAAGATTAAAATTTTATAAAAAGTTCAGACCAATATTCCAGTGAAATGATATTAGATGAAACGCAAAATTCAAAGAATTCTTGATCATTTCAGGAATTATAGAAACAATACTTACCGTAGTAAGTTTAAATGTAAAAATCTGAAATGAAATATTATCACTTTCATAATATGAAATATGAAAGAAAATAATATTCATTATGAATATTGAAAGAAATAACATCATTTACGAGAAAAATAACATCCTTTACAAGAACAATAATATCCTTTACCTTAACAGGAGAGTAGTTTTGACTGAAATATCGGATATTATGTTGAAAAAAACTTGCACTGTTATCAACACTCAAAGTATTTAAATACTCACAAGAAATATGCTTGATATTATAGAGAGAAAATTTTCTGATTCTGGTGTGATTTTCATTTCTAATTAAGCACCTTATTTATAGGAATTATGTGGCACACCAAGATTGGAAAAAAATCCCACGGATGATTTTCAAGCCCAAACTTTTGACAATCCTGCAAATCACCAACTCCACCCATCATTTTTGAAAAAAGAATTCAAACCACCTGCTTATATATATATATTTATATATATATATATATATATTAAAATATTTATTTTTGAAATTTTAATAATTCATAATAAATAGCCCTTTTATCAGAAAAATAAAATCCTTATGTCCATTCCATATGAAATTTAATTCTCTACAACTTTGTAGAAGAAAGTTTTTCTAAATTTCGAACGAAAAATAACTCAAATTTACATACTGATGATTTTTTCACACCTCCATTCTGACAAAATACATATACTGATAAAAACAAATGTGATGCCCCCAGAATAGGTCCAGTCAACCCAACCCATTCTGAGTCGCCAAATACATGGTACAGAAATCAAATACAATCTTTTATATCATACGGTCGTGCAAAATACGACCACACAACTGTGAGTGTCAATACAAATATGTAAAAAATATTAACATTCAAACTAAGTCCTCATTACAATTATTATCACACTATTTATTAAAAATAGTGAGGACTACTACTGTTCTAACTCGGACCATCACTCTGTCCCTAGACTAGTTCCTGCGACATTCTCATTTCCTGAAGAGGACAATAGATGAAAAGGGTGAGCTCAACTAGCCTAGTAAAGAATATTATGACTAAGATAATGAAAAATAAATTATCGTTAGTCTTCAACAATTCAGATAAAATATTATTGACAACAAGTTTTAGATCAATATTCGCAGCGGAAATAACAATTCATTAGAAGAGTTAAGTAGAGAATGAAGTCTACTATCTTCTATGATTTTAAAGTCCATCATCAATATTTTATCCCTGTAATATCAATCAATATACATCTCGAATCAAATATTCATCTTTGCACTACGGCCAAAGATATTCATTTGTATCACTAGTTGGTTATATTCATCTCAACACCTGTCATCTTTGCACTACGGCCAAAGATATTCATCAGGTAATCATTCATCGTTGCTCTACAGGCCAAAGATATTCAGTTATATCACCATTTAAGACTGAGGATGATGAAAAATATTTTAAAGAACGAATCCAGTGAGATAAAGGACAAAAATTAAATATTCGTATTTTAGTTCATCCAAGTTCAAAAAATACTTCGTAGTAATACTTTGTGGAGCAAAATTTAAGAATAGAGCTCAAAACTTGGATCCAATCAAAGATAGGAACCTTAACAAGCAACTTGGACAAATAGAAAAAAATTTAATATTTCCGTGAATAGTGCCGTATACGTGAATAGTGTCGTACACGTGAATAGTAATTTCGACGAAAAAAGTAAGAATTTCATAATAAAATTCATGACAATATTTTGGTATAATGATATTGAAAAGAATAACATCGTTTACGAAAGAAAATAACATCCTTTACCTCAAAAGAATAGTACTTCTGGCTGGAATATCGGATATAATACCGAAGGAAACTTGCACTGAATAGTAACACTCAAAGTATCTAAATACTCACAAAAATACGCTCGATACTATAGAGAGAGAAAACTTCTGATTCTGATGTGATTTTCAATTCTAACATAAGCACCCTATTTATAGAAAAATGTTAGAACGCCAAATCAGACTTAACCTGCTACCTGATGACTTTACCAGCTACCATTCACGTACACCACCATTAAAATTCAGCAAATTTTCCACAACAACCAAAAGTGGAGCCCACCATTTTAAAAAAATATTTATTTTCGAAACTTCAATAATTCATAATAAATAGTCATTTTATCAAAAAAAAATATAGATTATATGTCCTTTTCATGGGGAATTTAATTCTCTACAACTATGTAAAAGGAGGTTTTTTTAAAATTCCAACCGAAAATAGCTGAAATCCACAAACGGATGATTTTTCACATCAAAATACTAATAAAAATACCTCAGCACTAATTCCTTCTTTTATATCCACAAAATAAATATTTTTTTATCATATAAATCAATAATTAATTATTCACAAATAATATTACAGAACTACAATATTGACAACCAGGTCATTTTCAGAAAAGAGGGGACTTTCCGATAAGGATTTCTCCTTACTAGCGTGCAATTAAATAACCCCTTTTAGATAGAACTTCCTTAGACATTGTCAATAATGCTATCTAATAATATTATTCAAATAATATTAATTATTGAGTTGATAATGTGAAATACTGTGCAATGACAATTATTGAATCAATAATACAAAATATCAACGGTAGCAATTATTGAATCAATCATATAAAATAGCAACGTAGCAATTATTGATATAAAATATCAACGTAGCAATTATTGATATAAAATATCAACGTAGCAATTATTGAATCAATAAAATATCATGCAATTATTGAATCAATAATATAAAATATTGTACAGTAATTATTGTAACAATTATTGAGTAAGTGACTTCTTACGTAAGAACCAATAATTCAAAATAATGTGCAATACCGTGTGCTACTGTGCACAACGCGTATTACTGTATTTTTATCACCGGGTACTTCAACAGTTTAACCGTAATAGTTTTACTGTTATTTATAAAAATATTATTTCTGTCGCTTTCTATATCCGATAATTATTCCGTTGTGGGGTCTACAAATAGCTGCGCCGTCGTACGAATATTCTCCGACAATAAGAATATTCCACGACCAAACGAATATTCCCCGACAACAATGAATATTATATAACCACTTGCTCATTTTGAAATATTTGCACATTTCACCCATAACTTTTCACATTTATCAAATCAACACCTTACTATTTCGAAATAATATATAAAGAAAATTAAATCTTTATTCATAAAAGTTGGAGTCTTACAACCTCCCCTCCTTATGAAATTTTGTCCTCGAAATTGACGTACGTACCTGGTATGTCGAAAAGGTGAGGATACCTCGCTTTCATTTCCGATTCCAACTCCCAGGTCATTTCCTCAATTTTATGGTTTCTCCACAAAATTTTAACTTGAGGTATAATTTTCGAGCGTAGGACATGCTCCTTCCTATCCAAGATCTTGACAGGTACCTCCTCGTACGTTAAATCTTCGGCTATCTCGTCTGGTTCTAACTTAATAATGTGGTTTGGGTCTTTCACATATTTGCAAAGTACGGATATGTGAAAAATGTTATGAACATGAGACAGGCTTGGAGATAAAGCGAGTCTATAGGCCACATTTCCTACTCGGTCAAGGATTTCAAATGGACCAATGAATCGTGGGTTGAGCTTTCCTCTCTTTTCGAATCTCGTAACTCCTTTCCATGGAGCAACACGTAACAATACATGATCCCCAACATTAAATTCCACGTCCTTTCGAAGAAGATCCGCATAACTCTTTTGTCGATCTTGTTCTGTTTGTATCCGTTGCCGGATCATTTGGATCTTTTCCGTATTCATACGTACTAACTCTGGTCCCAACAATGTTGCTTCACCCACCTCATCCCAGCACACTGGAGAACGACACTTTCTCCCATACAACGCTTCGAATGGAGTTACGCCTATACTTGCTTGATAACTGTTATTGTAGGAGAATTCCACCAATGATAGTACTTATCCCAACTCCCTTTAAAGTTTAGAACACATAGTCTCAATAGATCTTCAAGTGTTTGAATAGTCCTTTTCGATTGTCCGTCCGTTTGATGATGATATGCCGAACTGAATCGTAAGTCCGTGCCCATAGCTTTCTGCAAGCTAACCCAAAATCGTGAAGTAAATCTTGGGTCACGATCCAAAACTATAGATACTGGCATGCCATGCAACCTCACAATCTCATTCACGTACATATGAGCAAGACGTTCAAGGGAATAAGTTTCTCGTATCGGCAAAAAATGAGCAGACTTGGTTAATCTATCAACAATAACCCAAATCGCATCTATGCTTTGAGAAACCTTGGGAAGACCCGTAACGAAATCCATCGTAATGTGTTCCCACTTCCATTTCAGAATCTCCAGTGGTTGCAATGGACCCTTCGACACTTAATGCTCCGCCTTTACACGTTGACAAGTTAAACATCTCGAAATAAACTCCACGATCTCTCTTTTCATATTGCTCCACCAAAATGTATGTCAAAGATCACGATATATTTTGGTACTCTCAAGATGGATTGCAAACGGTGTGTTGTGTGCCTCCATCATGATTCTATGCTTCAAGTCAGAATCGTTAGGAATACAAAGTCTGGAGTTGACTCGAAGTATTCCCTCTTCATCGATTCTTGCTTCTGGAATGGCACCTTCTTGCACCTTCTTCTTCATCTTCATCAGCTCCAAATCCGTAGCTTGAGCGACTTTAACTTTATCAATCAAAGCTGTTCTATGCGTATACTTGACATCATCGCACTCGTTCCTGCATATGATCTTCTACTCAACGCGTCAACTACCACGTTCGCTTTTTCAGGGTGGTATTGGATGGTATGATCGTAATCTTTCAACAGCTCAAGCCAACGTCGTTGCCGCATGTTGAGTTCCTTTTGAGTGAAAAAATATTTAAGGCTCTTATGATCCGTATAAATCTCTACTCTCTCGCCGTACAGGTAATGTCTCTAGATCTTCAACGCGAAAACGACAGTTGCCAACTCTAGATCATGAGTAGGATAATTTCTCTCATATTCTTTGAGTTGTCGCGAGGCATAGGCTATGACTTTCCGATGTTGCATGGGAACACATCCTAACCCTTTGCCCGAAGCATCGCTGTAGATAACAAATCCATCCGAACTAGATGATATTGTCAGAACAGGTGCCGAGATAAGTCTTCTCTTGAGCTCTTGGAAGCTCTTCTCGCATTCCTCGCTCCAAACGAATTTTGTATCTTTTCAAGTCAACTGAGTTAATGGAGTAGCGATTCGAGAAAATCCCTCTACGAACCTCCGATAATAACCAGCTAAGCCTAGAAAACTTAGTACTTCGGTCACCGACTTAGGTTGCTCCTGTTGTCTGATTCATGTAACAGAAAATTAACGCGCAAGTATACGCGGTCTAACAAGTAATATAAGAAGTAGGGTGTCGTACCCACGAGGACTAAGTCTTAAATGCAAATCAAATACTCAAGTAAGCACTATACTGTCTTATCTAAACAAATGATTGGTGGAGGAATTATCAACTATTGATTATAACTAAAGGAAGCGGGAGAAATAAAAGATGTAGTAGTGAGACAAGCTAGGATTACAATTCCCCTAATGCGTCGCCTAAACTCCTAACTCTCCACATTACAAACAAATCAAGGAATGGCCAGCCGAGAAATGAACTACGCATATGCTTCTGTCGAAGGCCAAATGCACATCCCTAGCTAGATGAATCACAATATGTCTATCGATGAAAACAACTAGACTAGGGTCAATAAGATTAGTCTCAAGACTACACAAGGCAAATAGAGATATGTCTATCCTATTCAGCAGTTTATGCACATATTCCTTTAGGCAAGGGCATAACAAGTGTTATTGTATTTTAGAAGCCAGATATTAATGTCCAATCTTCAATATCCATTAATATCACTACCAAAAACTCTGTCAAGCATTCAGTCAATAAGCAAGAAATACAACAACCCATTCCCAAGATGATTCATTAATATAAATAGGAGAGAAAGTTAATTAGGCTAAACACTAGGTTACATTGCAATCCTAGAAAGATATTAGTTCATAACCATGGTGCTAATACACATTTCTATCACATTCAACATTGCTCAGTAATACACAATTAATTTAAAGATTTGGAATAAGAAAACTCCTAGGGTTTTCTGTCTCCAAGTCTTCTCTTCTTCGTGGACTCCTGAGCTGTCTGTGATGCAATAACTATTCTCCCCAAAGAATTTTAAGGCTTCTTTTCTGCTCTAGAATCTCCAGCTCTCCCTTTCTTTTTCCTGGCCTCCGCGTATATCCCCTTTTTCCCTCCTTTTAGGTCATTAAAAACGAATCAGTCAAGACACCGGAGGTGACGCTGCGGCGCGGAACTTACACCCCTTTGGTGGCGCTGCGGCGCCACTCACGCTGCGGCGTGAGATTAAGAAGTCCTGTG
The DNA here is from genome assembly GCA_020205555.1 of Panax stipuleanatus. Taxonomy (NCBI): domain Eukaryota; kingdom Viridiplantae; phylum Streptophyta; class Magnoliopsida; order Apiales; family Araliaceae; genus Panax; species Panax stipuleanatus. Next base: position 1,513,839 of record CM035126.1, on the reverse strand, counting down.
GCCGCTGCAGCGCCAGATAATATCAGCATGGCCATGGGGTCGGCGCTGCGGCGCGAGATAGAGGCTGGGCTCTGGCGCTGCGGCGCCAGAGTGTAATAAAATGACACAATTACCCCCTGCAAGCTGGAGATGACTCAAAAAGCCCTGCATCAAACAGGGAGAGCATAATAACAACAAAATATATGCAAGAGCATAATAAATAACGAAAAACAAGCAACGTCTTAAGCTTGAGCGAATCTGATATGTGATATAAATACCACATATCAGATACCCCCTAACTTAAGCATTTGCTTGCCCTCAAGCAAACTATCTAACATCCACACCCACTCTACCAGAAGACGTGAAAGGAAACTACAACTATAGAATAACACCACGGCCTCAAAGCGTACTTATAAAGCCTCTCTCAGAATAGGACAATCAATGACATGAAAGGGGCTTTAAATCGAATTTGCAAGCATGAGACTGTAATCGATCCACTCTATGCGTGCGAAGATCAACCGCCCTAACTAAACATAGCTCAAAGAAAAACTCGCACAGTCGAATGCTAAAAACAATATGCACACTACGCAACTTAAACAATCAACAAGCATTAAGACTAGGATGCAATCACAGGAAAAGATCAAAAGGCTCTAGCATGAAGACAATAAAAATCTGACTCGGACAGTCCTTAATTACCTTAGGCTAGACATAGCTACCCATACATGAGCTTTTGATCAGTGACTCCCAAGCCAGACGGCTTTAGGGCACTAGGCGTAAAACACCCCTATGAATCTAATCACTCGAGCAGCAAAGGCCACGTAATCAACATAAGCCAAATTAGACTATAAGAAATCTGAAGATTATTTGACGAGTGCATTTTATGCTCCATCTCAACATCGGTCCTGCGTTTATGGGCGAGTGCGTTTTACGCTCCATCTCGACCCACCGCAAGACTTTCGATATTCAATCTCCTTTTCAATTAATTCTATTATATTTTGATATACAACATGCCAGAGCCCAAGATCCAAAACTGAAAACAAACACCCAAGCCCTTTATTACCTTGCAGAAATGAAAGTTTATAAGAATGAACATATTCCCAAAGCAATAAACGCGCGACGTAAAATCTAAACATAAATAGTTAAAACAGTTGATCGGCTATTGCTAAGAAAGACGGATCAAAAACAGTCTCGACTTATCGATTCACAACCCGTAACTCATACATGCTTGACACAACTCTAAGAGACAGCCATAACTACATGGCGCTTGTCATTAGCCACGATCAAAAAATTTGACAGCCAAAACACCCTCACCCAGCATATCCACAGCTACAGAACGGGGTAAAAAAAAAAGGGGAAAAATCCAACTAAAATAGGCATGACCCTGCCCAAATAAGGAGAAACCATAACACATGGCATCAAGTAAACCAAAAATCTGCACAATTCCCAAAATATGGCTATAAACAATACAACCAAAAATTACAAGAAAGCCAAAGCGAAAGTAAAATACTATATACAAAAATAAAACACAAGCAACTAAATATTATAAAGCAAACATTCATTAATATACCTAATAAAACCAACGCACCACTACATCAACACATGTATTCCAAAATAAACCGAAAACATCCACAAACATAGCATAAAAGAAAAATAGATAGTCCGGGGCTAAACCGCCCAAAAGAAACATGACAGCAATTCATATATAATAAAACTTAAAACAGAAAACTTAAAACAGGAAATCTCCCCCAAGCTTGAAATTTGCCAATGACCTCACTGGCCTTCACCCTCTGGAGCTCCATCACCTCCGCCATCATCATCGGCTTCAACATTGGCATCCGCTGGGTCTTCCTCGCGATCCTCTCCTGTGGCTGGAAATGGCGGAGGATAAGGCGCAAAGACTGGAGGCTCTGGAAATTGAAAGGGCATGGACTCTGCGTCGTCTCCTCCCTGAGCATAATAGATACTGGAGACCGTATTTGCGAACTCCGCATGATAGTGATTGAATTGGCTCTGCCATTGAGCCACTGTATCAACCTTGCTATGGAGAAAATTAAGACTGTTTAAGATTTCTGCCAAGGCCCCAGGTGGCATAGCCTCAGAAGATGTGGGCTCAGGCGCTTGAGCGGAGGCACCAGCTTCCGATGAGAGAGGTGGCAGGGGCCCCGGTAGATATCCCTGACCCTTTGGGTGCGACGGAGGTCCCCCATCCCAAACTCCATAACGGGCTATAACGTGATGATCAATGACGGCCATAGGCGGTTGAGTGATGTCGTCTTTCTCCCAGACCACACCCGTCCTTTTGCATAGGCGTGTGATCAGAGATGGGTGAGGGAGTCCGGAATTGATGTTGCTCCTAATGGCCTTTTTAATTGAATCCTGAATAAGAACCCCCACATCAACCTTCAGTCCCATGACAATTGCATAAAGCAGTACTGCCCTATCTCTAGTTACATCGCTCAGGTGGCGTGTTGGCATGATATTGGCACAAATAAAGGAGTACCACGCCTTACCATAACGACTTAAGGCTTGATGGGGGAAAGAGGTCTTTTCCCCGTGGAATTCATTGGTTTTCCACGCGGAACCAGGCTTGCAGAGCTTTGCTATAATCTCATCAGTATTGTAACTCCGCATCCCAGACTCCAGATAATCCTTACCATCGTAGTTTGGAGTCCCATACACAGCATTGATTGTTCGACTGTCATATTTGATCAACTTACCCCGAACTGGCACCGAAGCAGGACCATCGGCATTAGCATTTGCATAAAATTCCTTTACCACTGAAATAACTGCAGATTCGGGCGGCTTGGTGAAGTGAACCCATTTCATAGTTACAATCATTGAATTCATATCGCCATCCATCTTGTCATCTGGCCTTAGCCCTCTCTCTGGCACCAAACTCCTCTTTGAGAAATTTTGGGCATATCGCTTCCATGCTTCCTCACTCGGGAATTTTACAGCATCCCAAAGAGGAGGAGGAGCTCTGGAGGACGGAGGGGGACCTATACTAGTGCGAGGACGCTTGGAACCCATAGCCAACAAAACTAAAGGATAACAGAGAAAGATGAATAACAAACGACAAAACAAACTCAGCTCTGAAGAAATCCTTTACCTTGGTTTGCTTATTAATAGAATGAAGGAGAATAACTGCACGACGGTTGAAGGCCCCCAAACGCTCAGAAACCGAATTGGGAGTGACGGTTGATTTGCCGCACTCGTTGGGAGAAGGGGAGACGTGCGAGAGAGAAAGGAGGAACACGGCAAACTGAACCCAAAAGCCTCAATTAATCATAAAAACACGGCACTGGCGCTGCGGCGTGGTGCATGGCGCTGCGGCGCGGGACAGGGTATTCTTGACGCTGCGGCGTTATTCTCGGCGCTGCAGCGTTATAGTGAGGCTTCTTGGCGCTGCGGCGTCATTTTTGGAGCTGCGGCGTGACATTTTGACGCTGCGGCGGAACATCTGGACGCTGCGGCGCAACTCTCCAGTAGCTTCCAGCATATGCCGGCGCTGCGGCGCAAAGAAATATTAAGGATCTGGCGCTGCGGCGTGGTGATTGGAGCTGCGGCGCGAAACTCAGGCTAACTCCTGGCGCTGCGGCGCGAGCACTGTGTTTTCTTTTCCTGCACTACCCAAAAACTTGAATCAATACCCAGATAAACTACTAGACAAAGCTAACATACTAACAATTATAAAAACTATTAACTACATATTAACACACTAAATTAACATCTTCAAAAATTCTAAGGAAAAGAAAAACAATTGCATTAATGATAACTAAAGAAAACAACACTAAATAAAACCACAAGGATATTTTTGATACTGAGATGGGGTTGCCTCCCCATCAAGCGCTTGATTTAGAGTCGTCGGCTTGACTTTCGCCCCGCCTTACACCGGGTCTCCCAAGGTGATGGAGGTGTTTTGTCGATCGACCTCGCCGCCCCAATAGTGTTTCAAACGTTGTCCATTGACTTTGAAGGTTTTGTCTGAATGCGGGTCTTCGACCTCAATAGCCCCATGAGGATACACTTTAGCAATGGTGAACGGCCCCGACCATCGGGACTTCAACTTCCCTGGGAATAATTTCAGCCGCGAGTTAAAAAGAAGCACCTTCTGGCCTTGTTCGAAGTTCCTTTCGACAATTTTCTTGTCATGCCACCGTTTTGTCTTTTCCTTATACAACTTAGCGTTTTCATACGCGTGCAGACGAAACTCGTCTGATTCATTGAGTTGTAATAATCTTCGTTCACCTGCTGCATCCATATCGAAATTGAGCTTTTGGATAGCCCAATATGCGTTGTGCTCTAGCTCCACAGGAAGATGACAAGCCTTGCCATAAACAAGCCTATACGGAGACATTCCGATAGGCGTTTTGTAAGCGGTGCGGTATGCCCACAAAGCATCATCAAGCTTCTTTGACCAGTCCTTCCGATTAGGATTAACGATCTTCTCCAAGATACGCTTAACCTCTCGATTAGAGATCTCTGCTTGGCCACTTGTCTGCGGATGATAACCTGTGGCTATTTTATGGGTCACCCCATACTTAGCAAGAAGTGCTTCGAAATATTTGTTGCAAAAATGTGACCCTTCATCACTGATTATTGCCCGAGGAGTACCGAAGCGAGTGAAAATATTTTTCCTTAAGAAATTAAGCACCACCTTAGCATCATTAGAAGGCAAGGCGACTGCTTCTACCCATTTGGAGACATAATCAACCGCGACAAGAATATAAAGATTGTTGTAGGACGACGGGAATGGTCCCATGAAGTCAATACCCCATACATCAAACAACTCTACTTCAAGGATATTCTGCAGTGGTAATTCATGCCTCCTTGAGATGGTTCCTACCCTTTGACATCTATCACAGTGCATCACATATTGGTGTGCATCTTTGAACAGGGTAGGCCAGTAAAACCCTGATTGGAGTACTTTAGCAGCAGTTCTTTGGCCCCCAAAATGTCCTCCATAATTAGAGGAATGACAATGATGGAGCACACCTTCGATTTCCTCCTCTGGCAAACATCTCCGCAGAATCTGATCCGAACACTGTTTGAATAAAAAGGGCTCGTCCCAAAAGTATTGTTTTGCATCATGTAGGAATTTCTTCCTTTGTTGATAACTCAAGATGGGAGGAAGCACTTGACAAGCGACGAAATTTGCAAAGTCCGCATACCACGGGGCTTTACTTTGGACGCCAAACAGTTGTTCATCTGGGAAGAAATCATTGATGTCTTTGATTGCGTCTCCCGAATGAGGAGGGTTTTCCAACCTCGACAAGTGATCTGCTACCTGATTTTCTGTCCCCTTCTTGTCGCGGATCTCCAGATCGAACTCCTGTAGAAGAAGGACCCACCTTATCAGCCTGGGCTTTGCATCTTTTTTCTCTATCAGATATTTAATGGCCGAATGGTCTGTGTACACAGTCACTTTTGTTCCAATGAGGTAGGAACGGAATTTGTCGAAAGCATACACCACTGCCAGCAATTCTTTTTCGGTTGTGGTGTAATTTAGCTGAGCATCAGTTAATGTTTTGCTGGCGTAATAGATCGTGTGGAACACTTTGTCCCTTCTCTGCCCCAACACTGCCCCAATTGCAAAATCGCTGGCGTCACACATGAGCTCAAAAGGGAAAGTCCAATCAGGAGCTACCACAATAGGAGTCGAAATGAGTTTTTCCTTCAATAGTTCAAATGCTCTGAGGCAGGCTTCATCAAACTGAAAAGGCATATCCTTTTCCAACAGTGAACATAGCGGTTTTGTTATCCTTGAGAAATCCTTGATGAAACGCCTATAGAAACCTGCATGCCCAAGAAAACTCCTAACCCCTTTCACTGATGTAGGCGGCGGTAGACTATTGATGACATCAATTTTAGCCTTGTCTACTTCAATACCACCATCTGATACTCTGTGGCCCAGAATAATGCCCTCTTTTACCATGAAGTGGCACTTCTCCCAATTCAATACAAGATTAGTTTCAACGCATCTTTGGAGAACGGTAGTCAAATTCACCAGACAGTTATCAAATGAACTCCCGAATACAGAAAAATCGTCCATGAAAACCTCGAGGGTCTTTTCGACCATGTCAGAGAAGATGGACATCATGCAACGTTGGAATGTTACAGGAGCATTACACAACCCAAAGGACATTTTCCGAAAGGCAAAGGTCCCATACGGACATGTGAACGTTGTTTTCTCCTGATCTTCGGGAGCAATTGAAATTTGATTATAGCCAGAATAACCATCTAGCAGACAGTAGAAAGCATGCCCAGCAAGTCTATCGAGCATCTGATCAATAAATGGCAAAGGGAAGTGATCCTTACAGGTTGACTTGTTTAACTTTCTGTAGTCCATACACACCCTCCATCCAGTCACCGTTCTGGTTGGAATCAACTCGTTATTCTCATTGGCTACTACCGTCATACCGCCCTTTTTTGGCACACATTGAATGGGACTGACCCAAGGACTGTCCGAGATAGGGTATATGATGCCCGCATCTAGCAGCTTTATGATTTCCTTCCGGACCACCTCCTTCATTATTGGGTTCAACCGCCTCTGATGTTCAATGGTCGGCTTGGATCCTTCCTCCAGTAGGATTTTGTGCATACAAAGGGATGGACTGATCCCTTTAATGTCTGAAATCGACCACCCCAGTGCCGTTTTATACTGTTTAAGCACTAGCAGTAGCTTCTCTTCCTGGCCTTCATCTAAAGATGCAGATATTATAACAGGCAAAGTGGAAGAATTTCCCAAGTATGCATACCTCAGATGATTGGGCAGGGGCTTTAACTCAAGGACAGGAGGTTCTACAACAGATGGTTGGGATTTGGAAGTAGATGCTTTTGGATCATTCAGCGACTCAAACTGTCTTTGGAACTGTGTAGGTCTCTGGGGTGCATCCAGCCAGTTAGCAAATTCAACATGGGTGCCCTCTTCATTAGCTCTGGTACCTCTTAGTGTAGCTTCTAAAGGGTCTGTCATGCATGTTTCTGAGAATACTTCCCTGACTGCATCATCAAGCACTTTAATCTGAAAGCAGTCTTCAGGGGTGTTCTGATATTTCATTGCCCTAAACACATTGAAAGTCACTTCCTGATCCTGTACTCTCATAGTCATCTCCCCTTTCTGCACATCTATAAGGGTTCTCCCCGTTGCTAAGAATGGTCTACCCAGTATTATCGGGACCTCCCTGTCTTCCTCAAAATCCAGGACAATAAAGTCCGCTGGGAAGATTAACTTGTCCACCTTAACAAGCACATCCTCTACTATCCCCTTCGGGTACGTGAGAGATCTATCCGCCAATTGCAAAGTAACACTTGTGGGTTTGGCTTCATTCAGTCCAAGTTTCTTATATATTGACAGAGGCATCAAATTTATACTCGCCCCCAAATCACATAAGGCCTTGCCAATGAATTGGTCCCCGATAGTGCATGGGATCGTGAAACTTCCAGGATCTTTCAGTTTTGGCGGGAGCTTGTTCTGTAAAATAGCACTGCATTCCTCAGTCAGAGCCACTGTTTCATAATCTCCCATTTTTCTCTTCTTCGACAATATGTCTTTCATGAATTTAACATAGCTCGGCATTTGCTCCAACGCCTCTGCAAATGGGATGTTTATGTGAAGCTTCTTGAAAACTTCTAAAAACTTAGAAAATTGCTTATCAAGCTTTTGTTTCTGCATGCGCTGGGGGAATGGCAACTGCGGGATAGGAGGACTAGCTGTGTTCACTGTTGGGGTTGGTGATGAAGGGCTTTCTTGAGCGTTTACCTCACCCCGTTGCTTATCATCACTCTGCTCCACAATAGATTCCTCTAGAGTCACTTCTTCTTGCACTACAGGACTCTCTCCACCCTTTTCATTTATAGTTTTCCCACTTCGGAGTGTAACTGCTTTGCAGTGTTCCTTCCCATCCCGTTTCGGGTTGACATCAGTGTCACTCGGCAATGTGCCTTGCGGTCGACTATTCAAAGCAGAGGCCAACTGTCCCATTTGGACTTCAAGGTTCCGGATGGAAGCCTCTTGATTACTGCTCCTTGTCTCATTTTGGGCAATATATCGAGACAGGAGATCTTCCAAACTAGGTTTTCTTTCCTGATGAGGTGGGGGATGGTGGAACTGATTATGAGAACTCTGTGGTTGTTGGTTGAACTGATTTTGAGCTTGAAAACCGGGAGGGTTTGAGAAATTAGGCCTGGTGGTCGGCGGTTGTGCTTGATTGCTATTTGTGTTGCCCCAAGACAAGTTTGGATGATTCCTCAAGCCCGGATGATAATGAGTAGGGAGACTTGCGTTTTGCTGCCTCCCGTAGTTGGAAACAAATTGAACTGACTCGGGGCTTATGGCACACTGATCAGTTGTGTGACTCCCTTGACACAATTCACACAACAATGCGACACTCTGAGCATTCTGCACAGCTTGCACTCCCATGGTGTCAAGTCTTTTAGTTAGCGCTGCAACCTGAGCCGCTAATTGCGTGACTGGATCTACCTCATATATTCCTGCTGCTCTTCTAGGGGCTTGCCTATCATTTGGCCATTGATAATTATTGGCCGCCATTGTTTCCACCAATTCATACCCCGCTGTGTGATGCTTAGACATGAACGCTCCTCCAGAAGCAGCATCAATACTCGATCGAGTAGCTCCAGATAACCCATTATAGAATGTCTGGATGGGAAGCCATTCTGGCAGTCCATGGTGGGGGCATTTTCTTAGAAGATCCTTGAATCGCTCCCATGAGTCGTACAAAGACTCTGACTCAAATTGAATAAAAGAGGTAATTTCGTGCCTGAGCCTGGCGGTTTTAGCAGGTGGGAAGAACTTTGCCACGAACTTTTGAGCCAGGTCATCCCATGTGGTTATGGAGCCTGACGGAAGTGAATGTAGCCAGCCCTTGGCCTTGTCCTTTAAAGTGAAGGGAAACAATCGCAGTCTGATGGCATTGTCAGTCACTCCGTTGCATTTAAACGTATCGCAGATCTCCAAGAAGTTCATCAAGTGATCATTGGGGTCATCATTTGGTAATCCCCCAAACTGAATATTGGAGCACATTTGGATGGTGCCCGGCTTGATCTCAAAATTGTTTGCCTGGATTGCGGGCCTAAGAATGCTCGCTTGCAAATCTGCGATGTGAGGCATAGCATGCTCCCTTAAAGATTTCTGAAGTTCCTCAGCCATTTTAACAGGAGTATTTATGCCCCGAGCTTTTTCTCTTTGCAGGCGTCTGTACGTTCTATCAACCTCGGGATCGAGAGGTATTATATTCCGACCCCTTCGAGGTGGCATACGCCGTTGAGATCACCTGAAAGGAAAATTAAACAGATAAAATTAGTCTAAATTAAGATTGTAATGACTTAGCTTTAATATTGATAACAAATATTACTAAGTCCCCGGCAACGGCGCCAAAAACTTGTTGTCTGATTCATGTAACAGAAAATTAACGCGCAAGTATACGCGGTCTAACAAGTAATATAAGAAGTAGGGTGTCGTACCCACGAGGACTAAGTCTTAAATGCAAATCAAATACTCAAGTAAGCACTATACTGTCTTATCTAAACAAATGATTGGTGGAGGAATTATCAACTATTGATTATAACTAAAGGAAGCGGGAGAAATAAAAGATGTAGTAGTGAGACAAGCTAGGATTACAATTCCCCTAATGCGTCGCCTAAACTCCTAACTCTCCACATTACAAACAAATCAAGGAATGGCCAGCCGAGAAATGAACTACGCATATGCTTCTGTCGAAGGCCAAATGCACATCCCTAGCTAGATGAATCACAATATGTCTATCGATGAAAACAACTAGACTAGGGTCAATAAGATTAGTCTCAAGACTACACAAGGCAAATAGAGATATGTCTATCCTATTCAGCAGTTTATGCACATATTCCTTTAGGCAAGGGCATAACAAGTGTTATTGTATTTTAGAAGCCAGATATTAATGTCCAATCTTCAATATCCATTAATATCACTACCAAAAACTCTGTCAAGCATTCAGTCAATAAGCAAGAAATACAACAACCCATTCCCAAGATGATTCATTAATATAAATAGGAGAGAAAGTTAATTAGGCTAAACACTAGGTTACATTGCAATCCTAGAAAGATATTAGTTCATAACCATGGTGCTAATACACATTTCTATCACATTCAACATTGCTCAGTAATACACAATTAATTTAAAGATTTGGAATAAGAAAACTCCTAGGGTTTTCTGTCTCCAAGTCTTCTCTTCTTCGTGGACTCCTGAGCTGTCTGTGATGCAATAACTATTCTCCCCAAAGAATTTTAAGGCTTCTTTTCTGCTCTAGAATCTCCAGCTCTCCCTTTCTTTTTCCTGGCCTCCGCGTATATCCCCTTTTTCCCTCCTTTTAGGTCATTAAAAACGAATCAGTCAAGACACCGGAGGTGACGCTGCGGCGCGGAACTTACACCCCTTTGGTGGCGCTGCGGCGCCACTCACGCTGCGGCGTGAGATTAAGAAGTCCTGTGGCCGCTGCAGCGCCAGATAATATCAGCATGGCCATGGGGTCGGCGCTGCGGCGCGAGATAGAGGCTGGGCTCTGGCGCTGCGGCGCCAGAGTGTAATAAAATGACACAATTACCCCCTGCAAGCTGGAGATGACTCAAAAAGCCCTGCATCAAACAGGGAGAGCATAATAACAACAAAATATATGCAAGAGCATAATAAATAACGAAAAACAAGCAACGTCTTAAGCTTGAGCGAATCTGATATGTGATATAAATACCACATATCAGCTCCCAGCCTTGTATTGCTTCAATCTTCGTCGGGTCAACAGATACTCAACGTTTCGATACCACGTGCCCAAGGAATGCTACTTCCTCATGCCAGAACTCGCATTTCTTCAGCTTAACATATAGCTTGTTCGCACGAAGCTTTTGAAGTACCAACTTCAAGTGGTGCTCATGATCTTCACGGCTTTTAGAATAGATGAGGATGTCATCAATAAAGACAACAACGAACTGATCTAAATATTTCTTAAATACACGGTTCATCATATCCATAAAAGCAGCAGGAGCATTAGTCAATCCAAAAGACATGACTAAGAACTCATAATGCCCGTACCGAGTTATGAAGGCAGTCTTCAGAATATCCTCAGTTTTAATCTTCAGCTGATGATATCCAGAACGAAGATCGATCTTTGAAAAGAATTGTGCTCCTTGCAACTGGTCAAACAGGTCATCAATACGAGGTAGCGGATACCTATTCTTGATGGTGACATGGTTCAACTCCCGATAGTCAATACAAAGTCGCATACTCCCGTCTGTCTTCTTTACGAATAAAACAGGAGCACCCCAAGGAGACGTACTAGGATGAAAAAAATCGATGTCTAACAATTCCTATAATTGGACCTTTAACTCCTGAAGTTCAATAGGAGCCATTCGATATGGGATTTTAAAAATGGGTTTTGTATCGGGTTCAAGGTCAATAAAGAATTTAACTTCACGTTCTGGGGTAGACCGGAAAGTTCTTCGGAAAATACATCAGGAAACTCATTAACAACGAAAATATCATTCAAACCTAACGTATTCTGGTTTAGATCAGTGATATGAGCTAAGAAAGCTTGACATCCGTTTTTCAATAAACGAATAGCTTTGTGACTTGAAATGATATTGACTGATTTTAGTGGTTTGGTGGTTTGGATTCGCACAATAGGTTGATTAGGAATATAAAAATTAACAACCTTACGAAAACAATCAATTTTGGCATGGTAAGTGGTTAACCAGTCAATTCCTAAAATCACGTCAAATGCAAGTATTTTCAAAGATATAAAATCAACAGGTAAGGTAAGGGTACCAATCTGAATCAAGTAAGATTTGTAAACTGTGGATGTAACATAGGTTTCTCCCAACGGAGTTTCAACAGATAAGTCAAAGTCTAATTTATCACAAGTCAAGTTCAAACGTTGAGCACAAGTAGGTGAAATAAAAGAATGGGTAGCACCGGTGTCTAACAAGGTGTAAACTTCGCAAGAAGTTATGATTAGCTTACCCGTAATCACCTTGTGTGGGTTCCTCGCGTTTTGAGCTGTCACGACAAACGCTCTTCTAGGAATCACCGATTTTGACTTGTCCGAAACCGCCTTTGGAATCACCACCCCCGCTGGACTTGATTTCGCTATAGGACAATCTCGAACTATATAACCTTCTTTTCACAGTTATAGCATGCTTTGAATTGTTATGGGCAGTTTGGGCTGATGTGTCCCTCTTTTCGGCATTTATAGTATACGACCGGTGGTCGTTCTCCTCCCCTAGAAACAGTTGATTCTGGTGCTTATGTCGACGTCTTCACGTTCTCATTGTTGTACCTTCTCTTCTTGAAATCTCCCCCTGATTCGCTTTTTCTACTATCATGGCCACGATTATCACCGAAGTGGTTACCGCTTCTGTCATACTTTCCTCTCCGCTGGTTGTCATTGCTCCGATGACTGCTGCCACCGGTACGACCTTGGTTGTTGTTTTTGGTTGAATATAATCATTATCTCGTTCTAACAACTGGGCCCTGTTCACTACATCCAAAAATAGAGAAAATTTGTGAGAAATGAGGTATTGACGTATTTCGGGTTTCAAACCTCTCAGAAACATCCGCGTCATACGTTCCTCATTCTCTACCAAATGAGGTGCAAACTTGGACAACTCCGCGAACTTAGCCCTGTACTGGGACACAGTCATGTTGTTTTGTTCTAGTCTGATAAACTCTTCCTCCTTCATATGACGAATACTTTCAGGAAAGTACTTGTCATTGAACAGTTTCTGGAACGCTTCCCAAGACATCTTGAGTGCGGTAGGCTGGGTACGCTTCACAAACTCCCACCAGTAATCTGCCTCTCCTCAGAACATAAAGGTGGCGAATGTAACCTTCTGTTCCTCCGTGCATCCCAAGATATCAAATATCTTGGCAATATGCTTAACCCACGTCTCTGCCTTGATTGGACCTGGCTTTCTCTGAAATTCTGGTGGTCCCAACTCTTTGAACTGCTTGGCAGTGATAATTCGCGTGTTGTTATTATCTCCACCTATATTATGAACACGAGTCTCCCTTGTCTGATTTTGCATGAATTGTAAAAAACTTCTAAACATCTCATCGTTTATCGTCTGATTAGCGTTGTTTTCAGAATGAACACTGCCTTCTTGTTGCACGTTCTCCTGGTTGGAGATTAAAGATGTCTCCACGGTCTCATTCACTTCATTGTTAACATTCTCAGCTGCCATTCTCAAATATTTCCATAAAACAAAGGTTAATTAAACAAATTAACATATCACACAATAACCCTATACTCCGACTGACCAATTAAATATCACATAAGCTTAGGTAGGACATACTAGTGAAGGATTTACTCGTCTCTCCCCTCCTAGTTCTATTCCCCGATCTCCGCCAGAGATCATATCCCTAAGCTCTGATACCAACTGTGACGCCCCCAGAATAGGTCCAATCAACCCAATCCATTCTGAGTCGCCAAATACATGGTACAGAAATCAAATACAATCTTTTATATCACACGGTCGTGGAAAATACGACCACACAACTGTGAGTGTCAATAGAAATATGTAAAAAATGTTAACATTCAAACTAAGTTCTCATTACAATTATTATCACACTATTTATTAAAAATAGTGAGGACTACTACTGCTCTAACTCGGACTCTCACTCTGTCCCCCGACTAGTTCCTGTGACATTCTCATTTTCTGAAGAGGACAATAGATGAAAAGGGTGAGCTCAACTAGCCCAGTAAAGAATATTATGACTAAGATAATGGAAAATAAATTATCGTTAGTCTTCAATAATTCAGATAAAATATTATTGACAACAAGTTTTAGATCAATATTCGCAGTGGAAATAACAATTCATTAGAAGAGTTAAGTGGAGAATGAAGTCTACTATCTTCTATGATTTTAAAGTCCATCATCAATATTTTATCCCTGTAACATCAATCAATATACATCTCGAATCAAATATTTATCTTTGCACTACGTCCAAAGATATTCATTTGTATCACCAGTTGGTTATTTTCATCTCAACACATGTCATCTTTGCACTACGGCCAAAGATATTCATCAGGTAATCATTCATCTTTGCTCTATAGGCCAAAGATATTCAGTTATATCATCATTTAGGACTGAGGATGATAAAAAATATTTTAAAGAACGAATCCAGTGAGATAAAGGACAAAGATTAAAGATTCGTATTTTAGTTCATCCAAGTTCAAAAAATACTTCGTAGTAATACTTTGTGGAGCAAAATTTAAGAATAGAGCTCAAAACTTGGATACAATCAAAGATAGGAACCTTAACAAGCAACTTGGACAAATAGAAGAAAATTTAATTTTTTTCGTGAATAGTGCCGTATACGTGAATAGTGCCGTACACGTGAATAGTAATCACGACAGAAATAGTAAGAATTTCATAATAAAATCCATGACAATATTTTGGTATAATGATATTGAAAAGAATAACATCGTTTACGAAAGAAAATAACATCCTTTACCTCAAAAGAATAGTATTTCTGGCTGGAATATCGGATATAATACCGAAAAAAACTTGCACTGAATAATAACACTCAAAGTATCTAAATACTCACAAAAATACGCTCGATACTATAGAGAGAGAAAACTTCTGATTCTGGTGTGATTTTCAATTCTAACCTAAGCACCCTATTTATAGGAAAATGCTAGAACGCCAAAGCAGACTTAACCTGCTACCTGATAGCTTTACCTGCTACCATTCACGTACACCACCATTGAAATTCAGCAAATTTTCCACAACAACCAAAAGTGGGGCCCACCATTTTTAAAAAATATTTATTTTCGAAACTTCAATAATTCATAATAAATAGCCATTTTATCAGAAAAATATAAATTATATATCCTTTCTATGGGGAATTTAATTCTCTACAACTTTGTAGGAGAAAGTTTTTCCAAAATCCCAACCGAAAATAGCTGAAATCCACAAGCGGATGATTTTTCACATTAAAATACTGATAAAAATACCTCAGCACTAATTCCTTTTTTTATATCCACAAAATAAATATTTTTTTATCATATAAATCAATAATTAATTATTCACAAATAATATTACAAAACTACAATATTGACAATCAGGTCGTACCCAAGAAAGAGGGGGCCTTCCGATAAGGATTTCTCCTTACTGGCGCGCAATTAAATAACCCCTCCTAGACAGAACTTTCTTAGACATTGTCAATAATGCTATCTAATAATATTATTCAAATAATATGAATTATTGAGTTGATAATGTGAAATACTGTGCAGTGACAATTATTGAATCAATAATATAAAATATCAACGGTAGCAATTATTGAATCAATCATATAAATAGCAACGTAGCAATTATTGATATAAAATATCAACGTAGCAATTATTGAACCAATAAAATATCATGCAATTATTGAATTAATAATATAAAATATTGTACAGTAATTACTGTAACAATTATTGAGTAAGTGACTTCTTACGCAAGAACCAATAATTTAAAATAATGTGCAATACCGTGTGCTACTGTGCACAACGCGTATTACTGTATTTTTATCACCAGGTACTTCAACAGTTTAACCGTAACAGTTTTACCGTTATTTATAAAAAGGTTATTTCTGTCGCTTTCTATATCCGACATTTATTCCGTTGTGGGGCCACAAATAGCTGCCCCGTCGTACGAATATTCTCCGACAACAAGAATATTCCACGACCAAACGAATATTTCTCGACAACAATGAATATTTTATAACCACTTACTCATTTTAAAATATTTGCATATTTCACCCATAACTTTTCACATTTATCAAATCAACACCTTACTATTTCGAAATAATAGATAAAGAAAATTAAATCTTTATTCATAAAAGTTGGGGTCTTACAACAACCATCATCACTAATTCCTTCATTTATATCCACATTAAATAAATATTTTCTTATCATTTTTGTCAATAATTAATTATTCACAAATAATATTATAGAATTACAATATTGACATCTAGGTCATTCCCAGGAAAGAGGGGGCTTTCCGGTAAGGATTTCTTCTTACTGGCGCGCAATTAGATTAACTAACCCCTTTCCTAGATAGAACTTCTTAGATATTGCCAATAATGCTGTCTAATAATATTATTCAAATAACATAAATTATTGATTTGATAATGTGAAATACTGTGCAGTGGTTACTGTGATAATTATTGAATCAATAATATAAAATATACACGGTAGCAATTATTGAATCAATAATATAAAATATTGAACAGTAATTACTGTAACAATAATTGAGTAAGTGCCTTCTTACGTAAGAATCAATAATTTGAAATACTGTGCAATACCGTGTGCTATTGTGCAACAACGCGTATTACTATATTTTTATCACCGGGTATTTTAACAGTTTAACCGTAACAGTTTTACCGTTATTTTATAAAAAGGTTATTTCTGTCGCTTTCTATATCCAACAGTTATTCCGTTGTGGGGCCCACAAATGACTGCGCCGTCGTACGAATATTTTCTAACAACAAGAATATTTCACGACCAAACGAATATTCCCCAATAACAATGAATATTTTATTACCACTTGCTAACTTTGAAAAAATTGCACATATCTCCCATAACTTATCACATTTATCAAATTAACACCTTACTATTTTAAAATAATATATAAAGAAAATAAAATCTTTATTCATAAAATTTGGGGTCTTACAATAAATCATATCATAAATTATAAATTTTACGTCTTAAATTTTATAAATTATACCACAACTTAAATTTTACAAATTGTATTTATAATTTTTATAATTTTATTTATAAATATTTATAATTTTAAATTGTATTTATAATTTTATACCGTATTTCTATCGTATTAGTTACTTACTTACTTTTTTTAAAGGGCTAAAAATTATTATATTTTTATTTTTTTATAATTTTTTTTAGAGGCCGAATCATGAATACGGTGGTACTGATGTAATGGAACTATAAATAGCCCTTTTTAAATTAAGTCAAACTGTATATTTATACGATTAACTGGTATTAAATGCACAAAACCCGATCAGATTCTTGGGTGAATATGGTATTCCGTCAAATTTTGTCCGAATTCGAAAATTGTGGACTAAATTGTATTAAATTAGGTATTTGATGTAATAAATTATAAGTCCAAATTCTTTGGGGACCGAATTATGAATTTGATAATATTTCATGTAACAGAAGTGTAATTAGCCCCCTCTTATATACCAACATTTATAATATAATTAGCATTTTTTTATTAATTGAATATTAAAACGAGAGTCCTACTTTTATTATTGGGTCCTCTTAACATGTGCCCTTACGGCACATGCTAAGCACACAGTTTAAGAGAATATTCTCTTGAACTGTGTGCATATTCTCTTGATTTCTGCATTTGCACTAAGTTCAAGGGAATATGCACACAATTCAAGGAATATTTTTTTTGAACTGCATGCTTAGCATGTGCCCTAAGGGCACATATTAAGAAATTCTTTTATTATTTAAGGTTTGTGTTTGATGCACTTAAGTGTAATTTACTTCTAAATTTTTTCCCAACACATTTTACTCTTTGGAAATTTATATTAAAAAAAGTTATCCAATGCAAATCTTAATATAAAAAAAAGTTTAACAAAAACAATATCACTCGCTCATATACTTAGTTTTTTTGTTCACTAGGGGTAAGAATGCACAAGAAAATCTTCTACTAAAAAAGGCAAAGAAAAGAAAAAGAAAAAGAAAAAGAAAAAGAAAAATTGTTTTCTGTCATAGCCCACTTACGAGACCCCAAAATTAACTTAATATAAACTCAGAACAAATATGAATTAGAATGGGCTGGTTTTTAATTTTTAGGCCCCACACTTGTCTTGAAATTGTTTGTACTCCAGCTGAATGCCTGAATCCAATTCCACAGGTGTCAAAACAAGCCCAACTTGTTCAATGAAAACGGCCCATGTTAAACTACAAAGCCCAAGTAGTTATTTGACAAAAAAGTTGGTGTCTCTCAGATCATTTGTACCCAAGTATATTGTTGATCAAGAAAACTTTGGTCTGTTATTTCATTAAAAAAAAGATTCAGGAGCTTTCAGTACAACAATCTTCTTCCTGAATTATCTTCCCTTTTCCGTTTCATATATTCAAAAGGTATGATCTATTGCTTGAATTTTTGAATAAAGTTGGTGTAGATTTTTATTGATTAGGGTTTCTATTCTTTACGGTAATTGATTAGGGTTTCTACTCGATACCTGGTAAATTATTAACTCTGTTATTTGTGCAATTTCAACGTTTCAATTGATTTTTCTAGCTAAGTTATTCATATTTCCCTCTGCTTGGCTGATGAGAAATCTGCGGTAAAGTAAAGGAAGTTTTAATCTAGCGTCTGCCTGATGTCGCATAGAATGTATATATGTTGCTTGATATTCTGGTGTTTTTTGTATTGACTTCTGTGAAGTTTTACTACTTTGTGGGGGCACTCAGTGAGTTGTTTGGTTCTGAGAAAATCATGTTAAAAGGATAATGAAGATAAATTAATCTAGCAGCTAATGGTGGTGATGATTACTAGTACTAGTATTTAATAACTGTTGCTTGCCATGAATAAATGCATATATCAGTAAACTGAAGCTTAATATTCGACTTATGAAGTGGATGATAATTTGGGCACATATAATGTATAGGCGCATATTATTAGTTGTGAATAAATAAATGTTGCTTCAAGCAAAGCCTTGAGGTTTTGTCCTTTTTAAAATTGTTTGTTAACCTAGCTGTTGCTTATTTCTCCTGTATTAAAATGATGAGGGGCTTTTTGTTTTTATGTTGCAGGTTATTGTCATGAAGATCGACTTTACTGGACTTGAATCTTCTGCATCATTTTGTGGGGCAAATACTGAGTTGTTTGATGGCTTTTCAACTACCCCATCCTTCCAGATTCCCGATACAACTGATGTGAGTTTAATTTCTTATTTCACGATTAGTGGTCCTTCTACCATGAGAGGGAGTTATATTTTCATATTGATTCGTCTTTCACTTTGTTTATTTGTACCTCCAGTTTGATGGCTTTCAGAAAGATGCTATCCAAATGGTGAAACCAGCAAAGGGAACGACTACTCTTGCTTTCATTTTTAAGGAGGGTGTAATGGTGGCCGCTGATTCTCGTGCAAGCATGGGAGGCTATATCTGTATGCACTTCTCTATCGGTTAATTGATTACTTTTTTGATCTGTGACCAATACATATAGTTCTGGTCAACGTTGTAATTAGTAATTCAATTTAATATTAATTTATCACAATGTTCATGTGATAATTTTAAATTTCTCAGTTTTCGTATATTGATTTTGAAAAACATATGGCATTTACCCTTTATTTTTGTTCCTACCAGCATCACAGTCAGTGAAGAAAATCATTGAAATTAATCCCCACATGCTTGGTACTATGGCTGGAGGTGCTGCTGACTGTCAGTTTTGGCACAGAAATCTGGGCATTAAGGTAATATATTCAAATTATTTTTATTGGAGAATTTGATGTCAGGTTATCATTAAATATTTATGTTTGGGAGCAGCGAGACTAGAACTGATCAGTCAAAAGAATTATCAAAAAATAACTATAAACTTGAATTTTAAACAATGCCTTATAGTACTAGTGGTATTTAAAAATAAAATTTTCTATTATTTGGCCTTCATTTTAATCTGCACACTCTTGTCCTGATATAGGAAGGGAGTAGGGTTGATTTCAAAATTATAAACATTCCTTTGGCATGCTTAATTATTGTATGTGTTCAGTAGTATAGCCTTGGAAGACTGCACAAATATGCAGTTTTTTGCAACTCTCGAGTGTCGAATGGCTTTGGCTTGGTGTAATGTGAATTTGCGTAGGAACACCAATCTTACGTTAGGTTTTACTTCGGTAGCAACTTGACCTCCATGTTTTGATTTAAGTTTCCAAAACCTTGGCTCGGAGAGTCGGAGATTTTAAATGTTGTAGATTATCTCTCATACAAGAAGAGCTAATAGAAAATTGCTTGAATATCTCAGTGTCGTTTGCATGAACTGGCAAACAAGAGAAGAATTTCAGTTACTGGAGCTTCAAAGTTACTGGCAAACATCCTATATTCCTACCGTGGAATGGGTTTGTCGGTTGGGACAATGATTGCAGGTTGGGATGAAAAGGTAATTACAATTAAATATTAAAGCATAATTCTTTTACTGTGACAATTAGACTCTTATTAGCCTTTACTTTTTTTGGTTTGTAGGGCCCTGGCCTGTATTACGTTGACAGTGAAGGAGGACGGCTTAAAGGAACCCGATTCTCTGTTGGATCTGGCTCACCATATGCTTATGGTGTACTGGACAGCGGGTGTGCACCTCTACCCCGCTTATGTTCTCGTATTTTGTTTTCTTTCCTACTTTTTTTGTATGTTTTGCATTTGTACAGATTGAGTAGAGGAAAAAGAAACTTCTCATCTTGTTTCCTTTTGCTTATTGTTAAAGATGGGAAAGAAAGTTATTCCATTTTGGCAAGTTGAAAAAAAAAGTAAAAGAAAGGAAATAAGAGTGTTTTATTATGTGATTAGTTGAGGAAAAAGAAAATCACACATGTTACCAGCTATTCACAAAGTTACCTTACGTTCCTCATAGCCCATTCATGTTTTAGTGGAAGAAAAGGGGGGTGGGAGTTGGGTTTGAAAATTGGAGATTTGATTTTGGCTTTTGCACCATCTTTCTCTGATTCAAACAAGTTTCCAAAATTCTTGCTTTCCTTCAATATCCTCCCTCATTATTTCAATCCAAATGTACAGTCAACATAGTTATTGAGAAAAACATATTAGATTATTATCAACTGGAGTTTCGACTTTTGAAACAATATTTTGCCGCAGTACACTAGGGGAATGTGCTCGTGCCTTGCAGAAGGCTTTAACCCATTGATAAAGTTGTTCCCCTTTGCATCTTGTGTCTCTTTCACATTGACATACTGCCATAAGTAATATTAGTGTGATGGATGATTGTGGACAATGTTGGGAGTGCATTTTCCATCAATGACAGTTTTGTCAATCTTCTGTTGACTGTCATTTTCTTTTCTGTTTTTTTTTCATGATCACGTCTCCAGTTCTGCAAAATTTTACAATTCTTGCATATAATCTATATATGTTTTTCCTTGGTCACTTTGTAGGTACCATTATGACATGACAATAGAAGAGGCTGCAGAGTTGGCTAGGCGATCCATTTATCACGCAACATTTCGTGATGGAGCCAGTGGTGGTACTGCTAGTGGTATGCTCTCTATCTGTCTGAGTATTCTCGCTTATGTTGCATTATTTGTCCTTAAACTTTGTGGTGTTGTATCAGTTTATTATGTTGGACCAAATGGATGGAAGAAGCTATCTGGCGATGATGTTGGAGAACTTCATTACAAGTATTATCCAGTTGAACCAGCAGTTGTTGAACAGGAAATGGCTGAAGTATCATCAGGGCCCTGATATATCAAGCAATCTCTTCAAAACTGCATGCAGCTTATTTTGATCTTAAAACTATTACCGCACCTGGATATAACTTAAGTAAGACCTTTGGTCTGGTACGAACAATATGAACTTGTATCTTTGTTTGGTATTGATCCTCAACATTTTTAACTTATATGCCTGTTCCCCTAGATTTTCCAGCTCAAGTCTGATATATTTCTTGCAAGTAAAGACTCATTTGTTTTGGCTCCACCAAACATGAAACAACCCTTGGAAACTACTCCTTAGTCATGAGCAAGTTGATCAAAGGAAGACCTCAAGTCTTCTTTCAGATTAAATGCTTAGACTTGGGGGCTGTTTGGTTAGCCCTTAATAGGTCTGAATGCTCCTGAATCTGGATGGATCAGCTATTAAGTTTGTTTGATAAAATATTAGATGACACTGAATGGTTCTTAATACTTCTGATTCGGTATGCCTCAAAAACTCGGCTGATTCAGTCAGTTCAGTTTTTGAACGATAACTACCCTTCACAATTTAATATATTACCTTTGTATCCTTTATTCTAAAATCAGACTTCACTCCCTCTCTCTACTTCAATCCAATCCAATTCAATTTTTCTTCTTCTTCGATCCTCTTCAGCTACCATGCTCTGTCTCTTTTTGTGTCTCTGCTTCATAATCTAAATGGAAAGTAATAAATCATTCAAAGCATGATGAGATTACTGCCTAGACAGGTACAATATATTCGATTAGGAGAACAAAAGGGAGATTACTGCCTAGACAGGTACAATATATCCGATTAGGAGAACAAAACGGCCATCTCTAGGGAGTATTGGCCGCCGAGACGATTGTCGAGTGCTTCATGAATTTGTTCAAAATCGAACTGGTATTAGTTATTATGGTTTCATGTTGATGGGTTTCTTCAAAAATATTATGGGTTTGTGATTCTATGGTTTGTTGTACTTGATTGGCTTGTTGAGAAGAGTACTCTAATGTGATTCTATGGATCTGAAATTGTAGAGATTGATGGGTTTGAGGCGTTGAAGAACATGAACTGGTATTAGTTATTATGGTTTCATGTTGATGGGTTTCTTCAAAAATATTATGGGTTTGTGATTCTATGGTTTGTTGTACTTGATTGGCTTGTTGAGAAGAGTACTCTAATGTGATTCTATGGATTTGAAATTATAGAGATTGATGGGTTTGAGGCGTTGAAGAACATAAGGTGATCTAGCAAGCTTGGGGTGTTCTGGTTGATTGATGCCCGGATTGAAGGATTTGATGCAGACTCCTCAAACATTGTGGTTTAATTTTAGAGAGTAAATGAGAGTAATGGTTTTGCTGTTTGCAGAGTTGGGTGAGTGAGTTAGAGAGAGAGATCTGAAAAGAGAAGGGGAAGAGAGATGTTGGCCCTTTTTATGTAGGGATTTTTTATGGACAATTATTTTTTTATTTTAAGTAATTTTATAAGCACAAATGTAAACAAATAATTGTGCATAAATTTATGAGCACAAATGTATATTGTAGGTGAAGAAACTAATTGCTAAACTTCCAAAATGGGAAAAGAATGTTAAAGGAGTAAAATAGTAAAAGACTGTTATTCAGATATTTAAGATAGACCTGGCAAAAAGAGGCTCGGGCCCGCCCCCAAAAACATGGGTCATGGGCTTAATTTTTGCAGCCCAAGTAAAGATGAGCCATTTTGGCTTAGCCCGTTTTCGGCCCGACCCGTGATGGCCTAGCTTGCGGGTGGCCCGGCCCGATCCGTGGTCTGTGAGTTATTTTTTAAAAACAAATTTTATGCTTATTTTATGTTGAGCTCATGCGGACCATTTTATTATCACTTGATGAACTATTGTTTAAAGATTTGAATGTAGAGATAATTTACTTACTGTGAATGAAATCAACTGCACGATTAATATTCACAAATGAAGGGGCAAAGAGATAGTTTCTAGTTGGAATGACCAGATGGTCTATTCCATGGGCCTGGAAAACATAAGATGCGGTTTACATGAATCTACAATCACGAACACAATAAATATCCAACAAAGAATAAGTTTCGGTATTAAGTTGATGTAAAATTTTGATGATAAGTAATTGATAGATAGTGCTAATATCGTGGCCATGTAGTCTGTAGATGTAGCCAACAAAAGACATTTTTTTCTTTTCTTTTCTACGTTTATGTTGTGTATAATGCATATTCTATTTCTGTTATAATTTTCATTTTAGAATGGAAGTGGATTTTTAGTCTCCAAGTTTTTATATTCTTTTGCCAAAATTAATCATGTCCTGCACAAAATACAAAACAAAGGAGGAAGTGAACATAGGTTACATATATTCTAAATATTAAAAAACAAGTATCTGAACAGAAGGCCTGAAAGCGAGAGTTACTAAATCAGTAGTAGTTGTATTATTTATAGAGATGATTATGCCTCTATTCTCAAGAAAATTATCTGTTCCATGTGAAAAAATGTATTGTTACATTTATTATTATACTACTATTAATCATGTCGAATTCAATATTCTAGGATCCCAGAAGGTTAATAATGTAATTGTCAATGCCAATAATGAAAGCTGATAAGTCAAAAAATAAAGTAATTGATGATAAGTTTGATCATCAATCAAAACCTTCATATGATCTTGACCGCAAACAGAATTTAGTGATGAACTAAATTTGATTCACCCAGGTTTCGGTATTAAGTTGATGTAAAATTTTGAGTTAAATTGACAAATTATGTAGAATAATTTTGCAAAAAAGAAAAAAGAAAAAGCCTCCCAACCTGGGCCACGGGCCACATATTTTCAGTCCAAAAAAACCTAGGCCAAATTTGGCCAGGCCCGTTTTGGCCCAGCCCAGCGGCAGCCCGGCCTGTTTGCCAGGTCTAGTTTCAGACATGTCAATTATCAAACAACTTTTTTTATTCAGATTCAGATTCATTCATTTTTTATCAAAGTGCCCCTTAATTCCCTTGGCTACAAAGCAATCATTACATCCGTTTCTTCCTTTTTTTTTTAATCTGTTTTAAATATTTGTTTCTCTTTCATCTTTCAACAAATTTTAGAAAAATATATTGAAATTTTATACTAAATTTAATTAATTAAATATTTTTTATTCGGTGTGTTTTCTCTTAGAAGTGAAACAATATCATGACAACATGTATATGGACTGTAGTATGATTCAACATACATTCTGGATGGGGAAGCTTTAGCCAAATTAAACTTGTGTCTATACTACACAGTTGAGTTTTCTTATGATTATATTTCTTTATGTTTCTTATATAGATTTAGATAGGCAGAGTTTGATTTTGAAGGAGACTAACTAAATTACTCCATCACCAAAAAATTAGAAAAATAAAACACAAGAATAATAACATCATGTACACTAAGATATATACTGTGACACCCCCGAATCCAGGTCCTCTGACCCCGGTCCGGTCGCCATGAAATAATATTAACATCCACCTTTAAGTAACATACGATAACTAAAATGCGGAATCTAATAAACGTACGTCGTTCATTCAAAAGGTGTTACTAGTCCCAAGATTCGATAACCTTAATACATCAATACAAACATACCCTAGAATAAATATTAGAGTTCATATTACATTAACAGTAATTAAACAAATCATAAAGACAAAGTCTGCTACTTGCAAACCATCCTATATCTTTCCTTTACCCTTATCCTTTCCTGAGAGCTCGGACTTAACTGCAATATAAGTCATGATATAGCAAGAATGAACAACAAGTTTGCTCAGCAAGTTTAAATACAACAATAAAGGATATATCATGATGAATGAAAAAATATCTGACAATGATTTCAACAAAATGAATATCTTAAAGATTCAACAATATGAATGTTAGAATGATTAAACAATCTGAATGATTCAATACTATGAATATCTGTATGATTCAACGATATGAATATCTGTAAGGTTCAACAACCTGCATGATTCAACACTATGAATATCTGAAAGATTCAATAATATGACTATTAAAAGCAAAGATAATAATTGCCTTTAGAATAACTGATAGTCGAGTAAACTTTGAACTATAACTTTCCAATGGGTTCAATAGCTAATTGACCCTTTTTGGATTACTGGCTTCTGGCTACAGAAACTTAGTACCTCGAGGAGATCAGCCTCGGGTACAACGTGAATATGCATAACACTTATATCTGTTTACTCGTATCATATATATTAGATACCTGGACACGTTCCTATATATGAAGGGTGTTTTGTTCCGTCTAAGAATCCTTACCATCAATTGGTTTGGATAGCTTTAAAAAAAACTTCATACACTAGTCTGACCGAGCAAAGGTTCAGACTCTTACTGACGTAGTTCAAGAAATTTAGAACCTTGAATAATGTACAAGTTCAAGACTATACGAGCTCAAATGCATTAGGTGCGGACATCAATAATATTAATGTGAAATAATTGATAAGTAATTAAACCACTAAATAACATGCTTGAAAATAAAGTTCAAGCAGTTAAGTAAACAACTTTCGATTCAACAATAACCTACTCAATACAATATGAGAAGGATAGAGAACTTGCACAAAGTGAAGTTTAGAATTTGCACAATATATGAATTTGTGTAAATTCGGGGAACTTGCACAATACTCAACGTGTGAAGTTCGGGAAACTTGCACAATACTCCACGTGTGAAGTTCGGGGAACTTGCACAATACTCAACGTGTGAAGTTCGGGGAACTTGCACAATAATAGATTCTTTGCATAAAATAAATGCATAGGCTTAGACACTTACAACATCAAAGAGTGAAATTCGAAGAATTTCACCATAATAGATCCCTTGCATAAAGTAAATACATAGGTTAGGACATTTGCTTACAACGTTCTTTGAGTAAAGTAAACACAAAGATAAGATACTTGCACAATATACGAGTTTGTATAAGTTTAGAGAACTTGCATACTAAAAAAATGAAGTTCGGAAACTTGCAAAATAACCAAAGTGTGAAGTTCGGAAAATTTTCACAATACTCAAAATGTGAAGTTCAGGGAACTTTCACAATAACCAAAGTGTAAAGTTCGAGGAACTTTCACTATAACCAAAGTGTGAAGTTCGAAAAACTTTCACAATACTCAAAGTGTGAAGTTCAGGGAACTTGCACAATACAATAATAACCTGCTCAATACAATATGAGAAGGATAGGAAACTTTCACCAAAAATAAGTGAAGTTTAGAAACTCGCTTACACGGTTCATTGAATAAGGTAGTACAAGAATTTAGAATACTTGCACAATAGGGTCCGGATACTTGTACAATAAATAAGTATAAGTCAAGAAAAACTTGCTCAAATAAAAGAGTAGTTCAGAAAAATTTGCAATATAATAATACCCTGCTCAATATAAATTTAAGTAAAATTAGGGAGACTTGCAAATAATACAAGAACGGGTTCAAAAGAACTTGCTTGTTTGCTCAACTACAAATAATTCTAGCTTTAATTTAAATGGCGTTGGAACTGACCTAATAATAACTATTCGATCTCTCCAATTAGTATAAACTAATAAAAGTTCACACATACTAGAATCTAGTCGTTATATAAATCTATCACATAAGATCACGTAAGTTAATTTAATCCTGTCTTAGATTTAATAACTTTAGATTACTTAGTTTCTATGCGTCAATATAGGCTTGAACACATAGCAGTTCCAGTTACTGATATAAATCAACACACATGTTTATCAAGTTTATCTAACTCAAGTTCGAAAGCTAACATGTTCATTCTATGTTCACTTCAAGACCACATGTTTTTATGTCGGACATTCACATACTTTAAACAATATAAGTTCATGCTTCAAGATTGGTTACTAGACATGGCAAACGGGCAGGCCGGGCTGGGCCGGGCTGGGCCGGGCCGATAGCGGGCCGGGCCAAAAACAGGCCAGGCCAAAACGGCCCGCATTTTCATGGGCTGAAATATTGCGTCCCGTGGCCCGGGTTGGGCCAGGCCGGGCCGGCCCGCGGCTTTTTCTTTATTTTTATTTTTTTTTGCAATCATCATCAATTACTCAATTCATAATGGTTCTATTGATTTCGTGTTCTTTTTCTTTTGCAAATTATGAATCATTGTCAAGTTATATATATGAATGCTAATTAAGTCATCATCCACTGCCGCTGGATAGCTAGCCTTTCTATAATATGAGATGACTTATTGATATTAATTAATATTATTTTAATTAGAATTATATTATTATCATGTAAATTGATAAAGAAAAATTTAATTATCTTATTATGTGTTAAAAAAAAGAAGAAAAAACTTAACAACACGACCTTTAATTATATATAATAATATATCTACTCAATTAAAACTATATATATAAAGTGATCATATATATAAACTTTGACCGATGAAGTAAATTACAAATATTACATCAATTACACATTATTTGTAACTCTTATATTTAGATACTGTTTTATATATTTTTAAATTACAATAGTAAATATTCTTTTACCACTTTTTAAAATATGTGTTGCACATGTTAATAAAATTGTAAATAATATCATGAGATAAAAGAAGTAACTTTAAGACTATTTAAAATATAAGATCAAAATAACTTTTGAAAATATAGCTAGAAACAATATATGGAAGATTGCATTAAAGACAAACAATTGTTGTAGCTCAGTTGGTTTGAACTCTTATTTATTTACTTACAAGTCTTGTGTTCAAGCCTCATAACCCACAAGTAGTAGCATTTTTTTTTTTAAAAAAAATAAGCCACGGGCCACGGGTCGGGCCAAAATGGCCCAGTTTTTCGTGGGCTGCATTAATGAAGCCCGTAGCCCATGTTTTTACGGGCGGCCCGGGCCTAAATTGCCAGCTCTATTGGTAACTAAAGTCATGTTATCACATAACAAGGTCAAACAATACTTAATATGTATGCTCGAGTATACTACACACATATACTTTAATCACGTAGTTCATACTTGAAGTTCATTTCTTATGATTGAGCATGCATATGTGAAATTTGTATATAAACAAATGAGGTTCATGTCAATACGTCTATAGGCATAATGAAATCTTAATACTTATGCTCGTAGAATCATAATGTAATTCACATGGTAATCAATGCTATTTAGCTTCCACATTCTAAGTTTCCATTTGCAAAGTACACTAAGTCAAAAAGACAACACGGTACATGTAAAACATCTCGTAACCGTTATTCACAAGTATTAGAACGCATACATAAGTCACATACATGTATTTAAGTGGTCACAATCTAAAGACAAAAGTCTTGGTTATGTTTACTTAGAAAGTTCTTAAGTTTCGCTTAAAAAAACTCGTGAAACTTTCAATCAAGTATGCTAACGTGTTTAACATTTTAAACATGCATTTCAAGTTAATATCAACCATGCTATCATGCTCATAATATCAGAATATGTACATGCTATGTCCATGATAAAGTTCACTTTTGAATTTGCAAGTTTCCCTTTTTAAAACATTTATTTTCCTTTCAACAAATATGTGGCCATGACATATACGTGTGGCCTCATGGAATACTTACTTATATTATGTCTACGTACCTATATATATATATTAATCATATATACATATTTGTCAAAATCAGAACACTGGCATGCTTCATATATGTTACGTTCGTTCACAAAATCTTAAGTTTATTTTATAACTATATGTTGTTTCATAAATCTTGTATGCAAACATAGCAAGACACGTTTACACAATGTTCATATACTCATATAAGTGTATTAAGCTAGTTCACATGCCTGTCCTAACAAGGTATTACATGATGACATGATAGGCTTGTAGCAGAAAAACAAAATCTGATTTCCAGGGTCTGCGCAGCTGCGCTGCAACCAGGTATAAACCCAACGCAGCTGCGCCGACTTCTGATCCAACCAAGACTGAACTGCTTCGGCAGTTCTTCAGCCTAACTCAAATTTTTTTTCGAACGAAAACCCTTTAAGCATGATATGATACCATTCTAACATGATTATAACTCCATATACCACTTAACAAACATATATCACAATTCAATTATCATCAATTCATGCTTAACTCGAAAATCAATAACTTAGCAATCTCAGAAACAGAAAAATTGAAAAGCATGAATGAAATTTTACAGAGATTGAAGAATAAGGAGGTAAGTGATTATACCTCTGTAATTGAATGCACTAGTTCTTGCTGCTAAACTAATTCCTTCTCACTGATAACTCTTACACTTATATTTGTTATATGAAAAATCTCAGCAATGTGAGAATGAGAAGGAAGAGAGCTCTATATATATAGGCAAACCAAATACCCAGATAATGCTATCATCTCCCAAATCAATTCAAGGGGTTTTAAGATTGTACACTAGATAAGAAAGGGTTGGTAAGGGTTGGTGCAATCCATCATTACCTCTACTCCCCCATAATCATTCACTTTATGTTGCTGAAAATGAGAGAAGGAGGTAGAGTGTAGCTAGTATGTGGGAGTTCACGTGAGAGGAGAAGTGGGGAGGCTATTTAACTCAGCAACTTGCAAATGGGTGTATAAGTCTAACACTTAGTCAATAAATATACTAGATTATATATATACACATAGTATATATTTAAGTTTAAAGTTACAATTTCAATGAGTAAATAATAAAACAATGTATCAAGTAAATACATATACACCACATATAATCCATGTACATTTTCTATTAACACTAAATATAATATAATTGTGTTTCATTATTGTTTATAATAATAACTGTTATTATAATAATAACTTATGGGA
The DNA here is from genome assembly GCA_020205555.1 of Panax stipuleanatus. NCBI lineage: Eukaryota > Viridiplantae > Streptophyta > Magnoliopsida > Apiales > Araliaceae > Panax > Panax stipuleanatus. The sequence continues at coordinate 1,483,678 of CM035126.1, read as the reverse complement.
AAACATTATCAATTAATAATGCTATTGATATTAATGTAAGGTATTCATAATAGTTTTTCTACCCTCATCATGTCACATGCTCCAAGTACACATTACACTTATCAATCTCACATAATATAATTAAGATTACTATATAGTGTATATATAATAGCCTTATCAAAGGTCACCTTATAGTTAACTACCATTTATATAACACATGTTTGTATAAAACAATTAACCAAGTAAATATATTATTATTATATTAATTAATCTCTTACTCATTAATTATTATTTATTCATAATAATTATTAATCAACAACAATAATAATTTCATACGTTATCAATTAATTATTCAAATATAAATAATTAATTCCGATTAAATCTCTACACTATATTCAAGAAATTTGAATTTATAATTACTAACACTTTTTATCAATACTCTGATATAAAAGTCTCAGGGTTAATCTACTAATTTAAAAATAACCATTAGTGATTTCCTTTAATAAAATTCTAGTATTTATTCGCATAGGTTAAATTCACATAAGCACATAACCACATAAGGTTTAAATAAGTTTGAAAAAATAACTCTTAAAAATTTTAAATTACATATAAAATTAATAATGAGCTTAAAATAACTGGTCCTTATATATACTCTCCTTTCAAAAAATGGAATTCTTGTGTATTTGTTCTACACATTAAAATCAGAAACATCTCTTTTCTAATAATAAAAAAAAGAAGAGAAGAAGAAGTTAATCTTAAAATTAAATATTAAAGTAAATGATCGAAAAGCAATATTAAAAGGTTAATAAATTAAACAGGATTTCATTTTCATATTTACACATTGTTTGTCAACAATCAATAATTCAAATCGGAAAGATCTCTCTCTCTCTCTCTCTACTCGGGTTTGATCATGAACTGTCTACTAAATAGATGATATGATCATGTAAGTTCCTCACAGAGCTTTTAGGAACTCTTCCAAGAAAGGACAAAACCCGGGTTTGATCATATTGTTTTCAGTGGCTGATGCTATTGCAGTAGCGTTTATTGGATTAGTTATTGTTTATGTATATTGGAGAAAGAAAGATTCTCATAGTTGTGGCTGAACTGGAAAAGGAAAATTTGGCGGCAATGAGAAAAGAAACTTGTGCTCTTTTCTTTGTATACATTTTCGAGTAATGATTCAGGGGCCGAATCAGAAAAAGTCGGCGGCGGTTGTGGAAGTGGTGCTGGTGGTGGCGAAGGGGATCTTCAGTTGTGGCTATTGATAAAGGGTTTAGTTGTGAGTTGCTGAGCTTTAGAGGGCATCAGCTTATGTGTAGGGGAAAATTAAGCGGGTTGGGCATTGTGTACAAGGTTGTGCTTGGTAATGGGGTGCCGGTGGCGGTGAGGAAGTTGTGGGAAGGTGGTGAACAGAGGTACAAGGAATTTGTGGTGGAGATTCAGGCTATTGGAAGGGTCAAGCATCCTAATGTTGTCAAGTTGAGGGGGACCAGGATCCTCTCTGTTTCAAGTAAATGAAAATTCTTCGTTTCATGGTTCAGATTTAAAATGTGTTCCGGTAAGCTCTTCATTTGTTAACAAGTTGTTCATAAAATTACTCTTAGGAATGGCCACATTTGCATCTGTTTCAGTCTTCTCATTGAAAGATTTGGCTAAACTTGATTAGTATGCACTTTCTGGCCTTTCAGTTGAGATAAATGACATTCAACAACTTGGATCTTTTTAGATTTATGATTTATGCACAGAGGGGGACCCAAGGATGAAGACGGTCTCCGAAAATCTTGAGTGGGTTGGATCCTAAGACGGCTGTTTTTTATTTATTTATTATAATTTTGTAATGGCCATAACCTGGCCTTCCTATAATAATCCTCTGTTAGTAACATATTCTGCTTTCAAAGTAGGAAAGAGATCAGTTTTCTAGACATGAAGATCTTTAGGGTCGGCTCTCTGTCTGTGTGGTTTCTCATCATTCACCAATTTAGATTGCTGTCTGGAACCTTAAGCTAAGCATTTGAAGTAATTGTTTACCAAACACGAAGAGTTTATTTATTTAGTGATGTAAGAAGCGTTCACACCATATTGATCATTATAACACTAGAAACAGACGACAACACAGACTTGAGCCACTAGGAACACTTACAATCGAACTAAAAGGTAAGTTGATTCGTAAGTGAGAATCATTTTGGGGCAGTAGTTCTCAAGATTGGTTTTACAATCCGTGCATGTATGAAATGATCCAACCATGTACCCAATGCCCACTTTGTCTTCAACTTTGGTTACTCTGCCTACAACCTCGTGCCCAGGGGCGAGGATATTTGGATAATCCCCCACTCATTTTTTACCATGTGAAGGTCAGTGTGACAAATTCCACAGTACAACACCTTGAAAGTCACGTCTTTATTGCCGGTTGGGCGCCCTTCTGGAGAACTTGAATGGAGAAAGGACACCAGATTGATCTCTGGCAAAAGCCAGCCTTCACCGGGTGTTCATCTCTTGCACTCAGCTCTGCTGTTGAACATTCTGTTCGGCTTCTTCCGAAACCAATGCTTCTCATAATTTGTTCCCATATGTATTTTAGTAGTTGAAGTACTTGCTTAATGGACTCTATTGCCATTTCCTACTGTGTATATGTTCACGAATCTACATCATGCACTCGATAGGAAAGAGGATGTGCATGGTTTAAAACTATAAGACACCTTGTTTTATATTGAGGCACTCCAAGAAATCACCAGAAGCAAAGAAGATATCAGCGACTGGAATGGATCAATCAAAGAATACTAACAGATTAAATTGCATTTAATTAATTCAATCAAATGAACCCCTCCAAATATTTCATACAAATACATACTACGATACAATAGATTAATTTGCTTACTTAAATCTTCGCAATAATGTACGGCCGTAGAGAATGAATTGAAAAACCTCACGTCCTATATATATATATAAAAGGTAAAAATTGGTCCATATATGTTAGATGAGAAGAGAAATCAAGAATATAGCAAATCTCCACAGGCCATTAAGGATAAATGCAAGTTAAAGTAGAAAGCAAAAGATGTGCTTTCCTTGTGTTGATATATTTTAGTAATCTGGTATGATAGTTATTGCTTTCCATTTGGATTTTCGCTCATGAAAATTAGTGTTTCAGTATCTATCTTAATCTTCAAGAAATTCCCAAAACTTTCCACATTTACTTCTGTTCTCAATGCTCCTAGGTAAGCTTATACCTTGTACATTCCAACTCATTTCCTACTTTTTTTTCAAAATAACTTGTAGTGTTGCACCTTTTTTCGCATGTATTTTCCCTTTTCTTTAACAAAGTGAATTTGATACTATTTTATGAACATATGTATACCAGAAAGCCTTGGCGTCCACATGCATATGACGCTTCCTTTGGCCAATATAAATGTAAAAGAAGAGAACAGCCGGATGACATTTCTCAAACACAAGTTAGGAAACATACTGATACTGAACACCTCATCTGACTCATGGCTATTACATTTTTACCGTAAATATAATCCAGACACGCAATTTAGAATTGGATCTTTATAAGCTTCACAGATGCAACTCTTATCACAGAAGATGTTCACATACATATATACACCTAAGGTGCTTCACAGCTTTATAAAAAAAAATAGCGAAAATATAAATTAACTACAGATTTACATGCATCAAAGTACAATAACAAAAATTGTTGATACCTATCTATGTGATAAATTGATCACTCTTTCAGTAAGTAGTTCTTCGCTATGCTGATTGTTTAACAGGAATCAGTACTCAGAATGCCCGACTGTCGCCTCTATTAAAGCAGGTGGTATCTTTACTCTATATGAGATAAAAACAATAGTCATACAATCTGAAAGCATCTATGACCACTCAGGAATATCAACCCATATTCCAGTTGAAATGCAGAAGCTGATATCTGCAGAATGAGCATGTACATTGTGCTTTATCCCAAAGCAGGACGATCCACCAGCTTCTCCAAAAGAATACTCTGACATATGCACCAGCATGAACCTTAATCTTGCCACATTATTGCCTATTAGTCTAAACATTCATGGCATTTACTAATATCTATAAGTTTCTTCTATCATGTTTTCACAATTACGCAATTCAAGCATGCAGGCGTAATGTTCTGCAATAGGGGTGATACCGTAACGTTCAGTCATATAATCAAATAACCTACGGCCAATTTCTACATTATTTGTATGTATACAAGCACTTAAAACACCTACAAAAGTGATTGCATCCGGCTGTACATTAGCCATCTCCATATTTTCAAATAAAGAAAGAGCTTCCTCTCCACATCCATGGACGCCCAAACTAGTAATCATTGAATTCCATGTGGCTAAGCTCTTTATTTCCATTTCGTCAAAGACTCTCTTGGCATCCTCCAAACTACCACATTTGCTATACATGTCTATGAGAGCAGTGCCAAGGTAAATTCCAAGTCCAAAGCCATTCTTCAAAGCGAAGTCATGAATCCACACCCCCAAATTCAAGCTCCCCAATTCAGTGCATGCTATTAACAAACTAATCAAAGTAAATTCATTTGGCGTCACATTTTCAAGCTGCATTCTCCAAAACAGTTCAAAGGCCTCTCGGGGCCTACCATTTCTCGCACAGCCATCAATCATTGCCGTCCAAGAAACCACATTTCTTATTGGCATTTGCTCAAATAGAACGCGAGCAACATCTAACTGCCTAGACGAAACCAACCCAGCAATCACGGTAGTCCATGACACAACATTTTTTACACGCATTCTATCAAACATCTTTTGCCCATAACATAAATCCTTACACTTAAAGTAAAAATCCAACAAGGTATTCTGAAAATACAAATCTTTATCAAACCCAGTTTTGATAGCGAGCATATGTATCTCTTTTCCTTTCTCAACCAAAGAGGAAGCCAGGCAAGCCTTGATAACAAACGGGAAGGTGAATTTATCCGGTCGTACGCCTCCACATATCATACGATTATAGAGAAGTATAGCTTGGCGGGAGCTGTTATTGATAGTGTGGGCTCTGATCATGATATTCCATGTAAAGGTTGAAGGTGGACTAGACAATTTATCGAACACCAGAGTCGCGTACTCCATTTTGCCGTAAGAGGAACAAAGGCGAAGCAGATTAGTTACCACTGTTTGGTCTTGATAAAGGCCATTGCAGATGATCTTGGCATGAATTTGCTTCAATTGTTTAAAATCTGCGCATTTGTGGAGTAAGGCTAGGGCATCCTGCGAAGCGAACTTGGAAGAACTGCTCAGGTAAGGGTTTCGTCTTGGTAGAGACTCGGGAGTGCATGAAAGGCATGCCACCATTATTTCCCTTCTTCCGCGATGAGCAAGTCTCCTATAGGTTTGTTCTTCTTTCTGCTTAGGTTTTCAACACTAACATCGTTCGTTGGTTAGTTTATTTTCCCTCTCTTTTGGCCTTGATATTATCTCGAGTCGTATGGGAACATGGAAATGGGACATGAAAATTGGATTTTTTTAATTTTTTAATTTTTTTGATTTTTATTGTGACTCTTAAAAAATGTATAATATTTATTTTAATTGGAATTTTTATAAAAAAAAATATTTTAGGTGTAATTTGGATACATATACAAGAACAGTGCTATACAGACTGTATAACACTGTTCTTGTATATGTATCCAAATTACACCTAAAATATTTTTTTTTTATAAAAATTCCAATTAAAATAAATACTATACATTTTTAGGAGTCACAACAAAAACCAAAAAATAAAATAAAATTAAAAATGTTCAATTTCCATGTCTACCAAGACTTATTGTATTATCTTGCTTCTTCTCCTTCTCTCATTTTCTCTTCTTTTACTTTTTCTTTTCTTTTCTATTTTTTCAAACAAGCTTGATAACCATGCCTTGCAAAGTACTCACATGTATTAATTTTTTGAATAAATTGTTTTAAAAAATCATGCACTTGACTAACTTAAATATATAGCTTTGGTTTACATCGAAAAAAAGAGCATTTGTATATGTATTTTGAATATAATTTGTTTAGTTAGCCAAAATAGAGTTAAAAAAACTAAATAGATACATTGAAATAAAAATAAGAGACAAAATATACAATATACTTGGTTTATGAATTTAATGGTAAATGAATTTATAATACACGAAAATAAGAAACATAAAAAAAAAACTCTTTAGCTGCTGAATTACGAGAAAAAATCTTAAACCGAGGATCAACAAAAACGACTCGGACATTTTTTTTCCAAATTACAGCTAGAGTCATCAAATTCAACCTTCCATTACTTTTGGATTCGGTTACCATGAAGTTAACTTCATGGTAAGTTGTTCAATTGATCAATACAGTGCTGACACGCAGGGAGAGATCACCTCCCGACTTACGTGTCCACACTATATTGGTCAATTAATCAAAGTTAACTTCATACTAATCACTCCCATTACTTTTATTATTGTTTTTCTATAAAGAAATGCATGTATAACAAAATTTATTATTGGTAGATGAAAGATTTTTGAAATCAAAGCAAGTATAGCGTTTCTTTTCCTACTATTTGCTATACTATTGGGATTCAATATGACATCTTTTAAGTGGCATTGTCATGTGGAAAGGCAAAATCATGCTATAGACCATATCGCAAGTGTATTCGGTTGAAATTGAACTAATCATTAGACTTATGTACACTTCTTGACATTTTCTTTTTCATTTATATCTTTCACATATTTTCTTTTTTACATAAATTATTTGTAAGCTTAGTTCAACATAAGTGAAATATATTAGAATGACTATATTTTTGAACTAGTTTCTTGCCTTTTCTTTTTTGTTTTATATTCTATCTTTGTGCTCTTAGTTGATATTGGAAATACATAAAAAAAAATTATATTGAGAATGATTGATTTATGCTCTTAAACTTTGACACAACTAATTTCGTTATAAAACATTTGATAGTTTAGATATTAATATTAAAAAAAACTTATAAATACATCTCTATATATCTATTTATAACATATAAAGTATGTTATTTATATTATAACATGTGTAGTGAATTTTTTTATATATATTGACAATTAATAATTTAATAATATTAAAAAAATAAGTAGTAATTATTAAGCTCTTGTTTTCGGGTGCAAACTGAGACAGTAAAATGAGCAATTCGTACTCGTTCGATTAAAAGTTCGATTCGAGCTCGACTCGAAATATAAATGATTCAAATATTGAGAAAATTTTAAAATTCGATAAACTACTAGAACCTCCTCAAATTATAATTTTCTATTGATACTCGGATCATATTCGTTTGAAAAGTTCAAACTGTTTGGGATCGTGCTCGACTCGGTAGCTAAATAAGTCTCAATCAAACTTTATTTTATACTCCATAAATTTTTGTGAACTAAATTTGAGCAACTTAATACTCGGCTCGACTCAGATCATTTACACCCTTTGTGCAAACCGTGCAATTAGCTACTATTATATAGTATAAAATCATAAAAATAAATAAAAAAGGAAAATAAAGTCACCACAACCTTAACCTACGGCGACAACGGGCGACAACGGGCAACAGCAGTTTCCTTGTCGGTTTTTTTACCCGGTCTCGGTTTGGAATTCAAGTCAAAACGGAAAACCAACTGCTGTGCATACCGTTTCTCTATCCTACTTTAAATAAAGTCTGAAACGCAATTTCTTTCTCTCTGTATCAGTAGCTCCTGCTCATTTTGCACGGTCGGTTAGCCTATCTTCATTTATGCATATGTATAATGTATGTAGATCAATTTATAATCACTGTCAGATGTACAGGAATACATATATACAAATTTGTGTTTCTATACATACATGTGTCAATCTGTTTGCTCGGTCAACAATCGTGGTTGTAGAGCTTGGTGGTGAGCTAGGGTTTTGGACTTAAACCTCGATATATGATTGGCAATTTATTTCTTAAATTTATATTTAAACCATTGTTGAAGCAGTCATTCGTCTCAATATTGCTAATTGGTTAATCATAATCTTCAATACAGCATTAGGTAGTAATTTGTTATAACGGTGTTGTCCAATCAGGTTTATTTGTTGTAATTGATCACTTGGATTGGCCTACTGTAAACATTGTGCCAAACTCGAAACCTAATAGCATATTATTTGTTTGAATATGTTGCCGCTGATGTGAAATTGTCTGCTAGATAAATAGATAAAATACTTGTAGCTGTAGGTGTAACTTGTTATACATACATTTTGTATTTTTTATACCGAATGCTTCTTGTGTTTGTAGGTTTGAAGAAAGGAAGAAAGGAAGAAGGAAGAAAACAGTCCATATAAGAAGAACTATAACATGGTAAAAGCAAAATTCAGTCTTTTCAGTTTTTGGATTTGTATTGTTTTGATCCAATTTTAAAAACTATTGAGATAATTATTGTTAATTTTGCAGTCGGCGCTCTTCAATTTCCATTCTTTTCTTACAGTAGTGCTGTTAGGGATTTGTACCTGCACTTGTGTGAAGATGAATTTTCCAGCACTTCTTGAACGTAGAACTGGGTATGTGCTCCCTGTTAAATGCATCTGTTCAATATGTAAAGTTAAAATGTTGAATATGATTAATAATCAACTTGTTGCTTATCAAGAATCTGTTTACCTATAACTGCGTAATTTTTATCATTTAAAAAGGTATTAATTCTCTGATTGTCTTGATGATTATTTATCTTATCAAAGATTCCGATAGGCTACATGCAATAGATCAGAATTTTCAGAATATGGATTAACTCTGGTAAGGGATTCATTGGATCGACTGGATCAGAGATCCACAGTATAAGATTTAGGGATCTGAACCAGAAATTCGATCTGCTTAGTATTTTCAATTTCTTAAATTAGTTATTTAAAAAAAAATTATTTATTTATTTTTGTTTCTTTTAGTTCTAAGGTTATACCAAAATTCCAATTCAAAGTTGTACATTAATACACTCGATTAATCATAAGCAGTTGGGAATTATATCTAGCTGACTTGATCAGCTTGCTTATGGTAATTGTAGTTGGTGTATTAATTTGAATATATATGATTATTTATTCCCTTTTCAAAAAATTGAAAAACACACCTTCAAAATATCCAACTTACCACATAAACAAAAAAATCAACTAAAATTAACTGCAAAAAAAAGTTGCCTCCTAACCTATCAAAAAAAATAGAAGAAAAAAGTTAACTCTTGAAACAACCAATTTAACTCAAAATCTCCATTAATATAGCCAAGTCAAGAAGACTTGCGAAGTTAACGAAATTTGTGGCTCCAAAATCCAAAAAGAAGAAGAAAATATTCACTAAGATGATGTGCTTCCTGTTCCTGACGTATAAATGAAAAGAATTTACTTCACTAAAAAAAAATTCAGTATTAAGAAGAAATTAGTAGAACTAACAACCAAATCTTCTTCTTCTATTCATTCTTCATTTTCCTATTTTTCACGACTGTTAAGAAGAATTTATGGGCCGGAAAATCTAATAAAGGAAAAAATAGGCAAAAATGAAACACGGTCCCGTGAATATGGTGGTGGCACTCATGGGAGAGAGAAGTGATAGAAGAGAGAATTTCTCGTTCCAAAAGAAAAAAAACATTGTTGTCTGCAGGAGTAGACAGAAGAAACAATGAAAATATGAAATGCTTACTTAACGGATTAGGGATTACCCAATAACGTTGGGGCAGTTAGATTGTTAAATGGATTAAATTAGGCGGATCGGATTTGATTGGATCTGGATAATCCAGTCCCAATTAAAACCCTAACTGGGGACTGCTGTTCAGTGTATGGTATTTGTAGAAACAGAAAATGCTGACAATGGACACTTTTTTATTCCATATGCTTTGCTAGTTCTTTGGTTTTCTCCTTACCAGGCTTCATCCTTTCATTATAAATATCAGGTTTGTTCAGTTAATTTTGTATTCAAATGAAATTTGCATCTGATGGGGGTGCTAATGTGGCAGGTTTCGAGGTTTCTTTTGGAAGGCTGCTAGAATAGGTAAGTTTTCCTTTACCTAGACATGTATGATACTATTATAGTTGAACTGTACAATTACTATATTTATTTATATATTTAATGTATGAAGTCGTTCAGGTCTTTATTTCATTTCTACAGTTTATGAATATCATTTCTGCAAATGAAATGATAGACACAATTTTGAGAAACTCAACTCCAGAAAGGCACAAATAATCGTGTGCTTTCTTGATGGTCTTTTTTTATCCTTGCTGGCTTACAACTCCGGTTATGGTGACTAACTGCCTATTTAAGAAATTCTGGAACACCAACTTTGATGGGTGAAAGGAAGAGATTGGGCTCTGCAATTCAAAGATTTATCTCCATTCTTTGACAATTGAATGCTGTCACATCTTTTCTTAAAAGACTTTTAGGTCAATCTTTTATGTATATGGTACTTGTCGATCTTATATGAAAAAACTATGGTACTTGCGGAACTTATATAGCACTAGCATGTATTCTTTTGCACCTACCATATAGTTTTTCCCAGCGAGTTCGCGTGGTGTAATTTCCTACTAGCAGTATTTGAAACCATGAGTTAAGTAGATTTCTAGGAATAAGAAAAGGGATGGTTGTCAAAGTTATTACAGTATGTTTCAAAGGTCTATATGGAGCATTAGTTATTGTATGATTTGGATAAGTTCTTCTATGAACTTCATAGTTTATATATGCATTCTACTCCGGAAAGCTGATATTTGATGCTATGCTTGGCTAAACAGGTGAGCGCTTGAGCCCTTGGGTTGCCATGGGTTGCTTTATAATGGGAATTTCAGTAATCTTCTTCTGAAAGATGAACCTTTTCAGGGACTAAAAAAGTAAGCTCCTACAAGTATCTCACCCTTAAAAAGCATAGTTTTGTCAAAGGGATTGTATGATCAAATTATTTAATTACAGAACTCAATTTGGAAGCATCATTTGCATCTTGGGTGAATTTGTTTGTTGATGGAAGCTTTTTTATGATTGCTCACGTCTTAAATTAGTTGTTTGATTATGATTATAAAAGATGTATGTTTTTCATCTTTTGGCAAAATGTGCACAGATGAAAAAAGCCTTCACTTGAAATTTCTTTAAACTGGTTTGAGTGGTGCTTTTCCTTTTGGGTGGGAAATGTTAACTTGTCTTAAATACATTGATTATGGGGAAGGAGGTCTCTATACTAGAGTAAAAAAAAATACAATTTCTTTTATAAACTTCATACACATGTGGAATCAACTTTTCCGTATGCGGATTTTATTTAGATGTGTATATATGATATTTACTTGAAAGGAAGTGGGGAGATCAGCCTTTGAAGCAGAGTTGTTAAAATATTAGGCGGAAATCATAGCAGTTGGGGGTTTAAAACCAACAGGAAGACAGGCAAGGACGTAAAATGTGAGCTTATGCTTGAACCTTGTGAAGATCAAAGTCGTGTCTTCTCCCCAGTGGAAAACGGATAGAATTATCTTCTTCAGGGGTTTCTTTTCTTTACCTGGTATGGTGACTCGCACAGTCTCGTCTTTTTTGCTTTTCTCATCTTCTTCTCCTCCCCACTGAAGTGGATAGCTCCGTAAGAAGATCCTCCTGTTGTTGTAGTCTTCATATCGAAAACTCCTAGCTCTCGGATCGTTTTCCTCTAACCCTGTGGACTCCATACTAATATAAACATCTGGAATTCTTGAACAAAGCTATTCTTCTTCTTATAGTGCATTATAATATAATATAATCAACAGTGTGTCTTGCTTACTTGACAAATAAAAACTGTTTCTTAATTTTAAGCAGGGGGTGGTGGGCACGGTGATACTGAGAAAACTGACCCAAGAGTAAAGACTAATTTTCATTTTTTGGATGGTGATGTTCTTCTTGTTCATATTGTCCGTCGAGAATCAAGCCTTAAAAGTCCAACAGCCGAGCACTGAAAACGTGGTGGTTTTGTCATCTGTCTATACTCCCTCGGTATATTAAAAAATAAAGAGAAAAAGAGTCTCATTTGTAAATTTTATAAATATATATTGCTCCATTCTTAACCTTAAAATAATATAGTTGTTAGATAAATAGTGATGACATTCTAATAAAATTATGATTAGATAAATAGTGGTGATTGGTGTAGACCGGAAATTTGGAAAGGAAGGATAAAATAAATTTGTTTCGGCGAATAATTGGACAGTACAATTCAATTGTTTGCCGAAACAAATTTATTTTGTTCTTTCGGTCCAATTTTTCTGTCCAAATTATCTGTCCGCATATAATTTATTCATAAAATTATGATGTAAAAGATTGCAAATCCCAACTTTTAGAGGGGAGGGCGATGAGAACACCTAATCTTTCTCAAGTCAAAAATAGACAAGCAGTCGAGGCCCGTTTTTTATGTTATTTGTTTTGTGGGTCTAATTGTCTGGTCATACTATCATATCCTCTTATATTGAATTTGCTTGTAGCCCCCAAGTCATGGTGAAGAAAGAAAATATTTCACTTAAAAGTTGTTAATACACCTATTTGTACTAATATAAAAACTGAACACGACAATTACAGGTGCCAAAACAAATAAAAAAAACGTGAAACAGTTTGCCGTTGAGAGTGGGCAAGTGTATTCCCTTTGGCAGTGCCACGGGCAAGGCACGCCGAAAGCGATGACAAACATTAGCAGATAATGATGGTTACAACAAATGGGTCTTTGAGGATGGACAATATGCTACTCCGTCGGTTCATACATAATTGTCATTGAGAGGCCAAAACTCATTTTTTAAGAAAAGCAATGATCGGTCATTGTCAAGTACTCCCTCCCCTCCGTCCCTTAATATAAGATTTTTTAGAATTGTGCACAAACATTAAAAAAATGATTGTATAACATTAAATATAATATCAAATGTCTATATTGTCCTTGTATTGAAAAAAGAGATTGTTATTTATTGGACAAAAAATAGTGAGAGAACCAAAGTTATATTTAATACTATGGATAATATTAGAAACTAAGCAATTAATGCTTACTTGGAATTCTAAAACGTCATATATTAAGGGACAAAAAAACTTCTCTAAAACGTCCTATATTAAGGGACGGAGGGAGTACTATAAAATTAAAATCAAATTATTAAATGAGTAATGCTACTATCACATAAACATTACATACTGCTGATGTGGCAGTATGTGATTTGTTGTTGACATGACCCACTTAAGTCAACAACAAATCACATAGAGCCACATCATCATTATGTGAAGTTTATGTCACTCACTTTATGTGATAGTAGCATTATTTTTATTAAATTGTCCCCTTTGTGTTTTTGTTTTTTGTAATCAGTAAGAGTTCATTGCTATTAACTCCAGCCTGCAACCTTTACTTTTTTCTAGGAAATTTTTCTTCAATTTGAGCAAAGTCACTTTAATCTCCCTCATTTATTTATCACCTTCCTTCTCCATAATAAAAATGAAGTTTAAATTTACTCTTTTTAAAAAAATTTAAAATCTTGCCTCTACTTTTGAATTGATTTGTTATTTTATTATATTTTCCTCCATTTTTTCATTCTCTAAAAGTGTAGTATTGTTCATGACATCTCATGAAAAAAAAATAGGCTTAAGTTTAGCAATAATACATTATGGTAATTATAAGAGAATTAGATTTGAATTTTTCCATCAAACTATTGAAGAATTTTCGGTGAATGAAATCAACTTAAATATAGATTAGAATGTTACGGCAAGCAACGGAGAGATTTTGATTTCGGCACACACTAATGGCTACAACATCGATTTAAATAATCCTCCATTATTTAATCCAAATATAGGTTTTTTTTAATTTATTTTATAATCATATTTTTACTTGAATTTCTTTTAGTTTTTGAGACGACATTGTTGTGATATTTATTAAAATACCAATCTTATTTGTATATGGATACATATTGATATGAATTATAACTAATACACATTATGTGATTTAACGTAAAGTAAGGGATTTTTTTTAGTTTTATGGACAAGTGCTTGTTTTATTCTTGGATCCTGGACTATGACTTTGGACCAAAAGGTTGAAAATGTAAAGTAGAAAGAAATTGCAAGTAATGGAGGAGGTTTAGAAGATGAGAGAGATTATGATTCAGAACAGATTGTAACAGGGAAAAAATTTCACCATGGGAATTTCTATAGTTATGTGACCGACATATTGATAATGAATCAAGTTAGTATGAAAATTTACCCGATGCCTTCAGTAGTTGCTTTAATTATGGTAACTTTGTTACTGCATTTTCACACACACACACACTTTGTTGCTTATTTTTAAAAATTAAAATTTCTAGTCAATTATATATTTACCTTAAAGATTTTTTTTAATAATTTTTTATAAGTGAGAAAAGTTTGATACAAGTGATTAGAATGTAGATATCTTATAAGAAGTCAAAAAATAAGAATTTGACCAACAATGAACGTCAAACAATTTATATTGCTTTACTACAAAGCAGTGTTGATGAAAAATTAAAACAAGATACGACAAATATTGTTGCTTCAGTAGTTGGAGTATCAATTTGAACTATTCAACGCATTTGGAAGCAGTCAAAGAGTAATTCAAACAGTGGAGTGGTTGATGTATTCATAGAAGGACAAAAAATTGTGGTCGTAACTTGATTTTGAACGAATTCAAGAAATTCATTTGTCTGGCCGAACATCTCTTGATTATCTATCATGTGCTTTGAATGTTAGTAAAACAACGTTGTTCAAAAATCTCAAGTTAGGTAATATTAGACATCACTCAAATGCTATAAAACCATTTTTGAAAGAAGAGAACAAGAGAACCATATTACAGTTTTGTATATCAATGCTTGAGGGAAATACTTTACCACATGATCCAACATTTATTGACATGGACAACGTTGTTCATATTGATGAGAAATGATTTTACATGACAAAAAATTCAGAGACTTAATATCTTCTTCCACATGAAGAATATCCTTTGCGTACTTGTAAAAGCAAAATTTTATTGGAAAAGTTATTTTTCTAGCTGTTATAGCTCGTCTGAGGTTCAATGCACAAGGAAATGAAATCTTTTTAGGAAAAATTGGTATATTTCCTTTCGTCGCTAAGGAGGCAGCTAAGAGAAGTAGTGTGAATCGGATCGTTGGAACATTAGAAATAAAAGTGATCGACTGATCACTTGGAAAATACATATCAAGATCATTTTTGATAGAAAAGGTACTATCGTCTATTCGACATAAATGGTAAAGTAGAGATTCTAAAAAATCAAATTTTATTCAATAAGATAATGCAAGAACACATGTCGATCCCAATGATACAAAATTTTGTCAAGCTGCAATAAAAGATGAGTTTGACGTTCGTTTAATGTGTCAACTTGCAAACTCTCCATATTTAAATGTCTTTGGACCTTAATTTTTTAGTGCCATTCAGTCATTGCAGTGCAGAAAATCTCTAAAAATCATAGATGAGCTTGTCAGCACCGTTGAAACACCATTTGACACATTTTCGACTATAAAGTCGAATCTTATATTTTTGACCTTACAACTACGTATGATAGAGATGATGAAATCACAAGGTTCTAATAGATATAAAATTCCTCATATTAAGAAAGTCATTTTGGAAAGAGAAGGTCAACTTCCTCGTCAAATGAAATGTGATCCAAAGCTCATACAAAATGTGCTTGATCGGCTAAATACTCAAGTGTGATCCAAAACTCAAGTTTTATTTGAAATATTTGTTCTTATTTTGAAGATGAAGTATGTTAATATGATTGCATCACTTTTATATATAAATTTAATGTGTGAATTTAATTTTAATGTTAGTCTATTTTTTAAAAGTTCATTTTTATTTAGTGTAAAAATTTATAATATAAAAGTTAATTTCAAAAACATAGTTCACATTATATACATCAATTGCAATTAATTTTATTAAGGTGAACTATTGCATTTGGGAGCGATTACAAAATCAAATGAATAGAAGGCATAGGCCACACACACAAACCAGTTTTAAGTTGGTTGCTTAGATATGACCGATGCGCTTGTATGTGTGTAAGTGACCACAAAAATACAAAAATTTACACAATTAAGTACCTTTATGTCATAAAAGTTTGTCAAACAAATCTTGTGCTAAAAAATCACTCTGTACATCCCCATCATAGTTTTTGCATGCCATACATAACCTACGTTACTCTTAAGAGCATATGCAACCATATTAAAAAATAAAATAAATCATTTCATTCAACTTCGACTTTATTCATAATCAATTCATGAGCACAACCTTAAAAATGTTTCTACAAATTTCAAAATTAAAAAAAAAACTTTTACATCAGAAAATGTTGAGCATGAAAAGTAGAAGAAGTTAATAAAATTTTAGGAGAATTTTTTTTAACATTTCAAAAATAATCTATTGTTGCTTTTCTTTCATAGAAATTTCTCCATCATAATTCGGTACCGTGTTCAAATCTATTCCGATATCCACCCACAAATTCAAATCAATATCTCGTACAACCTTCTCAAACTCATGGTTTGATTCCTCATTTAAAT
The DNA here is from genome assembly GCA_020205555.1 of Panax stipuleanatus. Classification (NCBI taxonomy): domain Eukaryota; kingdom Viridiplantae; phylum Streptophyta; class Magnoliopsida; order Apiales; family Araliaceae; genus Panax; species Panax stipuleanatus. Next base: position 1,467,248 of record CM035126.1, on the reverse strand, counting down.
CAGAAGAAAACATATTTTTCTCATTGCTATGGAGTTGTTATGAGAGAATGTATCACAAAATTGAACCCATTCTGAGCGACATTTAGAAATTTCAGAAAGAAGAAAAAATTTGGAACGTAAATATTGTATTTGGAAAACGTTGAAATTAAATAGGAGTATTGCACTTGAAAAGATGAGATATTTTACGAGTAATGTAGGAAAATAGGAGAATTTTTTTCCTAAAAATTTGAAAAGGACAATTAATTAAGAATGATTTTTCCCCTAAAGCAACAGTTATATAGGAACTGAGGGAGCACTTCAGTAGACGGCATAATGAAAAGAGTAATGCTACATACATAAATTATTTTACAAACTGTTGATGTGACATACTCTATTTCAATATATTGATCAACAAATTAGTTTCAATGTAATCTTCGGCCCCACATGAAAAGTTGAAGTGGAGTATGCCACATGTTTATAAAATATTTATAGAATAGTTTGTGTTTGTAGCATTATTCTAATAAAAAAATGCTGCTGGATTATTTGCTTGTTGAATATTTTGAATCAGATTTGATATGACAACTTTATGTAACTGCGAATTAAAAATTGATAAAATAGAGTAATGCTACTATCACATAATAATACTCATATAAAGCTCACATACTGAAAATTGATAAAATAGAGTAATGCTACTATCACATAATAATACTCATATAAAGCTCACATACATCATAGGTGGCACTCATTGATTTGTTGTTGAGTTAAGTGAGCCATGTCAATAACAAATCAATGAGTGCTACTCTGCAGTATGTGAGCTTTATGTGTGATTTATTATGTGATAGTAGCATTATTTGATAAAATATGCTTTGTGACTGCGTGAATTAGACACTGCGCCATGATTTAGCATAAAAATACTAGTCTAATGCACCACGAATTATGTGCTTAAAATCTGGATAAGAGCATATATATTAGTTTACTATTCTTTCTGTTTCAAAATAACTGTTTAGTTTTGACTTTTTAAAGTCAAATTGACTATTTTTTAAAATTATTTTTTGTACCATTTTTGCCATAATATAGGTGCAGAGGATTATAACAAAAAAAAGTATATACAATTTACCACTAATACCAATTTTTATAATGTTAAAAATATATTTACACATGCTTAATTATTAATTTTAAAAATAATTAATTTGACTAAAAAAAGTCAAAACTGAACAGTTATTTTGGGACGGAGGGAGTAATTTAAAATAGTTAATTTTGGTTTGAACAAATATTTTATTAGATAAGTAATTGAACTAGTAATATGGTAAAAAATTCATGCCCAAGTATTGGGTTTGACACTCCCTTGCACATAATTTGAAATTACCTTCAAGTCAGAAATTCATCAAATTTTTATCGTGACTAAAACACATTCAAAGAGTCTCTATTCAATATTTTAAGTTATTTTCTTTAAGCAAAACTTCAGAAATGACTTATTTTTTCCCCCTTCAATTTAAGGTTAGAAATTTAGAATACTTTAGATATTAATATAAATAATCCTCTTCACCGATTATGATGAAATTGGGTCAGTACCTCCGTCCGCTTGGCCCTGTTCGGACCATGTTACATTCGCTCAGCATCTTACACGCGATTTTGGATTCGGTAAAAGGTAAATACGAAAAAATCTGTCTTTGAGCCCGGCCCAAAAGAGTATGCCTTGTGATGACTGTGTAACTTGCAAAGCCCACAGTTTAATTCTTCGTTTTCATTTTGACACCACTCTCAAGTCAAGACTTCAAAGTCTGAGCTTTAGCTTCAGCCTCCGGCAGCTACTAGCTACCACCTGGAAATGACCGGAAGTGGTCGAAGAACCGCACGAAGCAGAGTAAAATCCTCCACGGACGACGGCGAAGATCGAACACTCCGTAATATAAAGCCCAGTTCAAGACTCCGAAAGGACAGAGGCAGAGACCATAGCTTCATTCGCATTTTAGATGTTAATCTCAGAGCATTGTTAGGGCTTGGGATCCTCACCTTCTTGATCGCCTTGTTTTTCATTAATCATCTTGTTAAATTCCCCGCCGTAGATGATCAGATGCTCAGAGTTATCACGCCATTTCCTGCTCCAAAACTTATTGATCTTCCTATGGTACTATTTCTCTCTATCCCTCTCACTCGTGCGCGCGCACACACACACAAACAAACACGTGTGCATGTATACAAGTATTGTATGTAGCAATGCTGCTATTTACTGATTAAGTTTTGAAGCGGTTAATTTGCTGCAGTTTCAAGGTGAGCACAAGGAGAGTTTGTATTGGGGAACTTATCGGCCTCATGTTTATCTTGGGATTCGAGCGAGGTATTATTCTTTCAGAATTGGAGTATGGAAGTGTAAGGGAAAAATTTGGAACTGAAATAGATCTTGATATTATGAAATTCATTGATATAGATTTGTTAAGAATTTGTTGCAAAGTCATTTGAACCAAAATGAACCATGTAGAGAATTACAGTTTGACAATGTTTCCAAACATCAGCACTGGAATTTAGAGATTTGATTCCAATTCTAGTTCCAATTCCCCGTGAAATGCTTTACTTCTAGTACTGAAAACAGAAAAAAAAAATGCTCTGAGCCTCTTAGTAATGAGTTTGTTAAAACTGTATTCATGGATTGAATAGGTTACTGATGTAATCTCCATATCTGTCTATCTATTTTCAAGTCGAGAACATGTGAAAAATGTCAAACACTATCTTCAAGAATATATAGAACTAGCCGTACTACCCGTGCCTCCGGCACTACGTACGAAGGGGAAGGGGGAGGAGAGATTGCCGGCGCTAGAGAATGGAGGAGGCAAAGGGCGAGCTCGGGAGGAGGATCTGAGAGTGAGAGAGCAATTTTTTTTCCTTTGAAGTTAAAGAGGATATAATGGACGGTGAGATTTATCCTAAACTTTAGACGGTTCTGATCGTTTATTAGGGTGAGCGGAAAATTCAAAATCAGTTGTGTTTTGTTAATTAGATTATTAGTCAGGTACGCTCCACAAGCTTAGAAGTATCCATGCTTCCAAGACAGTTATCTAGGTAAGTTGCAGTCCACTCACCAATGTAACCCTTGATTTTGCCACAAGAAGATGACAAATGAGTGGGTTACCTTACAATTTACTACCTGTTTATCAGGGAAAGGGAGCATCTATTACAGCTTCTGTCCCTTTCCAATATTTAATCATGACATAACAATTATTAGCATCTTAATTCTTAAAATAAATGTGTGAGGTTTATGAACATCTCATTCAGCTTATTTTCTGTACCCATTTTCTTGTTTTTCCCCAAAGTTGGGGTTCCTGTTTATTTTGATAGCCTGGCATTGCACTGTTATGATTTCTATGCTGATGGTTTGGTAGTTGGTACATCAAGTTTTTTATTCTAGTACCATATGGTTTTTTATGCTTGTTAATTTATGTGATTGTATAAGCAGTTTCTTTTGGTAGGGTTCCACAGTCTCTGATTGCTGGGATGATGTGGATTGGTGTAAAGGATGGAAGATATTCTATCCGACATGTCTGCCAAGATTCGGATGAGCTCAAGACATATGGTTGGACAAATCATAATGGACGGGATTATGGACATCAAGTTCTGGTTGATCAAGACATGACTTTGGCAACAAGTTTTTTTAAATCCAAGGGGGTCGACAGTGGTTATGGAGGAGACTGGGTAGTTCGAACTGATGTGCAAAATGAGAAGTATACATCTTTAACTTTTATTGTTAGCCGATGCTTTGGTTTCAAATGCCAACTAAATTTTAAGCTTATTTTTTAGTGGATCGTCTCTAAAATTTTCATTTTAAATAAGAAAATTTCAAGCGAGTCCATGTTTGGATATTTTTGTTCTTTTATTTATTTCTTTTATTCTTTTGTTTACCGTATCGGTTTTATCTTTGTCTTTCTCTTATCCTGTTTACTTTTTCCGTTTAGTTTGGATAAAAGGCGTTGAGTTGAGTTTAAATGACATTAGGCACTAGGAGATTGTTTTTGTAGATTATACGGAATTCAGGCTAAGGAGTAATCACATTGACAACTCAAATATGATATTATGATTATCCAATTATATCTTGTTTTTATTATTATTAGTATGAGAAATACATTGCACTAATACTGAAATGTTACTTAACAAATAACTTTTTCAATATTGAAATGCTTTGTAGATCTTGATTCTTTGATCAGAAGCTTTTACTCAATTAGCGGGTAAATGCATAGTAAGGCACCAAAGAGATATTTTGTGATATTGCTTGTGCTTAAGACTTTTCTGCAGAATGACTTATAAAACTCCCTAATGAGTTTTAGGCTAGGTATCATTCACAATGTATATGAGTTATTGTTTTCTGATCATTTTTTATACTGTGCAGATCCAAATTTAATGATGAAAGGCAGAGAACTGCACACCTTTTCTTTTATCTGGCTGATGAAGCTGGAAATGCTTTAAGTTTGGGTGGTGGAGTCATGGACATTCATGAGACTTCTATTCTGGCATTGGGTTCACGAACAGATGTTGGAAATTGGCAGCTACATTTAAAATCATTGGTATGTTATTAAACAGGAAGAGTTCTTAGACTTTTCCTCGAAAGTCAAAATTGTACATGTCATTGCCAGAACCAATCCAGCGACTTTGTATGCTTCCATGGCTTTTGTTGGCTTATGTTTGAAAGGTTAGCGTTAGTCGTATATTTAGGCATGTCGAAAAGGAGAAAATGCGAAGGAATGTCCTGATACGAAATGTTAATGTTTATAGTACTTATTAGAAAAGGTGAAATATTACTGAAGGACTTGTTCAAGAGGATTAACCTGTATATATCTTGAACTTACCGCCAATATTAATTTCCTTGTGAGAACTTGCATTTAAAGCTTCTAGTTTGATTGGCTCAAAAGTTTCATTAGACGTCTTTGTATGCTTTTGAGCCAATTAGATAGCTTCCTTGACATATACTTAGCTATTTTATTTGATTCAATGATATAATTGTAAAAACATTCATCCACCCTGTTCCTGTCCCACCCCACCCCACCCCATCCAACCCCACCCCATCCAACCCCAACACACATACACACACACACACACCAAACAGTGGGAGTAAATAGAGAAAAGTAGAAAACAAATGGGAAAGAAAGAGCTAACCTAACTCGCGTATAGTGGTTTTGTACAGTGTAACTTTGGAGTGAGAATTTTCAAGTAGATATTTGGCACGTCCCTTCTTTTAAAATTTCTTGTTTTTTAATTAAGAACACATAGATATAGCATTTGAAGTAGCAAGCCTTAAGAGCTTGTAGTGTCATGTTGAAAATTGAGGATATTAATTTATTTATGCAAACTACAAGGAGTAATTTTGATGCATAAAATCTTATGAATTATATTAATTTCTTGTTGGGAGTATTTATGTAGGATGGGCCAATCATTGGCCGATCTGTGATAAAAGCAAAACAGCTGAAATAAACCATATTGATTGCCTTCGAATAGGCTGATATTCGCCAATCAGGGAAGGTGGAATTAATATCTAAACAGGGTGCGTGACAACCTGCCCAAGCCTTAATGCTTGATTCAGGGGGAATAGATCAATGATCACCCAAGTTACATAGTGTATATAAAAGTAATAATAATCAAAATTCGAGACCCCTTTTCAATATATATAATACCAATATTCCTTTTTAAGGAAAAAGTGCAGCTGATATTATTCTCGTACTCTTTCTTTCGTGAACACCTCAATATGATGTACCTCTTTTCTTAACTTCTCTGCTTTAGTATTCCAGTACCATGACTGGTAATAGAATTTTCTGAATTATCCTTGTTAATTTTGACTTTTTCATCGATTTACGGTTTAAAACCGAATAAAATAATAATTTCCACAGAAATATCGTGCTTTCCGTTTCAGTCTTTAAAAGGAACCAACTATGTATATACATACATATATATAGATATAGATATAGATATTCGCTTAGTAGTGCAGTGTATTTTAATCCTTTTTTCTTTGTTTTGTTTATTTACAACTCATATGCTCCTCCATTAAGATACAGGTCAAATGTCCATATGCTTAAACAGAGAACAACTCCATATTTATGATATGTATTGAAGCAATGATATTCTATTTTTAGATTAATAATTTGAAACCCAACTGCTTTGCAGGATGATATAGAAGTCCATTATTCTGGTTTCAAAACGCCTCATGTTCATAATTTGTCTGATCTCGTTCAGGCAAATGTTGGAGCCCAAGTATGTAAAACTTTTGGTTATTGATTGTGTGTGTCATCTTGTTGACTGACACCTATGTTTTTCATGAAATATTTTTAACTGACACTAGAGTGGCCATTATATCATATTCAGTGCTGTTTCTGAAATCCTTTTTTTACGTACTTAACATCTTTGTTTTCAAAAGGTAGCTCTTGAATTAACGCTTTAATGGTTCTATCTATGTATTTGTTAGGTAAGACAATTTGGTCAGTTGCAGCTTCCAGATGCATCTGATGATTCTCCAAACATATTAGTTTTTCAGGTAAATGACCAAGTAGGTGATGCCTTTCAGTCACTCATAATTATTAAATCGTGAATCAGATCGTGTATCGAAAATTCATGAATCGTATATCATATCGTGAATATTATCGTAAGGTACAGGGAGAAATGTAAAACACAATAATTATATATTCAAACAAATAGAAAATTCAAAATATTAAAGTAATCAAATGAGCCTATAAACAAATTTGAACTATGAAAATTATAGTTTGAAGAGTTTAAACTAGAGGCTTAATTAATAATCATTATTGTTTAAGTAATATTTCTTGAGGAACAAGAGAAAAAAAATAGCTTATTTAACTTGCAAGTATGAACTCAATGTGAAATTATCCCCAAATTAGAAAGTGTAATATTGTTTAAGTAATATTTCTTGATGAACAAGAGAAAAAAATAACTTATTTAACTTGTAAGTATGAACTCAATGTGAAATTATTCCCAAATTAGAAAGTGTAGAGCAAGAGACATCCCCAAAACTATGTATTTACTTCTTCATATAAGTACGAGACATGAAAAAAAAAAGTGGAAACAAAGTCCTTTGAAAAAGATAAGAAATCCTGGAAATCATTTTAAGGATTATTATATAGATGATAGATCGAATGAACACCTTGTTCTAAAGAAAAAAGGCTTTAATGTGTTATTTTAACTCTTATCGGGTTCACCTTGATTTTAAAAATGTATTCATAGCATATCATAGGATACGTGCGGCGTAAGATACTACTGACTTTTTGATAGGCTAGCGATTCGTTCGGTTCTAGCAACTATGCTCAGTTCATATATGCAATACAATCTTTATAAATCTAATTTTTATATATATATCAGGTTTTCACTTATTATCAACCTCCTGCATTTTTCTATTTTTAATGCAGATCTCAGCTAGGATTCCATTTAAATTTGATATTTCTTTTGTATCTGGAACTAGTTCTGATAGTTCAAGAGTCAAAGAACGTGTCAGCAGTATCACAGGTGCTTTTGCCTTTTCATACATGTTTTTCTTGGTTTAGTAATTCTATGCAATGTTGATGGATTGCAGATAGTAAGATATATTTAATGGAAAACAAGTATAAGCAACTAGTTTGGAGCTGTATAATCCAGTAATTTGTTAACCGGATAAAGATAAAGTATGTTATACAAAACATAATGAGCATAATTTGTACCAAGACCCTCGAGTAAAATTAGATGACTGAGGCTCCAGTTGACTTTCGGACTTTTTTTTAGGGGGGCTCAATTTTTCGGTCTCTTTACAATGGTGGGGGTGTGGTGCAGGTTGATAAGGATTTAGGGTCGGCAAGTTGGATACCAGTTTTTTTTAGAGTTGGTTCTTTGAGTTTTCTTTGTAGGTTTATGTTTAAATGGCATTGAGCTTCAAGAGGCAGCTTCCTTACCAACATCCTTATTGTTGGTGAAACTAAGGGGACGATTTTAGGTTTGGATTTCTTCATCTCAGTCGGTGGAGGATGGGTTGCTCTTCATTTGATCGTGATTTGTGGTCTGCTTTCTAAGCAATGCTAATCTCTATCAATGAGACCTTAGCTATAAGATCTTGGATTGTTGCCACTTTTGTTCGAGTTTTTCATTGCCAGCTATTTGTGTGCTAATCTGCTTTCTGAATCAGAGGCAGATAAACATGGGTTTCTTCATCTAAATTACTGGGATAGAAATTGTGCTGTTCGGAATTGCAGAGTAGTCATCGTAAGGGAATATGGTGTTGCCTCATTAGCTCTAGTTTTTTTAGTGTGTTATTTGGGATTGCAAAGTCGTGGTAAGGGAATATGGGGTTGCCTCTTGATCTCTGGGAGTTTAGGTTTATAAATTTACAAGCTTGCAACCCGTGCGAGGCACGGGCTAGCTTTCTTATATGTTTCTTCCACATGGTGTGAGATGTTGTCTCATTTTCTCTTTTCTTGGCGACTGGGATTCATTTTTATTTAGGTTCGTTGTTTTTGGTAGTTATCTAGTAATTTTGTATTAATCAAATTAATTCAATTGTAGGATTCTCTTTTAGATCATATATATATATATATATATATATTGATTGATATAATAGTCCTTTACATGAATAAGTAGTAGAGTAGATTTTGGGTCAATCTAGCCTGATGCATAATTTTTGGGTCAGTCCAGCCTTGATGTGGAAAGTTTGAGCCAACGAAACAAGTATTGATGACCATCCAAATTAATTCAATTTAGAATCCTCTCTTGGATTATTATATGTGATTATTGATTCAAGCTTATAAGATTTATTTGTGGGATTTGTGGATGTGGACTTCCTTTTTCAGTTGCAATCAAAGGCTCCAAGCTTCCCGCCCTCAGATGAACAAATAGTGTTTTGAGGTTGGGATTTTTAGGAGAGCTTTCCAGTAATTGGTCGTCCTCTAGACGACATTGGACGAACTTTTAGCAATCCTAATATTTCTTTTTGGTCATAGGATATTTACCTTAACCATGAGAATTACAAAAGAGCATAGAGGATGGAAAGGGGTTTGTGACAAATCTTATCTGTGAAAGAATTACATGACCTTTGGTTTTAACTCCTCTAAAAGATGGGACAAAGTCAATACTAACCTAAATCTGAGCAGCGTGGACAGTGGAATTTCTACTTTCACACCCATTTCTTTGGGAAACAGAACATCATCAAATGTTGAAATCTGATCTCATTGCTTTTATAATGTTGTTGAATGTCTCTCTTCATTTGGATGTTTTCAGCTTTTTCCTGATTACAAATTACTTTTAAGTAGCTTTGAAGAATAAAAGATTCGTTTCATATCTTCGTAAACTCATAGTGGCGATATCTTTGTTGTTATGTTTAGGTACTTTATTGACAAGTCAACTAAATGAAAAGAAAAAGGAATTGGATGACAAATTCAGAAAGTGCTTTAACATATCTGGAAAGGTATTTTTGGCAGAAGCTTCTTTTCCATAAGTTTACATAAATATATATAGCTTGAGATTGGAAATCATGCTTTTCTTGCTGGTAACAGCATGTTATTGTATTGTTCATATATGTATGGCTCCATGATGGTAAATTTCACTGAAAGTTTCTACAAGTAAAGTTAATCTTAAAGAACCAAATTGTGATGTATATACAAGGCAAAAGGATCTCTTTTATTGACGAGAGAAAGAAAGGGAGTTAACCAAGTATACCTCAGTGACCTAAAAAAACAAGCATACCTCCAATCTTACTATACCTGTATGAAATTGATACTAAGAATTCTTATTATAGAGTTTAGTTATTGATACCATTTAAGTACATTGGCTTGCAAATTATCATCAGTATGTCACAACAGATTCCTTGCTTACAATGAGATTATATGAGTTTGTAAGACTTAATCGCGTTTAGAAAGAACTACTTATTATGGCATATAATATGTTGACTAAAAGATTATTTTATCAGCTTGAAATGACAATTGTTGATCACTGGGCCTGATTCTTTCAGCTGAAGATAATTGGTTGAAAAGATGGATCTTTCCTGAAGTTATAATTGCTTACAAGTGATTGCGGAATTAATTAATCAGGGACATCTATCTGTATTAGCTATTGAAATAAGTCAAATAACTGCATTATCATTTTTTAGGGGTACTCTTGGTATCATTTTAATTTTGTGTGAATGCAAATAAGCAGCTGTCTGTTAAACAATCCAAAAAACAGCCATGGGCCAGATATTATTGCCCCATTTTCACTTTTTATACTTAATCATAAAGCTAACGGCCCAAAACTTCTTGTACAAAAAATAAGCTGAAACAAACAGGCCCAGTAGGTAATACATATATTAATATCTCAAAGTTGCAACAAAAAGATGTATGTTTGACTAACATGTGGATGTAGGACACAAAAACATGCTATTGAAAATATAAAAAAGACCCACCCATAAGTTCATCAAGTGTACTCATCTCTTCCAATATCCATGAAACAAAACAAAAACCAAAAAGAGAGAGAGAGAGAGCAAAGAGTTCTTGTTGTTAGCAGTATCTAAACTGTATGCCATTCACATATATTGTACCTCCTAAGTTTGATATATATACATATGCACACATATATGTCTGCAAAGTACAAGATTTTAAAATCACACATAATTGTCATATAGCATGTCAGAGTTATCTATGCATTTATGTTTTTGCTTCTGATGCACTCCTGTAAAGTCTGTAGGTTTTCTTAGTGATGATAAGACTGATTTAACATACAATGACTAGGATATTCTTGAACCTATTTCTTCAAAAAGCATATAGCATCAAGGGTAACAGAGATACATAATTGGCGAGCATGTCTTTTAATTTTACTATCTTTAAAAGACAACATAAGTGACCTGTAGAACCTGTTTCTTCCTAGACACATGGATCTTTATTGTGCATAAAACTATGGAGTTCTAAAACTATTATGTTGATTTTCAGCTTGATTCTGAGTCTGTGAAAGTTGGCAAGGCTGCAATTGGAAATTTGTTGGGCGGGATTGGCTACTTCTATGGCCAATCAAAAATTTCCCTGCCAAATACTACTAATGTGAGTGCCCTAATATATGCTCCTCATTCATATAATGCAAATGTATCCTATCTTTGCCACGTAACCACTCTATCATATTAAGGCTATAGTGTGTTGAGTCCCTTTTTATGGCCTCAAACGTTTTAATAAGCTAACCATTCCTGTATGTTTTGGAATATTATTTGTCTCAAGTTGTACATGTCAAGTCTTCCATTCTTGATGTTATTCCTCCAATTATCATCAAAGTTCGACAGTTCACGAGTTCACTTTTGCAAAGCATGTCGAAGAAATATAATTTGGTCAAAAGACGGATGATCTGAGAATTTTAGAAAGACTGTCTTCCCCTTTTAAAACACATTTCAATTATCTTTAATATTGTTGGGAAGTATATAACATACAAATGTATTGTGAATTTAAAAATGATTGAAAATCTAATGTATAAATATAATTCTTGGCGCATCTTAAATTCCATGCAGAACACACCCCTAAAAATGTGATGATCTTTGCAAGGATGGATGTAGTACATTCTTTTACTTCTTCAAAAGCATTGAAAATTTGAGAAATTTTTGTAGTTTTATTTCCTGAGATGAACTAGATTTTAATACACTAGATGCAGTTATCAGTAAGCAGTGTTCTAAAAATTCCCGCTTAGGCGCTAAGCCCCCCTATGGCTCCCCGCCTAGGCGCTAGGCCCCTCCTGGCGCCTTGCCTAGGCAATAGGCTTCCCTGGCGCCTCGCCTAGGCCTAAGGTGGCAAAAAAATTCCTCCAGGAAATTAGGCGGGGCCTAGGCGGAGAAGTTTTTTTTAATTTTAATAACTACCAAAACCAGATCTTGATATATTTATTTTTCTAATGATTTACTATATTCATAATGCAGTTTGAAGCATATCAAATCACAACAAGAAGTGAACAAGATCAAGTTAAAATAGATAATTTTATTATAGTTGTAATTTTTTGAACTTGTATCAACTTCAAATTATATAAATGATGATACATTTGTAATATTTAGTTTAATTCAATATAATTCTTAAATTTATATTTAGTTTCTTAAGTTTTAATATTGAAATGAATTTTTGAAATTTAAAATTTTATTATTTAATAGCAATCTTGTTTATGAATAAAACTAATACGTTAAAGATATGTTTGAGCTTTGAACAATTGCATGTTTGTGTTTGAACTTTGACATTGACAATATGGATATGTGTTTGAACTTTAAGTGAAGGCCTTTATTATCTTTATTATAGATTGTTTTACTTTATATTATTGTTTTGTTTGGATAAATGTAAGATAAAATATTAAAATTGGCTTAAAATAAAAAATCTCGCGCCTGCCTAGGGCCCCTAGGCGCCCCCCTAGGGCCCCTAGGCGCCCCCTGGCTGCCCGCCTCTCGCCTAACGCCTTTTAGAACATTGCCCAGTAAGTTTAGATTTCTAGTAATCTTAATGTCATAATCAAATTTCCAAGAATATATTGGCAGTCTTTGTCGTTTCATCCCCTTATATAAGAAAACCATTTGCAATCAAAACTACATCATCACAACATCTATCTGCAAAAGCATAGTCTTCTTGTGCTACAAAAAGAGCATTATCAAATGGGCAGTGATATAATCGAAGCAATGTTTGTCATTGTTAGAGCATTGTGTAACCTATGATGCACATGATGCAACACTTGCTCTGGCAAGAACATTCCCAAAATTTATTAGTAAATATATAAACCAACATAGAAACATACACATTGCACCAATGTTACTTGCATTAATGTCCCTTTTTTCTTCAATCCGGAAAAAGGGACATTTAGTCATCATTCTTTAACTTGTATCTAAAGTTTTGGGGGTATGCCGTTAAGCTTCAGTTAAACTGCTATGACCTCTTTGCATCTAGATTCCTGTAAAGTTTAACTTTATGTTTTTTTAAATCTAATTTCTAACTTTCTTCTATTCGTACTTGCAACTATACCTGTTATCAATTGTCGTCAATTTGGATGCCTGACAAAGTCATACAGTGGGCCATTATCTCATGCAGCATAAGCTTGGTGATAGTACGCTTTCATATTGGCCAGCTGAGATATATACAGCTGTTCCAAGTCGCCCATTCTTTCCTAGAGGATTCTTATGGGATGAAGGTTTTCATCAACTACTAATTTGGTTAGTTTGCTGTTGTAATTTAGGTTCACTTATATTTGCTCCAGTTTTTGACTTTTCTAGTAGCCTTGTAAAAATGCAATATACAGTTTCTTGCATGATCTGGAGATAATGGCTGATTCATTTTACACCACCATATCATTTTTGATGCACTGTTTGTTTTTCTTGAATTGAATAGGCGATGGGATATCCATATTAGCTTGGATATCGTTGGCCATTGGTTAGATCTCATGAATATTGATGGGTGGATTCCACGTGAACAGATTCTAGGTGCTGAAGCTTTGAGGTGACGTATTGTAGTATCTTTTTTTGGTGTGCCTGCTTATTTTTTTCATGGTTTCAATTCAGTCTTGCTATGTATTTCATAATCTTTTCTGGTATAACTGCAGTAAGGTCCCAGCAGAATATGTTGTTCAGCATCCAACTAATGGAAATCCACCAACTTTATTTTTGGTGTTACGTGGTAAAGTTAATTCTTACATTTGTGTTGCTGTTTTTAGATAACTATCCTTTAAAAGTTTTTGCATGCTTCTCTACTCTACTGGCTCAACCGTGATTACTAAAGTGCAAGTGGTTTATATAGGTATGGCGTAATGCTAAGTTGCATGCGCCAAATTCCATTTCTTTCTTCATTCAGTTTTTACTTGAAGCATAATCTGGCGTTTGCCTTTTCTTCGTTCTTTTTTTTTCCTATCCTTTTGGGGGAGGTCAGTGTGAAAATTAAGATGTCTAGCTGTTTTTTATACAAAGAAAGGGAGAAAGGGGACTCATTTTCAACCATCTTGTCTAAGATAGATAAGAGAGAGAGAGAGAGAGAGAGTGGATTCGTGAATCTAATCTGAACTGAGATATGGAGCAAATGATATATACTAGATTAGCAAAGCAGAGTTCTTCTGTAATTCCGTTCTCTTTATTTACCCGACCAATTTGTTTTTTTTCTTTTCCGTTAAGTTGTGTTTATTTGTGTTACCCATTTAACCTTGTGCACCATATGAATTCAAAGGCATGGAGCATGCCACTTGACATTTTTATTCTTTTTTAGTTTTGTAATTATGAGAAAACAATGTAACAAAATATATCCAAAAAGCACCAAAATTTTCACTTATCACATTGTTTCTTGTGGTAATCAAATCAGTTGATATGCAAAACATTGTGAAAATATGCAGTAAACATGTTGGCATCTTTAGTAAATTTGGATTTTGTTGTTGAATGCCCAGCTTGAAAGAAAAGCTTGGCTAGGAGAGGGGCAGCCATTCTTGTATGTTTAGCAGTCATTTTCCCCTCATTGGGGGGAGTGCTGGTGCTCTTCACGAAGCTGCTTTGGTCTCTATACTCTATGCATTTCTGAGTTTCTTTTTTACTGTGGATATTTTATCCTTCTCCTCTATGTAATCTAACTACTTGATGGCATTATTCCCTCTTCAGAAAGTAATTTCTATCGCTTCATTGTTCTTAATCTCTGAAGTTTCAATTATAGTGTGGGATTTTCTTTGATTAGGCTTCAGTATTTCATGACATAAGCATGGCCTTAACGTTTTAGTAAACCACCCACATGTCCACATTTGCAATACTCCATCTCTTCAATGCCTTAACAACTCTTAACTAGCTTTGGTACAACAACAAAAGTCTTCTCCTTCGTTTCTAAATGCCAGCAGAATCTCTCACTCCAATATTATTTATCTTGTCTAGTTTGCATAATCTGAATAATGGCATGTAACATTTTCTTTCTCCAGATCTAGTTTGCAGCATGAAAAAGAAGAAGTTTAGTGACATCGAGCTGAAACAGATCTCGTCTTTCCTAGACCGAGCTTTTATTCGCCTGGAAGCATGGTTTCAATGGTTTAATACCACACAGTCAGGTGTTTGTAAATCATTTTTTAATTTTATTTTCTACGTATATTATAAATCATTTATTTTTATGTAAAGTATAAAACACGTACTCCCTCCGTCCTCAAAAAGATGACCAAAGTACATTTTGCACAAATTAAGAAAAGTAAAGGAAAGAGAGTATAAAAAGTTTCAAGTTTATCCCTATTGGCCCCACAAAGTTAAATAAAGTGAAGAGTCTTTCCCCTTTTTTATATACTAGTGGATATCGCTAAATGACATATTTAACCTTACTTTATGTACTTTAGTATTTTATTTTCTACGAATATTATAAGTCATTTATTTTTATGTAAAGTATAAAATGCATACTCCCTCTGTCCTCAAAAGGATGACCAGAGTATATTTTGCACACAAATTAAGAAAAGTAAAGGAAAGAGAGTATAAAAAGTTCCAAGTTTATCCCTAATAGCCCCACAAAGTTAAATAAAATTACAAGTCTTTCCTTTTTTAATATACTAGTGGATATCACTAAATGCCATATTTACCCTTACTTTATGTACTTTAGTCATCCTTTTGAGGACTAAAAATTTTGTACCTTTGGCCATCTTTTTTAGGACGGAGGGAATAGTATGTTTCTGATGCATTTGCAAACTCAACATACCTATAAATGTGTTGACATGGTCTATATTTTTCTTCAAGCTTCTGAAATATCTAAAGATTGCATTTGCAAAACAAGTCGAGAATGTAACATAGAATTTCACGTTATAAATAAAAAGTGGAGGAAAGTATGTATACAAGAATGATCATAGTAGTTCTCATTGCTGATTACAACGATGCCTACTCGGATCTTTTGCAAAACTTGTAATGACTGATTGACATGTCAACTAGCATCTATGTGATTTATACAGTTGCAATTTATTTATTTTTGGATAAAAGGAGTAACTAGCATTGGTCCCTGAAGTGCGAGCAACGTAACAAAAAGTATAATCATATAGGCAAGTTTTTAAAGATAAGATAATGAGAGGTACTATGGCTTGAACCCTCAATGTGCTGGCGCCCACATGGAGGATAGCCACTTGGTTATTCAAAGCTTTTGGTTAACGAGTGTCAATAATAGCAGTTAGGTTGGTGTTTGTTTGTATCTTATAGTCTCTTAACAGGAGTAAATTAATTTCGAACAGAGGTATAGTTTGTTTGGTAAAACATAGAATACCTCTAACCGATTCTTCAAGCTCTTCCTTTATCATTTAGAGCCAAATTCAGTCAATATTATCCTCACACCACTGCACTCCATTCTCTTCTCATTCTCTCCTTTTATACTCTACAGTGCCAATATGATAAATTCAACAATATTTTGTAAGACTATCAAAAAGTATTAACATCTTGAATGCAAAGATTGAGTCACAAATCAGATCTTCCCAACAAAATAAACAAAGTAGAAGGGGGGAAATCTCATAGATACACCTGCGTTTTGCTCCGCAGATAAGATTGGTGGCATCACTTGTAGGAGAAATCAATTAAAACAATATTTGATGAAATTTATGCATCTAAGAACTGTTTTCAATCAATTAGTCGGTAAATAAGATAGGTTACAGAGATTAAATAATAGAGAAATGATAGAGATATAACGAGGTTATGAACTAAATAGTATAGGGTAGCTGGGAGGGTTTTACTTGTCTCTCTCCCTCTCTTTTTTTCCTTTGAACCAATGGGTGGGCTTTTCAATCCTATGATCTTATATGTAGTAGTTTTTTTAAAAAATTATTATTATTATTATATTATTATTTGTTTTTGAAATGGGTGGGCTTTAGGATTTATGTTTGTTTATCTTTTGTTTATGCTTTTTTATAATGAATTTTTTTATTTTTAATGATTATTTGGGATTAATTTTTTCTATTCATTTATTTGAGTAAAATAAGTAATTAAATAGTGCATATCATTATTTTTAACAGTTTAAATTATTTAATACCTATTAGGGGTATAATAGTAAAATATATTTGTTCAGATATTTTAGACAGACGAGTTACCAAAGGATTTCTTTATTCATTTTCTATTTCAGATAGAGCTGCTATTTTATTTAGAGATCCTAATCATTCAGACTTGATCATTCAGTTTTAACAAACACCACCTTAGTTAGAGTACATACATTATAGAGTTGCATTTTGGCTGTTTATTAGCATGGGAATTTTTATGACAGTTTCTTTGAGATATTTTTGAACTTCAAACTTTAAGTGAGGATTAATTTTAATTTCTTATTCTCAGGGAAGGATACAAGTAGCTACTTTTGGCATGGAAGAGACAATTCAACCACCCGTGAACTAAATCCAAAGGTCCTACTTCATAGCTTTTATTCTACTCCCTTGTATTCGGATCCCAGAATTGACCGACTTCTGAAAAAACTTGGTAATATTAATTAAAAAATCAGTTGCAGTCTTATGTGTTCTGCCCTTATTTTCTGCCAAAAGAATTTGCTGTCATAATTCTTCTAGAAGCAGGTAATACATATAGTTAACCATAGGCTTATATTTGTGTTAAATTTGCGTCAATTGAACTTCTGTCAAAAGTGTAGCTAGCAAAGGATGTAATCATTTGATATTTTGCTCTGTATTCAAATTCGCTGACAATTAGCATTTTCTAAGTTTCCATCATTTTAGACGCAAGGGATGTACAAATACAATAAGAATTGAAGTATCTATGTCTGTCCTTCACAAGTACACCAATGAAACTATTCTTATGGTATTTCAGACACTGTCTTCTGGGTTTGATGATTATCCACGTGCGTCACACCCAAGCGAAGAAGAACGTCACTTGGATCTTAGATGTTGGATGCTTCTTGCAGCAGATTGCATGCACTCCATCTCAGAGCTTCTTGTGAGGGAAAGTGAACTAGGGAAGGTATAATATTTGTAGGCTTTTTTTAAAAAAAATTGGAGAGGGAGGGGGGTGTTGGGGGGGGGGGGGCGGGGGAAGTTGCGTCCTTTAAACAAATAAGATTCATTATTTAACTGTTGCAGGAGTATGGATTGATGTCTAAGCTGCTCTCAGATTTTGAACTTCTTAATCAGGTTTGTTTGTGCTCTTTATCAAAATTGTCAATTTTATAAATTACTTACAACCTTTGTTTAACCCTGCAGTACATACGATTTTGGTGTATAAGAGTATAGATGCTTTATTTGAGCCCAATATTATGATAACACCGTAACAGTTTTGTACTATTTTTCCAGATGCACTTTGACAATGTCTATGGAACTTATTTTGATTTTGGAAATCATACAGAAAAGGTATGTTGCTTACATGTTTTGTGTTAGAAACCTGAGGATCTGTTCTAGAGAATGCTTTTTAGTGTTCAACTAAAAAAACCAACTTTTGCTTTGCAACGCTCACAATGGAAATAGCAACAAGAAAAGTTTTTCTTTAATAGAACTTTCTTGTATTGATTACTTATGTTTTTAATCAAGTGAAGTAGTGTTTTTTTTTCTCCTTTGAGGCACTAAATATTGGCAGGGATAATTGATTAGGGACTTTGAAATTATAAGTTTGTTAATTAATCTGTAAGAGTTCTGGATGGCAGGCTTAACATGCAAGCTTATTCTCTAGTTTAATTTAGAAGTTGAGATAAGCACATTAAAGAATACTAGCATAAATAATTAGATAGAAAATATCTTCATACATGTCAAAATTATTTACAATGACATTGGTGAAATGATAGAATTGCAAATAATGTAATATCTAAACTGCGTTTTTTTCGTTGGCGCAACCAACTAGTAGGTTGCCAGCAAAGTTGTGAAATTGTGATCATTTTTGGAGAAATGATGAAAGTACTTGGAAATTTTTAGGCGAAAAGGAATTCCATGCAAAGTTGTATGAGAAATCACTAAAAATTGAGTTGTTATGCGAACTCTAAGCAAACGAATTAAGAAACCACATATTTATAATATAAGCTACTTGAAATTTGAAAGGTAAGAAGAATGATTGGTAATTTAAGACTAGGACAATAGACTCCATAAACCCACAAGCACCAATAAGAGGACATCATATTTTTTTCTTTGTATTTTAAATGTTTTGCCAGCAGTTGTATTTTGAAACTTGTATATATATATTTCTACTTCAAGAATTCTTTTATCGTTTCAGGTTCGTTTAGGTTGGCAACTAGTAGAAGGAACCAACAATTTCTTGACTCGAGAGCTCGTTCGAGAAGTTCTAGAGGAGCCAATATTAAGACTTGTTCCTCATATTGGCTATGTCAGCCTTTTTCCATTTATCTGGAGAATTATTCCACCTGTAAGTTGCATTAAAAGAACCCTCTCATTAACATAATGTTTTTTAAGCTTCTTGGTGCTTCGCATTGTTTTTCATTTATTTTTTTTTAACTTTCAGCAGCATATGGTAATGAGGCTGATCTTTTCTTCTTTCTGTTATTTCTTTCTGATCCCACATTGTCTACATATGCATATTACACAGAAATCGTGGGTCTTAGAAAAACAGCTTGAACTCATCTCAAACAGAACAATCTTGTGGACTGAATATGGACTTCGCTCTCTTGCAAAAACAAGGTAATGAAAAGCATATATTTTTCTGTTATGTGTAGAAGTTACTTGTGCTCGTTTACAAGATGTCATCTTATGCTGCCACAGCTCAATATACATGAAACGCAACACGGAGCATGACCCACCTTATTGGAGAGGTCCAATTTGGATGAACATGAATTACTTGATTCTTTCCTCGCTGCACCACTACTCTAAAGGTACACACACCAATTAACAAAGTGTTGTGGAAGAAAAGGCATCTTTTATCCAAGTTTTGTACTTCTCCCTGTAACTTCTAAAGCTCTTTCATGTGTCAATTAAAACAGAGGATGGACCATACAGAGAAAGAGCCGAGATGATCTACAATGACTTGAGGAACAATTTGATAAGGTAGTGTTGGAGATGTCCACATCTTAAACTCATCAGAATACACCGAGTAGATATTAGTTATCATTTTCAGGGTGTTCATCTTTTTTACTATTCTTCCTTTTTACCCGGTAGGAATGTGGTTAAGAACTATCGCGAGACTGGGTATTTGTGGGAACAGTATGATCAAAAGACAGGGAAGGGAAAAGGTGCACGCGTATTCACTGGCTGGACATCCCTAGTGCTATTAATCATGGCAGAAGCTTTTAGTGAATGTTAAGGCGCACCAAAGTTTTGCAGCCAGAGGAGCTTTTCAATGCAATGTGTTCCACTCCCCGTCTGTACAATCTGAGATTCAGGTTATATTATTAGTGTCAAGGCGAGAATTGAAACGTAGGTAAAAAGGATGTGTTGTAAATCTAGTACTCCTATTTATTAGTTTCTGAATTTTTGGAGCCGTGATAAAAAATTAGAATAAAGTCTTAACTTTTCAAGCACATTCCCCCATTTAGAGTGAAATTTTTGAAATGGTAAATTCAGTTCTTATTGATAATTTTTGAAATGTTTAAAAGTGGTACCGTACTATCAAATTTTTTATTTTACGAAAAATAATGAACAATTAATTATCATGTTAATGTTGTCGAGCAGTTTCATTTCAAGTATGTGAGGGGCATCATACGGGATACAGACGATGCACGATGCATAGAAACAAAAAAATTGCATAGAAAATGCTTTAGTAGCACGGGAAGTTGGGAACCAATCCGCCAAACCGGCTCTAATATTTTATGTGGCGTGGCTGCTGCTATAGCAAGTAATGTGTACAAAAGATGAGAGGATGCTTGCTAAAATAAAGTGCCATTAGAACTCCAACGAGTAATGAAAACGGAGCCAATTTCCTTGAACTCCCACTATATATAGATGGAAAACAAATAGAGAGCTTCTCAGAGACTTTAGTGTGGAAAGTTTCTTCAAGAAGCAAACCCAACAGGAATCCGTCCAAGTAACAAAACATAACTGGAATTCCTGTAACAGACGGATAAATATAAAACCCAAGGAAAATCACCAACTGTTCTAAAAGTTTAAACTACTTGAACAAAACAATGTTTTAGAGGCCTAGAAGTGAAAAGGTAGCCAGCCATTCTAAACCGATACAACAATCATCATCTCTCGGGAAATACACATGTTCAAGCCTTCATGGTGACAATGCACAAGCACGACCCAGATAACTTTATCTCTGAAGCTTGCCACTCCGAGCCGGGTGCAGAATTTGGATCATATAACAGTGTGGTGTAGCCAGGTTCCTCCTCTAAAGAGAAAAACAGAAGCTTTCCATTCAGAATACCGAATCGGAACCCAATGCTCGAACTTCCAGTCACTGGAACAGGTACCATCTTCCATGAATTGTCTTCTGGGTTGAAAATAGCTAGCTTCCTTTGATTCTTCCACTCCATACAGAAGAGCTTCTTGTCAAGTACAGCATGGGCGGTGACCATTACACAACCATTTTTCATCTCGCACCAAGTGTGTGTCTCAGGGTTATAAACATCAACAAACCTTGAGTTTCCGATTGTGAAACTTGACCTCCCACCCATAACATAAAGCTTTTCCTCAATTCCACAGGCAAAGCATCCCCGCCTTGGACGGCGAAGACTCTCGATTAGAGTCCATCTGTTAAATTCAGGATTATATACCTCAGCGCAAGACAGAGACTCACCATCCATCCCATAGCCCCCAACTGCATAAATCATTCCATTAACTTCCGCACAAGCAAAATCGTAGCGAGCAACGTTCATGTTGGCTAATTTGCTCCAGCTGCAATTGAAAATGATGTGTTATAATCTAACAGAAAACTCAACCAAGGATAAGCTATCTTTAAGTCTTAACCTCGTAACATTACTAAAATTCTTAAATAGGTAAATGCATGGATTCAACTGAATATAATTAATATAAAGCAAAAGCTAATTGAAAGACTAATTTGGCAAGGCAAGTAAACCTGTTGAGGCAAGAATCAAATTGGTAAACATCTGCTGAGGCACACCCAGTCCTATCTATCATTGAATAGCCAGCTATGACAAAAAGTTTTCCATTAAGAACTACCACACCAAAACCAGCCTTGACAGGACCAGGCATTGGGGGAAGGGAATGATGTTTGCTTCCTAAATGATCCAAAACCTCCCAGTGGCTCCCCTTTCCTTTAGCATCCGTAGTCAGCACATAGAGCCACTCTTCAAGCAGGCCAGCTAGTTTTCGAACAGTGATAAATTCTTTACTTTTGATAAATGACCTCCATCGTTTGGAGACACCACCCATAGAAGGGAAGTTACATCTAGAAACAAGAGCAAGGCAGTACTTTGCCACATCATCAGGTAGCCCAGGCAAGATGGGGCTGTGAAAATCATCAGTTGCTAGAGAAGTTATAAAGGAGCTGTTTTTAGAATGAGCTGGGTTGTCTTGATGTACCATATTGGAAAAATACATTCAATATTGCAAGTTTCTTTTTGCAGAAAAAAGATAATGTATTCTCTAAATTGTAAAACTAAACAAGTTCTGACATTTACACAAATCTCATAGCTGATCAAATAATCCCCATGGAAATATCAGTATAATTGAATTGAATGCCTTAATTAAAGAAATTCGTGATATCCATCACTTATAGGGATTCTACAAGACCTAGGCATGAAAGGTGCCGCACTACTGAGTACTTTAGCTGTAAGAGCAAATGAGCTTCTGTGCTTTGGCTTTTCGGATTCAAATTCCATGTCAGTCGTCCTGCTACTGGCATAGTTCTTCTTGTTTGTTCTATCCAGAGCAATGCCAAATTTAAAATTTCCTGAATTGTTACTTTCCCTACTCAATGCCCAAATATCTGTATACAAAAGTTTAAATTATAACCCCCATTCATAATAACTATAAAGACAACCTAAAAGAAACACAACTTAAACGAAAACAAGAGGGAAGGAAAAACCTTACCAGCCAATGCCATAGAATTCTATGAAGTTTTAGCCCCCAATAACTTCCATTTTTACTTGGTGCACCTACTGCTAACAAATAAAATGAAATCGAGCACCAAAAATAAGTTTGGGGAAAAACTCAATGATTCCAAGTGTTTCAAAAGAAAGAAATTTAACAATACATTTGACTCAACTATAAGAATCATCAACATGCCTAATGCTTAGATAATAAGTTAACAACTTAACTCCAAATATACATGATGCTGCTCAACTTTTCCAACATAAAAACAATCAACCTCTACCATTATACTCCCTCCGTCCCTTAATATAAGTCGTTTTAGAGAAGTATTTTTGTCTCTTAATATAAGTCGTTTGAGAATTTTAAGTAAACATTAATTGCTAGTTTCCAATATTACCATAAGTAATAAATATAACTTTGGCCTCCCACTATTTTTTTTCTAATAAATAACACTCTCTTTTTTCAATACAATGATAATATAGACGATTGATATTATATTTAATACTATACAATCATTTCCTTAATATTTGTGCACTAACTCTAAACAGACTGATATTAAGGGACGGACGGAGGGAGTAGCCAATACACAATTGTGATATTAACACATTAAAAAAAATTAAATCTCTAAAAAGGTCGATATCAATCAAGGTCACCTACAAAACAAAATAAAAAAAAGAAAAAAAGAAACTTAGAAATACCATTCAATTACAATGAAGTCAAAACAGAAAAAAGAAAAGTAGATCTAAATACATTATGTGCCACTGCATTAAAGTAAGAAAAAAAAAATGAAAGAATGATAATTAAACCAATAGATTGAAACCGTTAAACCTTAATTTGATCTATCACTCATCTAAAACTGCAAGCTTAAACGAATCACCGGCAAATGGATTCTTTATACAATATGTGATGAGAGCTAAATTTAATAATAATAAAAAATCAAGCATTCAAAAATTAGACGGGAGGAAGAATTAGATACTCCAAGTTTTGGAGAACTAGAGCTCCGGAATAAAATAAAAAACATAGTACAGATCCAGGATTGTGGGAACTATGTAAAACCAAAAAAGAAATGGTTGGTAAAAGCTTGAACCTTTCGATTGATTATAGATAAATGGTGATTAATTATCGCACAAGTGGAAAGGGTGATAGATCCCACCTCAGAATTCGTGCCACAAAACTGTATAAAATCATAATCATATGAGAATTGAGAAAACAGAAAATATAATTACCTGAAAATTGAAATTTCTTGGAGGAGCGTGGAGTAGGCGGGTCTGAGGTTTTATAGAGGATAATAAACTCCAGTTTCCCTACACACACATATATATATACATGCTATTTCTATCTTGGCCTGTGTGCCAGTGTGAGAATGACGGGTCCATTAAAAATGACTCTTTTTAAATAATTAGTTTTAAAGATTTATGTTTTACATCAATTTTTTCCTAAAAGAAACATGTTCGATCGTACTATATACTTTCTATTTCATTATAAAATTAAATAATGCTACCTCCGTCCTACAATAAGTATTTTTTTAGGTTTAATATTTTTTTTCAAAATAAGTGATGTATTAGAATTTCAATACAATTTTTATAATATTTTCCCATATGCTTATGCAACCAATGGTATTTATTGCATATTTATTGGGAAGTTGAAAAGTTGAAGAAAGAAAAAGAGAGACCAAAAGGCAATAAAAAAAGTCTCAAACAAAACAAAAAAAATATATCAAGGGTATTTTTGTCATTATAACTTGTATATTGATTTGTATGATTTAAGCTAAAAAATACTTATTATGAGACGGATGTAGTAATCTAGTTGGTAAAGTTTATTAGTTCTGAATTCTGATATATCAACTTGCATATGTAGAGGGATATAGAGAATAAGCACTGAATAACTAAATTAGTAAAGTCAAAAGCCAAGGCAGGCAGCAAGCTACTTCTTCCGTGTGCTAATTTTTGGCTTTTGGGGCCGTACGTATTTCATCTAATGGCTTCTGCTGAATCCATAGAGCCACCCCAAAACAAATTTTCAATATTATTTAAGAGGGAAAAAAATAAAAAGTTCCAGAAAAACATAAATATAAAAAATAAAAGTCCACATTTAAATTCAGTGGAAGAGGGAAAAAAATAAAAAGTTCAAGAAAAAAATAAATATAAAAAATAAAAGTCCACATTTAAATTCAGTGGGACAAATGATCCGATTGGGCTGAATTGGTATGCTTTATGATCCGATTGGGCTGAATTGGTATGCTTTTGTACTTGAATAGGTGGGATTCGCCTGGCCCATGCTAAAGCGCAACGCAAGGGAAACGAGCACAGACCCGAGTAGCAAGCTACCGGATGCGCCTTCCCCTTAAAAAATTAATTTAATATCACGTGGGTCATTAAACTAATAAGAACAGATACTACACTTGATCTTAGCCAAAAAGCCGAGAAAGGCATGGGTTAAATTGAAGCCCAGGCCCGTTCTTATAGCTAGGTGTTGAGCTTGATGTTTTTTGAGTTGTCGACGTGGGACAACAAACCAGCGTTCGAGTGGAAATACTCTCGTCCGGCTGCAGTAAAAGAGTTGAGAAGATTAACATTAGGAAAGATTGAATTAAGCTTGTGCAGAGCTGAGAAGAATATAATGTTGTCGCTATTAAGTAGCAGAATATAATGAATTTAAAAGGCCAAATCATGAGTCCGAATCGTGGGGTTTTATGCACAGCCACAGAGGTCATGCGGAACAATGGATGAGCGAGCGAGCACTCACTCACTCACTCACCTGTAATGAGCTGAGCTTTGGCGTAGTAATGCGTTCGATTTGCAGAGGTTTTAGATTCTTTGTAATTTTTTCTATTGCAAGGAAGGAAGGAAGGAAGGAGGGAGAGAGCAGAATTATCATGTTTGACAAGCAAGTACTAAACGAGTACAAGACATCATCATCAGCTGCTCATTAGATGGTTGGTATGTTTGATAATATCAGAAGGACGGACAGTGTTCAGCTAAGTAACAGAAGAGGAGAGGGATGCCTTGAGTTTTGTGGGAAGTTGAAGACTCGCTGATTCCGATACCAGCCAGCTAGCTAGCTGGCTGGGTAAAGGGATCCCATTTATCGAGGCATTGTTTTTATTCCCCAAAGATCAAGAACCTCCATCTCATGATGAACGGTATCAACATGAAAAATATATCCCCCCAGGTGGAAATTTGGATTTTATTAGGCCAAGTTTTATTTACATAAAGCTTAAAATAATGACTCATCCCACTCCGTAGCGCACCTCCGATTTAAAAGGTGCGGTACAAAAAACTTGAAACCATACGATCATCCTTCCTATTCAAAAGCCAATAATAACTTCATGTACTAATTACAGGTGAGAGAGTATGCAATTAATGAATGATCACTTCCATCTGTCAATTGCCCTTGTTTGATGCCTCCTTTTGACTTTTTTAGATAGTCTGAAATGTCATTGGCTTAGCAAATCTGAATTTGAGAAAAAGGGTCGATCAATGCATCAAACAATTTTTTTTGAATATAACAGAAACCCCCCATAAAACAAGAACTGATAATAAGATAAAACAAGACGATCAATTCTACACCAAGTATAAGCCAATCATCCAGGGTAAAAAGGACCACCACTTGTGTAAATACTAACAAAACTTGTTTCTTAAAAAATCAAGGCTTCAAAACTTTTCCAGGCTTGAATAATCCGGACAATCAAGAGGATGCACCACTATGTAAAGCTTGAGACTTCCTTGACTTGCTAGTTGCCAATTGAGACTCCGGCTGCAAAATTTAAAAAACAAAGTTAGTCGAACAAACATGTTATGCTTAAAATTTCCAGCCCAAGTTCAACACTGTAAGTTGTTATCAATCTATAAATCTTGAACTAAATAATGCATTACCTCCTTTTTGACAGGCTCTTCCTTCTCGGACAAAGTCAACTCAATATGGCAGGGGGATGACATGTAGGCTGCCAAAAGAGGGGGGGGGGGGGGGAAGGTTGAAATTACTTGTTATAATACACACAGACTTGTTGAAACATTAAACAATAAGTCAGACATACGGTTTATCCTTCCATGAGCACGGTACGTGCGTCGCCTTTGCTTCTGAGCCTGGTTCACCTGAATGTGTGAGATGAAAAGCGTATCCACATCTAAACCTTTCACCTGTATGAATATTTAGTAACCAACAAAAAATAAGTAAAGACCTGTAAATCAACAATAATTAGCGCTTAGCCAGAAAAGAGAATACCTCAGCATTGCTTTCAGCATTTTTAAGTAAATCCAGGATGAACTTTGCAGATTTGACAGGCCAGCGACCTTGTCCATTTGAATGTCTGTTCTTTGCTTGAGCAGTTCGCCCAACACCACGACAAAATCGAGTGAAGGGAATTGCCTGCTTGTGAATCAGAACATCCTCCAAATATCTCTTAGCCTTAATCAAGGGCAGTTTTCTTATGGCATGCGCTGTCTCCCTTGTGTTCTATAGTAAATAGATGAAAACAAGTGTACCGCAAGTTATCTACTAGACCAAATAGGGTAGTTCAGACTCGGCAGTAAGAAAAGAAACCAGAATGAATGGTCATAAAAAACAATGCAATTTTAACAAAACATAAATGATTTAAAGTATCAGGTAGTTATCAACTAATAAATATCCACTGTCCTCTACATAGCTAGACCTAGTACACGATAAATTCTTGTTGGAATGTTCAGCTTTAAAATACCATGCTTGGGTTAGTAAGAGACTGATGAGAGGAAACACAGCAAACACCATACATATACCACATATAAGTACAAATATTGGCTAATAATTAATTAAGAAACCAGATTAATGATCAAATAGTTATAGAAGTATCATTTACTGAACCTCAAATATCTAAAATCAACACTGGTTCACCCAAAAACAATGCAATCATTTTTCTAGAAGTTTACAATAGTCAAATTCACAAAAGCAATGAAACCCTTTTTATTATCATAAGGATACACTCGCTACAAAGCAAATATTGAATAAAACCTAAACATTAAATTGCTAACTTTGCATATGCTGAATCTTTTACTGAACCTTCAGTCACTAATTTCTCCAGAGGTTCACCCAATAATGATGCAACTGATATTCCTGAAGTTTACGAGAGTCGCATCCACAAAGGCAATGCGGCCCTGCTTTTTTCATCAGGTTAGAATAGCTACCATTTGGAAAATAATAAATACAAAGAATAGGTATTTAAAGGAGTATACATGACATCATATACACCTACACCGACTGCTTTAGATATTTCACCCAACATAACAACTTCATGTGCTTTTTCCATTGTATGAGAGGAGAGCCTAGATGAGAATAATAATGAAACCTGCTTGTTTCTTCAAGATAGAACAGTAGTTACCAATTAGTTTATCTAAATCTATGAATTATATTACTAATTTGCTGATGTTGAATCATTTACTGAACCTTCAGTCAGTGAAAGTTACGGAGGTTCACCCAATAACAATGCAAGTGCTTTCCCTGATTTTTACGAGAGTCCAATTCACAAAGGCAACGGGGCCCTGCTATTATAATCAGGTTATATATGCACATAAACAGAAAAGTTATTAACTTGCAATATAAAAAGACCGACTACACAACTTACGAGAAAAAGAAGACTAACAATATATTTACTTTTATACTTATTAGAAATTTTCTGCGAGGAATACAAAACTACAATGATTCAAGTGCTTTTCCCAAATTAAGGGAAGTGATAATTGTTGACAAAAACAACAAAACCGGCTGCTTTTAGTGAGCTACGCTAGCGGCCAGTTTAATAATTTAATTAACCCTAAGTTTTATATTTCTAAATCTACAGATGTTGAATCATTTACTGAACCTTCAGTCATTAAAAGTTACAGAGGTTCACCCAATAACGATGCTAGTGCTTTCCCTGAAGTTTACGAAAGTCCCATTCACAAAGGCAATGGGGCCCTGCTTTTTTCATCAGGTATCAGAATATATATATATATATACACACACACATTTGTATATATACACAAACACACGTATACATAATTACATTGATTAACCATGGCTTCACAAATATTTTTATTAAAATCGAGGATGATAAAGGTCCTAAAACCAAATTACACAGCATGATTTCTAATAGATACTTAAAATCATCCCAAAAGATATAATAATATAAGGTTTACACTTCACAGGAAATTTAAAAATTTTACAAAAGTTTCGGAAGTCATTATATTAAGGGATAAAAATAAAAGTATTCAACTTCAATATTAATGCTGAGCGATAGGAACAGGAATAGAAAAAACCATTCAAGTGACCTATTTTAAGAGAGAGAATTCCATTAAAATATTTATATTTCCATTTGTACTAACCATAATATAAAAGACTAATACCAAATAACCTAAGGATATAAAAAATAATACAGGTTGCACCAAGAACTCTTATCGCTTGCACCAAGAACCATGACCAACTTCACAATAAGGAAAGCAGTGGAGAGATTTTGTATTTTTCTTATATTTTATTTTATTTTTGAGTATGTTACCTATTTTCTGATCCATTTTGTTTAAAACACCCAATCAAGTCTTATGTTCTCTTGTAAAAATATCTAAATTTATTGCAGTAATAGTTTGATTACTTCGCACTCAGCTTTGAGAAATACAAGGCCCATGCTTCCCAACCTTGACATATAACCTTTTCTTCAACCCAAACAGGACCTGAACTCACCCTTGCTAATTTCAACACAATGTTTTTTTTCAGAATCTTCATTTCTGGGTAGAAGCATTTTAAGATTCCGAAGGACAATTACTTACCTATCCATATCCTTATTTATAACAGGGACTATAAATTACATTAACCAGTACACCAATATAATATGTTAGTCATTCCCATTTTAAAACATATTCAACTGGTTTCATCACTTACTGAACGTTCAATCAATATCAACTCGAGAGGACCACCCACTAATTGTGGGAATTAATTCCCTAAAATTTTGTAGACACCATTTCACCAAGACAAAACAACATATAATGAAAATAAATTCAAAACTTAAGAGTCAATATACATTAATAAGCATTCATTTCTAACTAAAATAAAACAAAACAAGACCATATCAAAACAGTAGCATCATCCTTGATTAGACTTAACTCCACAGTCAAAACAAAGAAACAAATAGAAATGTCATGATTTCAAACATTGATAATCGATA
Source organism: Panax stipuleanatus (assembly GCA_020205555.1). Classification (NCBI taxonomy): domain Eukaryota; kingdom Viridiplantae; phylum Streptophyta; class Magnoliopsida; order Apiales; family Araliaceae; genus Panax; species Panax stipuleanatus. The sequence continues at coordinate 1,437,277 of CM035126.1, read as the reverse complement.
AATTATGACTGCAGTCTGCAGTACCTTGAAATGAACTCTGAGATCTGAGCCCCTGGACTTGCAGGCTGTAAATATAAGAAAGTTCAAAATAAAATTAAAGGATGAAGACAATGAGATCATACAGTCTAAAGCTACAGACTATAGAAACGAAATGAATAATTAATAATTGAGAATGGTAAGAAATTAAACTTACATTTAGTGGGATTATCGGGTTCTCTAGAGTACTTCACCTAAAAGATCAACAGAACAGAAAAGATTTTAGACTGCATCAAACGAGATACAAATATGAACATATAAAATCTAATATAGAGAATACCATGTTTACAGCTTCAGCAAAGTTTTTCAGTGCTTCAGTTTTCCAACTCGAGCAGGAGACTTAAGAAATGGGATAGCTCTGGTATTTATATACACGGCGTAAATGAAACCCTAATTCTTAAGCTACGTGTGCCTTATTTTGATTGTCTTACCGAATTTTTTTTTTATTACAATCCTGTAACAATATTTTAAAATAATTATTAAATGATCATTATTTTCGTTCAAAAAATGAATAGAAGTGCTGAGTGTGCACATCACGATATTATTTTTGTTGATATTTAAATGAGTTTTGCTATGTGTATCATCATCTGTCAAGCACATGCTCATAAGTAATGATCATTTGATAATTATTTTAGAATATAATTATGTGATTATAAGTAAAAAATCGATAACTAAAATGAAAATCAAACCCTAGTATTATGATCGAAAAGTGAATTATCCCAACTTCTACGTGTGCTGGCCCGAAATGGATAATGAAGTAGCAACTCTTGGTTGAGCCAATCAATGCTAATGTTAGATTTGGCAAAACTGGTCCAAAGGCTTGCCCAGGCCACTCCCTAAAACTTTGACTTTGGGCTAATATATTTCAATCTAAAAAATTGTGCCTTTTTGGTCCTACCTGCCCATGAAATTTATTAAATAATGCTACTATCACATAAAGTGAGTAACATAAACATCACATAATATTGACATGGCTGTATGTGATTTGTTGTTGAATTAAGTGAGTCATGTCAACAACAAATCACATACTGTCACGTCAGCATTATGTGATGTTTATGTTATCATTTTATGTGATAGTAGCATTATTGAAATTTATTTCACCTTCATATGTTCAAGATTTATCCCATAATATATATTATGATAAGTTGATATTATTGTACAAATAGTTCATCTATTCTTTTTTTCTTAAGAGTAACCCACCTACTAACCAATAAAAAAAAAAACTTAACAACCCACTTTAATTTTCTTTAGTCTAATGCAATAGTTTTAACTTATAAATTTGTCAAAATTATTATATCAATGTAGCTTTTTTTGCTTGTAGGATTAGTTTATTTTGTACATAAAATGTGTTGGTTTATTTCTAAAATTTATAATACTTAATATAAGTTTTTGAAGAACGAATTAAATTGATTGAATGAATGGAAGGGGAACGCAAAAAAAAATAATTTGAAAAGTAAAAAGTCCTGTGGGCCACCCGTTGTATCACTCCTTGGGGCACGGTCTTCTAATTCTAAGCTCACAAAAACCTGAGTTATGTTAGCCCGGACCAAATTTGGAACAACCCAACCTCAACCCGACCCATTTGGCTTGGCCCGCTTTTTTGCCAAATCTAGCTGGGGGCCAATCAGACCACAAGTTTTGGGGAGAAAAAAAAATTAATATTCCATATATTTTTGATGTCATATAGAAAGAACATAATTAATATTCCGTATATTTTCGGTTCATGTCTAGCCTTTATATGTAATGGATGTTCACTTAATAAAGGTGTGATGATAATAAAAATAATTGTAAACTTGAGTATATTGTGTCATTTTTATAGTAATAACAATAAAATTAATTCTTTTTGAAACATTAGAAGTTTGCCTACAAGACTTGAAGAAAATATTTAAGATTTTTTTTTTGTTTATATTGTTCATGTCAAATTGTTGAGCATGATTTCTCTTTCTTTATTTTTCAGTATTGCTTGATGACTTGTACGAGTTTGAGAATTACATGCTAAAAATGTTTATTTATGATTCTAAAAATTGATCAAAAGGCCATTTAACTAAATTTCTCCAATCGATTTATCAAATGTTGTCGAACAGATAAATGTACTACTACTATAACTTCACCTGAAAGACGCAATTAGTTGTTCAACTTGAACGTGTATTACACAACTTTTTGTAGTATGGTTACCCATTGTCTTAGCATTACCTAAGAAGGTATTTGAAAACGGAGATAGCTATAAGATGTACACCAAATAGATCCACCAAACCCTAATGAAAGATCCGTTCATCAGCCTCTTCCTGAAGGCTTGGCACAAAGACTTGCAATAACAGAACAAAAATAGGAAAAAACTAAAGTTTATATTTAAGATAATCTGAACATTATGATTGCTTCAAGTCATTGTATAAAGTAGTAACATTTAGTTCTAGTTTCATTGTCAGAGTATGCCAAAGGCACAGGCACCTACTACAACCCAGATAACAGGAAAAGCACTAGCCCCAGATTGGCCTACTTCTTAGAGGCCTTCTTCTTCGAATTAGTATTGGCCGACTGTGGCTTAGGATGTTTTTCAGCCTCAACAGGGTCCAACCATTTGAGAGGGTGACGGTTGAAGAAAGGCCAATTGGGAACAGTGATCAGAGTCGTCAAAATAACTCCACCAGCATATATAAACAGCATCATTTGAAAGGAGCCCAATACATAACCAGTAAGAAATGCCACCCCTGCGAATGCCACCAGCATTATCTGCATCAGCTGCTCTGCCAACTTTTGCCCTTGCCAATCCATCTATCAATAAAAACAAATTGATATAGAGAGAGGGACCTAAAACATATAACACTGCAAGTTTACTAAAATCTATCTATACTAATATATTTATTAAAATTGAGTAACATAAGGAACCTAAAACTTTAACAATGCAAGTTCTTTTCCCAAAAGAAAGAAGAGGTGAGCCTTTAAACAAAAACAATCAAACCCTTCTTTTCTTTTAAGGTAAACTAGCTACCAATTGAATAGTTTAACTAACCCTAGCACTTTATTTATAACTATGCAGACGTTGAATTATTTACTGAACCGTCAGTCATTCAAAGTTACAGAGGTTCACCCAATAACAATGTAAGTCTTTACTTGAAGTTTTCGAGAGTCCGATTCGCAAAGGCATTGTGACACTGCTTTTTCATAAGGTTACAAAAATGTAAATCAAGACCTATAAATCTTTGAAAGCAAATTGATTACGGCAAACCATTTAGCAACCATCAAAATTTAATAATCATGTCTTCATAGAGTTTACTAAATGTTTTTCTAATAATTTGATTGCTTGAGGAACTTAAAACCAAATTAAACAACATGATTTCTATCTGACGCCTATATTCAACTGAAAATATACAATAGAAGGTTTGAGAATTTATAAAGGTTTCACCAGCCATTATATTATGACAAAATACCAATACTTTATGCCTTCAAATTATTAATGCAAAGAAATAGGGAAGATTATAGAGAGAAGTCATGCTTCATGTGATCTCGTTTAAAGAGAAATAGAACTCCATTCAATAGTTTTATTCCTATTGTAACCATCACAATACAAAAGATTAATAGTGAATTCACTAGGTAACCATCATAATACAAAAGACTAATACTGAATTCCATGGGGATATTATAAAATGTATTCAGATAATTCATGCCTCCTTTCACATTGCACCAAGATGAATGTCAAACTTTACATGAAAGAGAACAGTGATGATAATTTTGTGTTTTTCATATTTATTGAAATTTTACTCCTGTGCTGTTTATTTTCTTATCTGTGCTTTTCTGTTTAAAACACCCAAGCAAAGATTATACTTTTTATTTTATTTTTTTGTTAGTAAAACCCAAGCAAAAAAAAACTTATGTTCCCTTGTCAAAAGTTCACCTACTATTTAAAATTATTTTCAATAAAAATTACAAAACTTCACAAAAACATATCAATAATCAACAATTGCTACTTTACTAGCCGACATCAAACAAAAAAACTAGCAACCACATCAAAGCTTACTAGTTACTTTGGCTTACATACACAAGAGACTTCACTAATAGAAATGTCAGGTTTTCGTCAACATTTATAAATTCAGATCATAGGGAATTATGACTAAAATACCTTTGAGATCGAAGCCCTGGCCTTGCAGGCTGTAAGATGAAGTACAAGTTGAAAAGTAAATCATGAAGATAATAAATCAAACAGTTTACACATCCAGATTATTCAAACGATGTGAAAAATGTAACATCGCAACAGGTAAGAAATTATACTTACAGTTTGCTGTGATTAAAGTTGGACCGACAGAGAAGATTCAGAGCTTCACCATTCCTAGTAAGTAGATCGAGATACAAATATATGCATACAGCATAAATCAGAGATTTAAATGAAGCCCTAGTTCTCTACAAGTTAGTTCGGGCTCAACGAGGAATGGGCCTTAAATGGCTCATTAGCTTGAGACCATGGCTGGCCCAAAAAGTTTTAATTAGAAAATAAAGTAGTACTCCGCTCCGGAAATGGGACTTTTTTTTTTCTCATGTCTTGTTTGTTGATGAAATATTAAATTTTATAATGGATATAGGCATATATATAATTATATTTGTTTAAACTTTTAGAAACACTTTAATGATTTTAAATTTCAAAATGCAAAGCTTACAAAGAAAGTAGGACATTCGTTTTAAATATAGATATTATTAAATACTCATTCCGTTGCAAAATATAAAATTGTTATTGATTTTTTGAAATTAATATAAAATATTTTAAAACTATTATAAATTTATTCAATTTTAATTAATACAATTATCAACATTAGTATTCATATAAATATCTCTCAGACTTTTATCTTCTCTTTTGTTTACAAGTGAACAAAATGAAAATTTGTCAGGCATATAGATTATAAGGACGTATGCTAGAGAGTGTCTAATTGTTTATCTTCTATTACACTTATCTTTTAATTTTTTTTAAAATATATTAATCGACATAAATATTATTTTTAACCACATAATTATTTACAACAAATTTTATTATATTATTAATTGTGCAACGAATTTTATTGTTTCGATAAATATGTATGAAGAAAAATGAATGATACATCTACATGCATGTGCTCAATAATTAAAAAGACATTCAGAAATGTACAATCCACTCAAACAAATGTACATTCATATTTATTTTTTTTTCTTAATTAATTACTACTTGGTATGATCATATCGATCATCTTTGAAAACCATGGAGTGCATACATTTCATTTAAAGACTACTTGCAACGGCCAACGGGTATTAATTCAGCGACATGGAAAAGATGATCAAACGGAATAAAACTATGGGTCCTTTTAATATGTGACCTTAAGCGTATATGCTAAGCACACAATTCAAAAGAATATTCTCTTGAACTGTGTGTATATTCTCTTCTGTATTTGCACCAAGTTTCTGGTACGTAATTTCTGTAATCATCATTTAATCCAACTGCCAAACAGGTAGTAGTATTACGTACGTACTCTCGAGATCTGAAGCCCATGTTCTTCTTACTCACTTAATATTAAGGCGATTAATTCTTCTAATCTGTAGCTATAACAAGTGAGCATATATTATGATCTCTCCATGGTTCTTGCCAATGCTTCTCTCATTCTTCTCCTTGACGTTTATGGCAATGTCATCATCTGCAGGTATATATTACCGTCCGTCCAACTTCTTTTCGTTATTTATTTACTTTTAGTATTTTATTCTCGTTCCAAAATTAGAGATACTACCTTAATTAATATTCGGCTAGATAATATTCAATACATGTGATTCTAACTTATTAAGATGGTTTAAGAATCTATCTCAAAATTATCAAATCTTGAACATGGAGTATATTATTTCTCTCCAGCTCTGTTGACAGATTTACTTGAGAATATATCCGGGCTTTGAATATCCTCCAACAAATACAACAGCAAACGCTTCCACCCCATTACAAAGGCCAACTCCATTCAATGGCACAGTCTGGTATATATGTAACTAATTCAGGTCGATCCCAATATCTCAATATTGCCAGGGAATGGTCATGCTTTGCAGTTGGGTCCGGCCGGCCGGCCGGGTGGAAAGATGAACCAATTAACTTTCAAAGCTAAGGACAATTACATGGGCTAGCTATATATATATATATATGTCCTTACCAGCTTCACTCTGGTTCCTGGGAGTGAATACTGCTCAAATAACTTCACTTCTGTACGTAAACGTTTCGGCCCCTGGAAAATCCCAAGTTCATTTTCTTCTTTGACGGGCGGGCGGGCGGGCGGGCGGGCGGGCGTTATGGGAAGCTGGAAACCTGGGAGCTAGGGAGATCCATGCTTACGTAGTACTGTTGGGAATTCCTATTAATTACAATATAAAAAATGACTTGATGAAGCTTGTGATTCAAAGTGTAGCAGCAGTGGACACAGATGATCATAATAGCAGCCAGCTGTTGGCCTGTACGTGGTGGATGAGTTGCTTATGATCAGGAGAGTGGAACTGCATGGCAAAATCCTACGGAGGTAATTAATGTCGCTTAAAAATTCTCCATTAATTGTCGTCGTCTAAGGTATTTATTTATTTAACCCTTGCTGGGATATATTCTTACGTACACAAGGCTGTTAGGCTGGTTATGAATGTATATATATATATATCCAATTATCCATCCATGATCCATCCATCAGGACCATATATATATATCATGATATATATTTCAATTAACAAACAAACTATAATATAATATATAGGTTATGTTTGATTATATATGTTGGTCAATTTAATGTAAATTGCAGATAATATAATATGGTGATCGAGGATCGGAACGGTGGGTTTGAGATCGGACCACCATTTCTCAGGAACTCTTCTTCTTCTGAGGGGATTCTACGTACGTACTAGATGAAGAGCAAGGAATACTAGATGAAGTGTTGGACGTGGTGACTCATTTCCCGCCGGGGCGTGGAGAGAAAAGGGGAAAGACCTGCCGGGGCGGGTAAGGAGACTCCCGGACAGTGACTTACCCCGCTGGGGCGGGGCTCGGCAGGCTTATTTTTCCGCTGGGGCGGGGAGGCGCGACTGGAGAAGATTCCTTGTGTAGATTCCTTGTGCGACCAGGATTTGGGTCGATTTCCTATTTGACTTAGGAAGAGATATTATGGAAACAATATACCATAATATGAAGTAGGGTTGGAATAGGATTGTTGAATATAAATAATGCATATTGTAAAATTCTATGTAACCAATTCATTCATAATAAGGAAAAGGAACGCCTCTCCCATGGACGTACCCAAATTGGGGAACCATGTAAATCTGTCTGTGTTAATTCTCTATAATCGTGTGCGTGTGTGCGATCCAATAATTCTAACAAATTGGTATCAGAGTTAGGTTAGATCTGTTAGATTCTTTTGGATTGAACACGAAGAACGATGGCATCAAGTTCGTCCGTTTCAAAGTTCGACGTGATGAAGTTTGATGGAACATGGGATTTCAGGTTATGGCAACAGAGGGTTAAAGATCTGTTGGTGCAGTAGGGACTGGTGAAGGCATTGAAGAAGAAACCAGAGGCTATGACATCGAAAACTGGGAGGAACTCGAAGTGAAGGCGGTGAGTACAATTCGTATGTGTCTTGCATACGAGGTTATGTATCACGTGATCGGTGATGAATCGCCATCGGGAGTATGGAGTAAACTGGAATCCAGGTATATGTCTAAGTCTCTGACAAGCTGTTTCTGAAGCAGAAGTTGTTTGGGTTAAAGATGAGTGAAGGTTCAGAACTTATTCAACATATTCACACGTTCAATCAGATTATTAGTGATTTAATAAGGATTGAAATGAAGTTTGAAGAGGAAGACCAAGCGTTGATGTTATTGTGTTCCTTACCGGGTTCCATGGAGAATCTTGTTACAACTCTGCTATAGAGGAAAGAGACTCTGAAATTGGAAGAAATCACATCCGCTCTTCTGATTTTTAATCAACGAAGGCTTCAGACCGAGGGTGTTTCGGGTGAAGGACTGATGCTAAAAGGGGGAGAGCAACGTGGCAGAAAATCGAAAAGGGGAAAATCAGAAACGCATGGGAAATCTAAATATAGAGGGAAGACTCCTAGGCATAGGGAGTATAAATGTTATAAGTGTCACGAGACTGGTCACTTCAAGAGAGACTGTCCTATGAATAAAGATGATGGAACGAAGACTGAAAAAAGGCAGAATCAACAAAATCGGCAAACGTTGTGAAAAAGTCATCGGAAGATGGGGATATGTTGTCAGTTTCAACAAACACAGACATGGCAGATTTTTGGATTTTGGATTCAGTATGTTCGTTTCACATGTCACCTAACAGGGAGTGGTTTAACACATACAAATCTGTGGATTGTGGTACCGTTTTGATGGGTAACGATGCTTCGTGCAATATCATTGGAATTGGCACATTGAAGATCAAGATGTTTGATGGTGTCGTGAGAACTCTGGCTGAGGTGAGGCATATACCAGGATTAAAGAAGAATCTAGTTTCATTGGGAACCTTAGACTCAAATGGTTGTGAGTGTAAAACAGGGTGGTGAAGCCTATGAGAATGACAAAAGGTGCGCTAGTGATTATGAAGGGTTCGAAGGTTAATGAAAATATCTATCGTTTGATAGGGAGCACAGTTGTAGGTGGAGCTGCAGCCACTACAACTGATGATACTGATGATATTTCGTTATGACATATGCGGTTGGGGCATATGGGGGAACGTGGGATGCTAGAATTACATAGAAGAAATCTGTTGAAAGGGGTGAAATCGTGCAAGCTTGATTTCTGCAAGTTTTGTGTTCTGGGAAAATAGTGTAAAATGTCATTTAAGCGTGCGACGAACAAAACTAAGGAGATACTTGATTAGGTTCATACTGATGTTTGGGGACCAGTGAGGGTAGCTTCAAAAGCAGGATCACTGTATTTCTTGACTTTTGTCGATGATTATTCGAGGAAGGTTTAGGTGTACTTCATGCGACACAAGTCTGAAGTTTTTGAGAAATTCAAGGTGTGGAAAGCTGAAGTGGAAAACCAAATAGGAAAGAAATTAAAGTGTCTCAGATCAGATAATGGAACAGAGTACAAGTATGAGCCGTTTGTGAAGTTTTATGAAAAGCATGGGATTCAGAGGTACTGGACTGTAAGAAAGACACCACAGCAGAATGGGGTGACAGAAAGGATGAACAGAACTATAGCAGAGAGGGCACGGTGCATCAAGTTGAATGCAGGGCTTTCAAAGGATTTCTGGGCAAAGGCAGTGAGTATGGCAGTTTACATTATAAACAGGTTGCCGAATACTGCTCTGGATAATATGGTAGCACAAGAGGTGTGGACAGATAAAGAGGTAGACTATTCTGGTATGAAGATCTTTGAATGTCCAGCCTACGTATATGTTCCCGGGGATGAGAGATCTAAGCTTGATCCGAAGTCCAAACAGTGTATCTTTCTTGGGTATAAGAAAGGTGTGAAAGGGTACAAGCTTTGGGATCCGAAAGCAAAGAAGGTGGTGATCAGTAGGGACGTTGTTTTTGATGAAGCTTCTATGGTTAAAGCACATCAAGAAGTTCAGAAAAACACAGCTGGGGAAGACACCAGCAGACAACAGCAAGAAATACAGGTTGAGCTGGAAAGTTTTGACTCTAGTAAGCCACCGTTAGAAGAACAGGTTGATCAGCAACAGCAAGAGAGCATAGCCGCAAGGAGACCCAGACGCACTATCAAACCACCGGAGAGGTAAAGGTTTGATGATATGGTTGCATATGCACTCTCTACAACTAGTGGGGATCCGTCTACGTTTCAGGAGGCAATTTCTAGTCCTGAAAGGGACAAATGGATGGAAGCCATGGTGGAAGAGATGAAATCTTTGAATAAGAACAAGACTTGGGAATTGAAAGAATTGCCTGAGGGGATGAAACCAGTGGAGTGCAAATGGGTATACAAGAAAAAGGAAGCTGTATCAGAAAAGGAAAAGAAAAGGTTCAAGGCTCGGTTAGTGACAAAGAGATATTCACAGAGGAAGGAGATTGACTACTGTAACGACCATGAATTTTAAACTCCTTCTTTATTAAATATGTGATTTAATTTTAACGAGTTAGTTTTGTGAGTATATTTAACCTTATGTGGTTATGTGAATTGGTGAAATGGTTAAGGGGAGTCACTAATAGTTTATTTAAATTAGTGGACTAGCCCTGAGACTTTAATATCAAAAATTGATAGATTTATTAATAATTAAATATTCAAATTATTTGGATATAGTGGCAAGAGTTGATCATATTGATTAGTTGCAATTATGAGTAAATATTTGATAATGTAACAATTATTATGAATAAATAATAATTAATGAATGAGAGATTAATAAATATAATAATATTATATTTACTTGATTAATTATTTCATACAAGCATGTGATAAGTAAACCTTACAATATATGGTAGTTAACTATATATTATATATATAGTACAAGGTGACGTATTAATACGTCTACATATTATATATGTAGACTATATAGTATGATTAATTACATTATATGAGTTACATATTATTGCTTATGTAACATGATATACATTAATATATAACCCCATTACCTTATATTAATATCAATAAACAATTGTTAACTGATAATGATTTCAATAAGTAACAGTTATGGTATTGAGTAATGATAATACCCAATTAAATTATAGTTGGTATTAAGGAAAATGCGCATGGATTATATGTGATGCACCCCTATTTAATACATTGTGTTATTAAATGAAATGACATTATAATAAATTAAATGTATAAACTAAGAATAGCCTAAGTGTATATATTATGTGTATATATGATATACCCCATGTGTTGTATTCATATTGCTGAGACTAGTAGCATTGTCCCATAATGAGTGACCATTCCCTTCCTCACGTGAACACTCAAGAGGCTAGCCTACTCTATTCTCTCTTCTCAATCTCAGCAAAGAGTAGCAAATGATCATGAGGGGAGAGGCCATAACAGTGTTTTTCAACAACTCTACCAAACCTCAATTACCCATCAAATTCTCATTCCTTCCATTGGTTTGACTTGAAAGACAATGGCATTGCCTAGTTATTGAAATTGCCTATAAATTAAGCCCTCTCTTCTTCTATATTGCAATTGCTGAGAATTCTACCAAGCAAGCTTGAGTGAGTATACTTTATAGTGAGAGTCTATGAATTGAGAGGGTGAGAGTTAGCAACAAGTTCAATTTTCATATAGCAGAGGTATAACTCCATTCTCATTTTAGTAAAACTTCTAATTCTTGATTCTTGAGTTGATTATGATTGATGAATTGAGTGTTTGAAATATGTTTGTTAATTGCTATACTAGTTTAAAATCATGTTAGCATTACACCATAGCATGACTAAGATGATTTTGTATTAAATTGTCTGAGTTGGGTTGAGCCTCTGCCGAGCAGAGGCAGTTTTTGGACGGCCCAAGCAACTGCGCAGCTGCGCCAGTGTTGCACTGGCCAGCGGCGCAGCTGCGCCGGGCTTGAAAACCAGATTTCATTTTCTGTTAAAGCTGCTGTCATGACTAACATATGTTACTTCTTTTGGCAAGCATGTAAACTGATGTAGCACACACACATAAGTATATTGATGCAATATGAGCATGTGTAACGATGTTAGTACACACGAGTAATGAAAAACTTATGATTTTGTAATGAAACTTGTAATTTCAAAAGTAAACCTTGTCATGGACATATCACGTGAACATTCTGATTTTGTAAACACAATAGTGTGGTTTATATTGTCATGAAATTCGAGTCTAAAGTGTGTTCACACACTAGCATACGTGATTGCAAGATTCAACGATTTCAAAGAAAGAAACTTAAGAACCTTGAGGGAACGAACTTGACCAAAATGATGCCTTGTAGGTTCTGACCACATGAGAACATTTATATGACTTATATGTGTGTTCTAACACATGTGAGTAATGACCACGAGATGCTTTGCATGTTTTATGTTGCCTTTATGGACTTAGTGCAATTTTGAAAGAAAACTTAGAAAGTGAAAGTTAAATAGCGTCGATTACCATGAAAATGATATTATGATCATGCGAGCATGTGTATTAACGTTCATTATACCTATAAGCATATTAACATAGACCTCGTTTGGTCAAAGCGTGAATTTCGCATATGCACGTATTCATAAGAAATGAATTTCTGAAGCATGAACTACGTGATTAAAGTATATGTGTGTAGTATACTCAAGCATGCATATTAAATATTGTTTAGCCTTGTTATATGATGACGTGACTCTAGTAACCGATTTTGAAGCATGAACGTGTATTGCTTAAAGTATGTAAATGGTCGGCATAAAGACATATGATTTTAAATTGGATTAGGATGAGCATGCTAGGTTTTCAAACTTGAAAATTATAATCATAAAGCATGTGTGTTGATAAAAATAAGTAACTTAAAGTATTATGTGTTCAAGTCTATATTGATGCATAGAAACTAGATAATCTAAAGTTATTAAATCTATGACATGATTAGATTGACTTACGTGAATTATGGATAGATTAATATGATAAGCAGATTCATGTAAGTGTAGACTCGTATTAGTTTACACATGCTAATTGGAATACCGACTTATTAATGTTAGGTTATTTCAGCGAGATTTAATTAAAGCTAGAACTTAATTGTAGCTGAGCAATCAGGCAAGTCTCCGAACTTCACTATTTGGTTGTGCAAGTTCTTTAATTATTATTTGTACAAGTTCCTATCCTTCTCATATTGTATTGAGCAGGTTATTATCGTATTGACAGTTAATTATTTAAAGCTTGAACTTTATTTCCAAGCATGCTAATAGGTGGTTTAATTATTTTACAATTATTCCACATCGATATTATTGTTATTCGCACTTGGTGCACTTGATTTCGTACACTCTTGGACTTGTACATTATTTAAAGTTCTATAATTCTTGAACTGCGTCAGATAGAGTCTGAACCCTTGTTCGGTCAGACAATTGTATAAAAATTTTATAAAAGCTATCCAAACCAATTGATGGTAAAGATTCTTAGACTGAAAGAACACCCCTTGTATATATAGGGGAGTACCCCAGGTATCTAGTATAAAGATATAAACAGCAGAGTTGAATGTTATGCATATACATAGCGTACGCGAGGCTGATCCCCTCAAGTACTTATTCTGTAGCCAGTAACCAAAGGGTCAATCAGCTATTGATTCTGTTGGAGTTTTATAGTTCAAAAGTCTACTTGACTATCAGTTATTCTAAAAGTAATCATTATTCTTGCTTTCGATATTCATATTGTTGAATTCATCATGATATATCCTTTATTGTTGTACTTAAACTTGCTGAGCAAACTTGTTGCTCATTCTTGCTATATCATGATTTATATTGCAGTTAAGCCCGAGACTTCAGGGAAGGACAAGGGTAAAGGAAAGATATAGGATCAGTTTGCAAGGAGCAGACTTTATTTTTATGTTTAATTAATTATTGTTATGAAATATGAACCCTAATGACTATTCTAGGGTATGTTTGTATGTTTGTATTTAAGGTTATCGAATCTTGGGACTAGTAACACCTTTTGAATGAACGACATACGTTTATTATATTCCGCATTTTGTTATTGTATGTTGTTTAGAGGTGGATGTTTATGTTAGATCGTGATGACCGGACCAGGGCCAGAGGACCCGGATTCGGGGGTGTCACAGGTTGGTATCAAAGCTTTAGGTTATAAAAGTTAGGAATGCGAAACCTAGGCTATAACCTTAGTAGAAACTCAAGTAGAGTATGTAAGTGATGGGTTGAGGAGATCCATCGGGTTTTGTTGTGATACTGAAGTTGTTTATTTGAATCACATATGATTGATAGACGTCTTAAACTTCTTAATGCTAACATAAATAGCATATCACGTAAAGCCTAATGTTTTCTTCCTTTCTTCAGGATCATGCCGCCTACGAGACTACCGCGGAACCAGAGGGAGGAAGGATCCGTTAATAATGGCGGAGGGGAAAATATCGACCCTATACAGAACTTCGTTAACTTATTAACGGAGGCAATGCAGAATAGACCCCAGCCAGCAGCAGGGCAGCCAGGACATCACTTGGCTATTTTCAAAGATTTTAAATTGGTAGGACCGCCAGAGTTCCGGGGGACCTTGGACCCAATCGTAGCCCAAACCTGGATAGAAGAGATGGAGAAAGTGTTTGAGGTCGCACGAGTGGCCGAAGCACAGAAGACGAGTTTTGCCACTTTCATGATGAAGGGAGAAGCTAACTATTGGTGGAAAGCCAATAAGGGACGAGCGGGCGAAGGAGTTATTCCTTGGGATAAATTTAAGGAGCTATTTCTCGAGAATTACTTCTTAGAGAATACGCAACAGGATATGGAAGTTAAGTTTCTGGAACTGAAACAAGGTAGTATGTCTGTCGCAGAGTATGCGGCAAGATTTAACGAGTTGGCCCGATTTGCTTCACATCAGGTTGACACGGAAGCCAGGAAGGCAAGGAGGTTCGAATTAGGACTGAAACCATGGGTGCAGAAAGCAGTCGCGGTATTGAAGATTAAGACTTACTCTGACCTACTAGAAAGGGATATCATTGCCGAATGAGGTAATTAAGCCATTGCTCGATTCAAGCAAGAAATGAAGACTGGTCAGGAGGGACAGAAAGGGGGAAGCAGCGGAGGCAGCAACCCCAACAAGCGTAAATGGACAGAGAGCCAATCCTCTGGAGGCAACAAGTCCGGGGGGGAGGCCAAGAAAAGTGTAAAGTGCAACAACTGTGGGAAGAATCACTCGGGGGAGTGCATGAAGGGAAAGAACGCTTGTTACCGTTGTGGACAACCGGGGCACATGGCTCCTCAGTGTCCGAATAAGCAGAAAGGAGGGTGTTTCTCGTGTGGAGCCCTAGACCATCAAATTAAGGACTGCCCGAAGAGAAAGGGCGACGCAGCTAGCGGCAATCGCAACAACAACAACAACGGACTGAGCATCGGAGGGCCAGCCAGTCAAGCCAACAGACCAACAGCACGCACGTTCAACATGACCGTTCAGGATGCGGTGGAGTCTAAGGACGTGGTGTCAGGTATCATCCCAATCAACAATATAGATGCATATGTGTTATTTGATTCGGGTGCTACCTGCTCTTTTGTTTTCGAAGAATTTGCTAAACAGTTAGACTTACCCCGTGAAAGATTAGAACACCCTATGAACGTAGAAGTAGCGAACAAGGGAATTATTTCCATAGAATACATTCATAGGAACTGTTATACCGAATTGCGAGGATTTAAGCTCAGGGTGGATTTGATACCGATTTGTTTGGGGGAGTTCGATGTAATCCTTGGAATGGATTGGTTATTGAATCACGGAGCAGTTATCTACTGTAAGAAGACGTACGTACACCTTAAGACTTTCTAATAAGTCAAAGGTGGTATTTTATGGTAGTAAATCGCCGAGACAATCTCATTGTCTGACGATGATGCAAGCATAGAGATTGCTTAGGAAGGGTTGTGTAGGTTATTTGGCTCACGTGGTTGATACTCGACGAGTCGAGGGTGCACTGGGTCAAATACCTATTGTAAGGGAATTCGCCGATGTCTTCCCAGACGAGATTCCTGGATTGCTACCGGATAGAGAAATTGAGTTTGTTATTGATTTGGCACCGGGGACAGCACCGGTATACAAAGCGCCGTACCGTATGGCACCGGTAGAGATGAAGGAACTGATGGCTCAATTACAAGAGTTATTGGATAAGGGATACATTCGACCGAGCGTATCACCGTGGGGAGCGCCAGTCTTATTCGTGAAGAAGAAAGATGGATCGCTCAGACTTTGTATCGACTACCGAGAGTTGAACAAGGTCACCATTAAGAACAAGTACCCATTACCTAGGATCGACGATTTGTTTAATCAGTTGAAGGGGGCGAAGTACTTTTCAAAGATTGACTTGAGGACCGGTTATCATCAACTGAAAGTGAGGCCGGAGGATATTCCAAAGACGACATTCAGAACTCGGTATGGACACTTTGAGTTTCTGGTAATGTCATTCGGATTGACGAACGCGCCGGCAGCATTTATGGACTTGATGAACAGAGTATTCAAACAGTATTTGGATAAGTTCGTTGTCGTATTCATCGATGACATTCTGGTGTATTCCGAGACGGAGGAAGAACACGCCGAGCATCTTCGAATAGTGTTGGAGACATTAAGGAGAGAGAAGCTGTATGCAAAATTCTCCAAGTGTGAGTTTTGGTTGCAGAGAGTGCAGTTTTTGGGGCACATTATCGACAAGAATGGTATTTCGGTGGATCCAGCAAAGGTAGAAGCGGTTATCAATTGGGAGCAGCCGAAGACGCCAACAGAAATCAGGAGTTTCTTAGGGTTAGCGGGATACTATCGGAGATTCATCCAGGATTTTTTGAAAATAGCATCGCCGTTGACCAATCTTACTAAAAAGACAGTTAAGTTCGTTTGGACGGAGAAGTGTGAAGAGAGTTTCCTAGAGTTGAAGAAGAGGCTTAGTCAAGCACCTGTGTTAGCTTTACCAGATAACACAGGAGGGTTCGTAGTGTATAGTGATGCGTCCCACAAGGGTCTTGGCTGTGTACTGATGCAACATGGCAGGGTCATTACGTACGCTTCACGTCAGCTAAAAGATTATGAGAAGGGTTATCCGACTCATGACCTGGAATTAGCAGCAGTAGTTTTTGCCTTGAAGATTTGGAGGCATTATTTGTATGGTGAGAAGTGTGAGATATATACGGACCACAAGAGTCTGAAGTATATCTTCACGCAGAAAGAATTAAACATGAGGCAGCGCCGATGGCTAGAATTGATCAAAGATTATGATTGTGAGATTCTGTACCATCCAGGCAAAGCAAATGTAGTAGCAGATGCCTTGAGCAGAAAAGGCAGAGAGAAGTTATCGAAGTTAACCGTTCAAGAAGAGTTAGTGAAAGATTTCGAACGACTAGGTTTGGAGGTTAAGTATCCGACGGAGACCATCGAGAAATTATTTTCAGTGACAGCGAGTCCGACTTTATTAGATAAGGTTAAGGAGGCACAAGAGAATGACGAAGATTATGATATTATCAAGAAACGGATTGTTGAAGATGATGATTTGAAATTCAAGATTGATAGCACTGGACTGCTAAGGTTTGAAGGACGAATTTGGGTACCGTTAGTACCGAAACTAAGAGAAGAAATTTTGCAAGAAGCGCACAGTACGAGACACTCGATACACCCAGGAAGCACGAAGATGTACCAAGACTTGCGTCATCACTTTTGGTGGCTAAACATGAAGAGGGAGGTTGCAGAATGCGTAAGTAGGTGTTTAACTTGTCAGAGAGTCAAGGCAGAGTACCAACGACCAAGCGGGTTATTACAACCGTTAGAAATTCCAGAATGGAAATGGGAACACATCACGATGGACTTTGTGGTAGGACTTCCGGCAACGCAGAAAGGGCACGACGCCATATGGGTAATTGTAGATCGTCTTACGAAGTCAGCTCACTTTTTGCCGATTAGGATTAAGTATAGTTTGGATCAGTTAGCCAAATTATATGTCAAGGAAATTATCTCGAGACATGGGGTGCCGGTATCTATTGTATCATATAGAGATCCGCGATTCACGTCGAATTTCTGGAAGAGTCTTCAAGAGAGATTGGGGACACAATTACGAATGAGTACCGCGTATCATCCGCAAACCGATGGGCAAAGCGAAAGAACAATTCAAACACTTGAAGACATGCTCCGAGCTTGTGTGATGGACTTCAAGGGTAGTTGGGAGGATCACCTACCATTAGTAAAATTTGCGTACAACAATAGTTTTCACGCTAGTATCGGAATGCCACCGTACGAGGCACTATATGGGAGAAAATGTCGAACACCGTTGTGTTGGGACGAAGTTGGAGAACGTCGACTGTTGGGACCAGAATTGGTACAGCAGACTGTAGAGATCATCAAGGTGATAAGAGCACGGCTGGTAGCTGCTCAAGATCGCCAGAAGAAGTATGCGGACTTGCATCGCAAGAAGAAAGAATTTGAATTAGGAAGCTATGCTTTTCTGAAAGTATCTCCCTGGAAGGGGAAGATTCGTTTTGGGAAGAAAGGCAAGTTGAGCCATAGGTTCATAGGACCATTTGAGATTCTGAGGCGAGTCGGTGAAGTGGCGTACGAGGTGGCGTTACCTCCTGAACTTGAGCACATTCACAATGTGTTTCATGTGTCAGTGTTGCGACCGTATAAACCGGACTACAAGCACGTTATCTCCAATGAACCAATCCAAGTCGAGAAAGACTTATCATACGAGGAAGTTCCTGTCCAGATACTAGATAGGAAGGAACAGAAGCTGAGGAATAAGATCATTCATTCCGTTAAGATTCTTTGGAGGAATCACGCAGTTGAAGAAGTTACATGGGAGCTAGAAGAGAAAATGAGAGCAAATTATCCGTTTTTATTTGAATAACCTTATTTTTACAATTCCGAGGACGGAATTTTTATAAGGGGGGAGGGATGTAACGACCATGAATTTTAAACTCCTTATTTATTAAATATGTGATTTAATTTTAACGAGTTAGTTTTGTGAGTTTATTTAACCTTATGTGGTTATGTGAATTGGTGAAATGGTTAAGGGGAGTCACTAATAGTTTATTTAAATTAGTGGACTAGCCCTGAGACTTTAATATCAGAAAATTGATAGGTTTATTAATAATTAAATATTCAAATTATTTGGATATAGTGGCAAGAGTTGATCATATTGATTAGTTGCAATTATGAGTAAATATTTGACAATGTAACAATTATTATGAATAAATAATAATTAATGAATGAGAGATTAATAAATATAATAATATTATATTTACTTGATTAATTATTTCATACAAGCATGTGATAAGTAAACCTTACAATATATGGTAGTTAACTATATATTATATATATAGTACAAGGTGACGTATTAATACGTCTACATATTATATATGTAGACTATATAGTATGATTAATTACATTATGTGAGTTACATATTATTGCGTATGTAACATGATAGACATTAATATATAACCCCATTACTTTATATTAATATCAATAAACAATTGTTAACTGATAATGATTTCAATAAGTAACAGTTATGGTATTGAGTAATGATAATACCCAATTAAATTATAGTTGGTATTAAGGAAAATGAGCATGGATTATATGTGATGCACCCCTATTTAATACATTGTGTTATTAAATGAAATGACATTATAATAAATTAAATGTATAAACTAAGAATAGCCTAAGTGTATATATTATGTGTATATATGATATACCCCATGTGTTGTATTCATATTGCTGAGACTAGTAGCATTGTCCCATAATGAGTGACCATTCCCTTCCTCACGTGAACACTCAAGAGGCTAGCCTACTCTATTCTCTCTTCTCAATCTCAGCAAAGAGTAGCAAATGATCATGAGGGGAGAGGCCATAACAGTGTTTTTCAACAACTCTACCAAACCTCAATTACCCATCAAATTCTCATTCCTTCCATTGGTTTGACTTGAAAGACAATGGCATTGCCTAGTTATTGAAATTGCCTATAAATTAAGCCCTCTCTTCTTCTATATTGCAATTGCTGAGAATTCTACCAAGCAAGCTTGAGTGAGTATACTTTATAGTGAGAGTCTGTGAATTGAGAGGGTGAGAGTTAGCAACAAGTTCAATTTTCATATAGCAGAGGTATAACTCCATTCTCATTTTAGTAAAACTTCTAATTCTTGATTCTTGAGTTGATTATGATTGATGAATTGAGTGTTTGAAATATGTTTGTTAATTGTTATACTAGTTTAAAATCATGTTAGCATTACACCATAGCATGACTAAGATGATTTTGTATTAAATTGTCTGAGTTGGGTTGAGCCTCTGCCGAGCAGAGGCAGTTTTTGGACGGCCCAAGCAACTGCGCAGCTACGCCAGTGTTGCACTGGCCAGCGGCGCAGCTGCGCCGGGCTTGAAAACCAGATTTCATTTTCTGTTAAAGCTGCTGTCATGACTAACATATGTTACTTCTTTTGGCAAGCATGTAAACTGATGTAGCACACACACATAAGTATATTGATGCAATATGAGCATGTGTAACGATGTTAGTACACACGAGTAATGAAAAACTTATGATTTTGTAATGAAACTTGTAATTTCAAAAGTAAACCTTGTCATGGACATATCACGTGAACATTCTGATTTTGTAAACACAATAGTGTGGTTTATATTGTCATGAAATTCGAGTCTAAAGTGTGTTCACACACTAGCATACGTGATTGCAAGATTCAACGATTTCAAAGAAAGAAACTTAAGAACCTTGAGGGAACGAACTTGACCAAAATGATGCCTTGTAGGTTCTGACCACATGAGAACATTTATATGACTTATATGTGTGTTCTAACACATGTGAGTAATGACCACGAGATGCTTTGCATGTTTTATGTTGCCTTTATGGACTTAGTGCAATTTTGAAAGAAAACTTAGAAAGTGAAAGTTAAATAGCGTCGATTACCATGAAAATGATATTATGATCATGCGAGCATGTGTATTAACTGTTCATTATACCTATAAGCATATTAACATAGACCTCGTTTGGTCAAAGCGTGAATTTCGCATATGCACGTATTCATAAGAAATGAATTTCTGAAGCATGAACTACGTGATTAAAGTATATGTGTGTAGTATACTCAAGCATGCATATTAAATATTGTTTAGCCTTGTTATATGATGACGTGACTCTAGTAACCGATTTTGAAGCATGAACGTGTATTGCTTAAAGTATGTAAATGGTCGGCATAAAGACATATGATTTTAAATTGGATTAGGATGAGCATGCTAGGTTTTCAAACTTGAAAATTATAATCATAAAGCATGTGTGTTGATAAAAATAAGTAACTTAAAGTATTATGTGTTCAAGTCTATATTGATGCATAGAAACTAGATAATCTAAAGTTATTAAATCTATGACATGATTAGATTGACTTACGTGAATTATGGATAGATTGATATGATAAGCAGATTCTTGTAAGTGTAGACTCGTATTAGTTTACACATGCTAATTGGAATACCGACTTATTAATGTTAGGTTATTTCAGCGAGATTTAATTAAAGCTAGAACTTAATTGTAGCTGAGCAATCAGGCAAGTCTCCGAACTTCACTATTTGGTTGTGCAAGTTCTTTAATTCTTATTTGTACAAGTTCCTATCCTTCTCATATTGTATTGAGCAGGTTATTATCGTATTGACAGTTAATTATTTAAAGCTTGAACTTTATTTCCAAGCATGCGAATAGGTGGTTTAATTACTTTACAATTATTTCACATCGATATTATTGTTATTCGCACTTAGTGCACTTGATTTCGTACAGTCTTGGACTTGTACATTATTTAAAGTTCTATAATTCTTGAACTGCGTCAGATAGAGTCTGAACCCTTGTTCGGTCAGATAATTGTATAAAATTTTTATAAAAGCTATCCAAACCAATTGATGGTAAGGATTCTTAGACTAAAAGAACACCCCTTGTATATATAGGGGAGTACCCCAGGTATCTAGTATAAAGATATAAACAGCAGAGTTGAATGTTATGCATATACATAGCGTACGCGAGGCTGATCCCCTCAAGTACTTATTCTGTAGCCAGTAACCAAATGGTCAATCAGCTATTGATTCTGTTGGAGTTTTATAGTTCAAAAGTTTACTTGACTATCAGTTATTCTAAAAGAAATCATTATTCTTGCTTTCGATATTCATATTGTTGAATTCATCATGATATATCCTTTATTGTTGTACTTAAACTTGCTGCTCAAACTTGTTGCTCATTCTTGCTTTATCATGACTTATATTGCAGTTAAGCCCGAGACTTCAGTGAAGGACAAGGGTAAAGGAAAGATGTAGGATCAGTTTGCAAGGAGCAGACTTTATTTTTATGTTTAATTAATTATTGTTATAAAATATGAACCCTAATGACTATTCTAGGGTATGTTTGTATGTTTGTATTTAAGGTTATCGAATCTTGGGACTAGTAACACCTTTTGAATGAACGACATACGTTTATTATATTCCGCATTTAGTTATTGTATGTTGTTTAGAGGTGGATAGTTTATGTTAGATCGTGACGACCGGACCAGGGCCAGAGGACCCGGATTCGGGGGTGTCACAACTACGATGAAGTGTTTTCTCCGGTAGTGAGGCATACTTCAATTAGGATTATATTGACATTGGTGGCAAGCTATGATCTAGAGTTAGAGCAGCTCGATGTGAAGACAGCCTTTCTTCATGGTGATTTGGAGGAGGTTATATACATGGAGCAGCCTGAGGGAGCCGGAGACTGAGCACATATTTTGCAAATTGAAGAAATCTTTATATGGGCTGAAGCAGTCTCAAAAATAATGGTATAAGAAGTTTGATTCTTTTATGATCCGGATTGGGTTCACAAGATGTGAGTATGATTGTTGCGTTTATGTTAAGAGTCTTGAGGATGATTCCCATATTTTTCTGTTACTTTATGTGGATGATATGCTTATTGCTGCGAAATGTATGGGTGAAGTCAACAGGTTGAAGTCCTTGTTGGGAAAGAAGTTTGACATAAAGGATTTGGGTGCTGCAAAGAAAATACTTGGAGATTCGCAGGGATAGATTAGCGGCGAAACTGTGGTTGTCCCAAAGGACTTATGTGAGGAAAGTGTTGAAGAAGTTTAGTATGGCTAATGCTAAACAGGTCAGCACTTCATTGGCGAGTCATTTTAGGTTGTCTATAGTACAGTGTCCGAAAAAGGCTGAAGAGATTCAGGATATGTCAAAGGTGCCTTATGTGAGTGCAGTTGGTTGTTTGATGTATGCGATGGTATGTACTAAGATCAGATTTGGCACATGCAGTCAGCACAGTGAGTAAGTTCATGGAAATCCAGGAAGAGAACACTGAAAAGCGATAAAGTGGATATTCAGATATCTGAAGGGCACTGCAGATCATGGAATTGTGTTTTCAAGGCAAGATCAGATATCAGTGATGGAGTATGTAGATGCGGATTATGCTAGAAGGTTGGATGACTTGAGGTCTACAACAGGGTATATGTTCACTTTAGCAGGTGGACCGATTTGTTGGAGATCCATGGTATAATCTCTAGTAGCTCTATCGACTACTGAGTCTGAGTATATAGCTTTGGCTGAGGCTGGGAAAGAAGCGTTGTGGTTAAAGGGTTTTGTGACAGAGCTGTGCATAGATCAAGGTGGAGTACAGTTGTATTGTGATAGTCAGAGTGCCATTTACTTGGCAAAGCATCAGGTATATCACGCGAGGACCAAACATATTAATGTAAGGTATCACAAGGTGAGAGAATTAATTGCTATGGGTGATGTGATATTGGAAAAGGTGCACACTTCTGAAAATACAGCTGATATGTTGACAAAGACTGTGACCGCGGACAAGTTCAAGCATTGCTTGAATTTGGTTAATATCTCCAAATGTTAGGAGGAGGAAACACTGCCCCGGATTTGAGTCAAATAAGTTTCTTAAACTTCTGACTGGGCGAGGTTATTTGTTAAGGTGGAGTTTGTTGGACTTGGTGACTCATTCCCCCGCCGGGGCGGGGAGAGGAAAGGGGAAAGACCCGCCGGGCGGGTAAGGAGACTCCCGGACAGTGACTTACCCCCTTAGGCGGGGCTCGGCAGGCTTATTTCCCCGCTGGGGCGGGGAGGCGCGGCTGGAGAGGATTCCTTATGTAGATTCCTTGTGCGACCAGGATTTGGGTCGGTTTCCTATTTGACTTAAGAATGGATATTATGGGGACAACATACCATAATATGAAATAGGGTTGGAATAAGATTGTTGGGTATAAATAATGCCTATTGTAAAATTCTATGTAACCAATTCATTCATAATAAGGAAAAGGAACGCCTCTCCCGTGGACGTACTCAAATTGTGGAACCACGTAAATCTGTCTGTGTTAATTCTCTGTACTCAAATTATGAAACTACGTAATTCTGTCTGTATTAATTCTCTATAATCGTGTGTGTGATTCAATAATTCTAATATTAAGAATTTAGTCCATCTCCATTGCAAGAATTAAGAATATATGGTCCATATATATATATATATATATATATCGTAGGAACAGCTAGTAAATTAAGGGGTCCGTCTCTCTAGCGAACCATAGGGAGCGAACTAATGACGAACCGGCTATAGCGACGATTTTTTTTGTCGCTATAACATAAAAAACCGGCTTTCTATGTTATAGCGACGGAAAAAACCGTCGCTATAGCCAGTTCGTTTTTAGTTCGCTCTTTATGGTTCGCTGGAGAGACTGACCCGTAAATTAAGTACATAGAGGACTCATATTGAAGCAGCAATCCATGCAACTACTACTTTCCAATTCTGCAGTCGGTCGTGACCAATCAATATCTCAACAAGGCTAGCTAGGGTTGTACGTACGTACGTATGCGTTGGATTTTATGATCATTGGTGATGCCAAAGACTCGTGCATAGCAGATTTTTTAGTGGTTGTTCAAGCAGGAAAAATGACAGTTTGGAATTTCACAATGCACAGCATATATTAATGGCCTTAATTGGATCAGCTCAGAAACATCATTCTATCACAGCAATGACAGTTTGTTCTTTTTTAAGAGAGAAAAAAAAAACAGATATACATGATGGAGTTTTGGTTACTTTTCTAACTCAAATTTAATTTAAATGAAAATTTTAATCATCTGTTTATAAACACAACAAAATGTAATATTTCCTCCCTCCAATTTTATTTGTCCATATTTAAAAATATATGCTTATTAATAAAAAAAAAATTATTTTTAAATTACTCATACTAACTACTCCGTTATCATCTTATTTTTTTAAAATAATCTCTCTTTTTTTGGAATAATAAAACAGACTGAGAGAGGAAAAAAATGAGTGTGGTTTTATTTTTAATTTTAAAATAATAATGTTATGTTTTTCAATGTATATAATGGTATTTTCAATAAAATATTTTTAATAAAGTTAATATTAAAAAAATAAGGTCAACAAATAATATTAAAATAGAAAAAGGACAAATAGTAAAATAAATTTAGACAAATTAAAAAAAATTGGGACAAAGAAACTTTGACGGAGGGAGTAAAATAGTAAATGGGCAGACATTAGAATTGGACATTTTTAATTATTATTTTTTTATTGTGAGTCTCAAAAGATATATAGTATTTATTTTAATTAGAATTTTTTAAAAAAAAAAGTGTTTTAGGCTTAATTTGAATACATATACGACTCTACAATACTGTTTTTATATATGTATTCAAATTACACTTAAAATATTTTTTTTTATAAAATTTAAATTAAATAAATACTATGCATATTTTGAGAGTTACAAGAAAAATTAAAAAAATAAAATAAAAATTAAAAATAAATTAGAAATGTCCGATTCCAATGTACTTATGTTTATTTTTTAAACAATAAAACTTTATAATTTTTAACTGTCAAATATTCCATATTTTGTTACTTTTCTGTCAGACTCCAAAACCCAATCAGTAAACCCCTTCCTTGTTGGCTGCCTCTGTTGTTTGACAAAAACCCTAGCCTGATCAAAAGACTTAACTATCTGGAGAAAATGGATCCTTCTACAAACGAACTTGAACGGCTGATGCTATTCGAGCACGCTCGTGTTACTGCTGAAACCAATTACACCAAGAACCCTAACGACGCTGATGTTAGTTCCAGTTCTTCACCTCTCAATTTCTTTCACTCATGTCAATATCCATATATATATATATATATATATATATATATCACTTTAGTTAGGATTCATCTTTTAACCTATTCCAGTTATTTGCTTGATCCAATCTATCTGTCTGTATAGATTGACTTGTGTATTTAGGTATTTTAAGTCTATATTTTTAGTCCACGAGTATATGAAATTGTTGTTGCAGTATGTATATGTATCTTTGCTTATTAGTAAAACGTACACACACTGTTTTGTTTGTCATAACTGTGTTTGTGTTTGCTGCTCTGGCTTTTAATACTTACTTTTAGGCTGTAATAAGATAGTTTATGATTTTTATTGAAGCTACAAATAAAGCAGTTGTCTGGGTTATACTTAGAAATTTTAATTTATATTTTGTTAGTAACTTGTAGCTTCTGGTTGTTATGTGATATTTAAGCCTGAGAATAAATGTGAATGTGCATCTTATGTAGAATCTAACCAAATGGGGAGGAGCATTACTTGAATTATCTCAATTTGGAGGTATCAATGAATCGAAGAACATGCTTAGAGGTATTATTTAACTGTTGTTTTTTGTATGAATTCCTTGGAATGTTATTATTTGGACATTTATCAACGTTTGTTTAATTTGTTGAGTGAATGTTTGGTGGATTATGAACCAATTTATTTAGATGCTGTTTCGAAGCTGGAGGAGGCATTAGAAATCAATCCAAGCAAGCATGATGCTATGTGGTGTCTAGGGAACGCATACACTTCTCAGGCCTTTCTAACTCCTGAACTGAACGAGGCAGAGAGTTATTTTGAGAAGGCATCTGAATTTTTCCAGAAAGCAGTAGATGAGGTACGTCTTTTTCTTAGTTATTTTTTATATTTGTAATACATTAACTCTTGTTTATCATTATGCACTAGAGCCTGACTGAACTTTACGGTTTATACGTTACTCTTCTAGAGTCCAGGGAATGAGCTGTATCTGAAGTCCTTAGAAGCCACTGCCAAGGTATTGTTGTCAGTCTTTGGTCTATTCTATACTCATTTTGTTATATTTGGTTTGTTCCCTGCGGAAATTGGAGGCCCATCTAATTGGGTGTGGGGGGTTAATTAACTAAGTAAACAACTCATATTGAATTGTAATTTTCCTAACTTTGGATGGGAAAGTGTTATATTTACAAGTCAAAGAACCTTTTCCTTGTCAGATGACCATAAATCGAGGAGGGAGGAGCTTAAAGGAGAGGTTGGGCTTTTGGTTTTGAAGGAAGAGGTTAGTTGGAGACAGAAATCTAGAGTTTTGTGGTTGTGGGATGACTTCCACCGCTTGGCCAATGCCCATAGACGGGCCAACCATATTGGTGTGATTGTAAGTAATGGACATCAGTTTAGGGACAAAGTAGAGGTTCGATAGGAGATTCCAAAGTTTATGAGGATTAGTTTGAAAAGAGAGATCAATGGGGGCCTACTATGGTGATAATCTCCTTCTCGATGCCTTTTCTAAAAAAGTTGCTGTGGTGATAATCTCCTTCGCCTGCTTTAATGTGAATTTTTCGTTGAGCTCCATTACATGTTTTGCTTGCTTAAATGTTGGGATGTTATGGAGTCTTGATGTGTTGGAATATGACTCGGGGGTTGGGTATACGTAACTGAGATAGAGTAGCTTTTTCATAACTTTTACACTCCAGGTAGAGCAAGGTTGGTTGGTGTGCAAGTAATTTTCAATCATGGAAAGGATGAAGGTTTTGTGGATAAGAGAGGGGGCTTGTAAAAGGGGATTATGAGTGCTGACTTTCCATATGGTTTGACTCACATTGGCTACTGCATATTGATTAAAAGAGGTAGCAAATTTGAAATCATGTTAAGGATAAATCCTTGAGTTTCACTAGCTTAGTTCAGGTTAAATGTTCTGGGCGATATTAGGTG
This sequence comes from Panax stipuleanatus, assembly GCA_020205555.1. Lineage (NCBI taxonomy): Eukaryota > Viridiplantae > Streptophyta > Magnoliopsida > Apiales > Araliaceae > Panax > Panax stipuleanatus. Next base: position 1,409,645 of record CM035126.1, on the reverse strand, counting down.
GCCAAAGTTATTGGTGTCACTTGTTATAGATGTAATGAAAATCAATTCGAGGAACCAATTTGTGGAAATATTTTACTTGACAAAAGTTGGTCAAGGTTTCACCCTTAGTACGTCTGAACCTCTAATTTCTACAAAATATATATTTTTTGGATATTGAAATTTACTCTTTATTAAACTATTACTGAAGTCCTTTTAAATTTCATCTCTTAGGCACCAGAGTTGCACATGGAGCTCCACAAGCACGGCTTTGGTCAACAGGCTATGGGTGGAGGACCTTCTACTACTTCAAATACAAAGGTTTGATACTTAAAATGTTCATTTTCTGATTGGGACGGTAGCAACAGTAGTATCTTCAAGGATGCATCCTATTTCAATTAGATACGCTTACTAAAGGATTAACTAGCTCATGTTGGGTTTTCATGTTTCGGTGGGTTGGCTGGGAACATAAATGTAGCTTTCTTTTTTATGGGAACAGTAGCATCTTCAGGGACAGCATCCTGCTTTACTTATTTAGTTCTACTTTAAAGAACTAGTGAGCTCATGATTGGTTTTTTTCATGTTTGGATGGGTTTACTGGAAAACAATGGTAGTTTTTTCCTTTGTAGCATTATTTTTTGTATACCTGTATTTGCCTCCGTGACCTTTTTCTCTTTTCCATTTGTAGATAGGGCTCTTACTTCTAAAATATGTATCATTTTATGCCCACATGTCCATTTCTTTGGGAGTTTCATCATCATAGTTTTTCATTAAGTTGTAGTTGTCTGCGAATTGTTTTTTTCCATGGCTAATAGAAAACTTTACAGTTACTCTCCAAAAATAAAAATAAAAAATAAAAAATCTACAGTTTTAATATAGATTTAAGCTAACAATAGTTTAGTCAGATGTATATTTCCTGATGAAGTGATTGGTTTTGTTCCAGAGCTCCAAAAAGAAGGTGACCAGTGATCTAAAGTACGATATATTTGGGTGGATAATCCTTGCTGTTGGACTTGTGGCATGGGTTGGAATGGCCAAATCTCATGTTCCTCCACCCCCTCCAAGATAAGAAAAAAACATCCTATTATTTTTCTTTCAAAAAATATGGGTAGGAACCATATTTTGCTATTGGACTCGTTATTGACAGCAGGTGTAGCAGCCAAGACAAGTATCATTACTTTGCTGCTAGATTAGTTTGGAAGAAATTTATGATGTAATATATAATCCTCTTGCAAGACCTATCTATTTGCCATGCCCTGCCTGATATTTAAATTTTCATTTGTTTTAAAGGATTTCATGTTTCTCCTTTTTCTGCTACCCCTTGGAGAGCTTAATGTAGAAGTTTTACAGACTCGCTTTCAGTTTGTGAAGAGTGTCATGTTAAAATATTTAATATTAATATGTTGCAGGTGTCTCTTGGATGGTTAGGTTAGTTGTTGGAGTCCAAAGATGTATCAAATGTCTGTGTAATAGTTGATATGAAAGATGTTGATGGTGCCCGAACTGATTGTTTACTTCTGTATCAATCGTCATCTCTCTTGCTTCTGTTTTGCATTGTGCACTGAGTGCTGATTTTCTCTTCAGCAGAGTAGACCAGCCTGCCCAACTCTTCATTGCTTACAGCACTCATTTGCATTACTTAGTGCTGAATGATGCCCCTATAAAGTTTACAATGCTGTTGTTAGATCCCTCTACCAAGCTCCTAGCTGGGGCTTCCGGAAGGACACAGCAAGCTTCTAGCCTGTAAAGAGGCAGATTAGTGTGCCAAATGGCCTCTCTTTTATTTTTTCATTGTTAAAGCAATTCTACAAACTGTAATTGAAAGTAGTGAGAAATTAGTTGTCAAAATCAATGTTTGATGCAAGGGATGGACCTAATTGTTCCTTCTTTTTTAATGCAACCTAATTGCTCCTTGAATAGGGAGTAATGATTTTACTTTGCTGATTGCTCTCTTAAATACTAGGATATCTTATATGAAGTCTTACCTGATTTCTGTCTCCTATAGAGAGAGATACCTTTCAAACCAAATTTACCCTCTCACTTATCTTTCCTTCCTTCATTTCTATATATTTTTTTCCTCCATTACAAGCAAACATTGAAGAAAGTAACTTTCACTTCTTTTTTAAACCCCCAAGCAACTGGATTGAAATTTACTCTCTTCTTTCCTAAACTTTCAATTCGCTTCTATGTATTTAAAAGCTCTCAAGCAAAGCCTTCTTCAACATGAAAGAGTAATAGAAAGAAACTATTATCATGTATTAGCTACCCAGATCAAACTAAAGTAGGTTGGTTGGGTTGGGTGAATAAATGTATCTAAAACTCGTTAAGATTTGCTAGAACATTATCTTGTGTTGAGCGGAGGTATCTGCCAGAAGGAGTGGCCTTTTCTATTAAAGCAGTGGACAATTTAGTTGCAGCTTTACTTTTAATGCCATTGTGGCTAGGCTAGATTATTAATCTAGTGGAATCTTGTATCATCATTGTCAGCTAGGCTACTTTCCTCTTTTAGCACCACACGTGTACCGTTTGTGTTTTTCATTTGAATCTAAATCGTTGGTGATCTAAATCTAATATAGATATTGCTTATTAGTCATTTCTCAAGTAGATTGTCGGGAATGTTCTTATCCTTACAAAGCCCTTTTTTAGAATTACATTTCCCCTTGACTATTTGATGTAGTAGTGTTAATATCTTTATTTAGTAATATAAATCAATAAATCTTTATATAGTTTAAGTAAATATATATCAAATAAATTTGAGTTTAAAAATATTTTTATTTGACTTTCAAAAAGTTTATAACCATCTTATAAATTCGAAGGGAGATGGTATCTTATAATAATAATAATAATAATAATAATAATAGCCCACTCAAACAAGTTGGGAGTCTTGGAGCTGCTGCTGCTGCCAGTCCATCCAGTTACTTTCTCTTAATGGTATGCGGTGGTTACTTTCTCTTAATGGTATGCCGTGGTGGTTAGGCTGGCGGGTTCTTGCAGAACTCCTTGCTATTAGTGGAAAGAAATCTCTCTCACTAGGGAGAAAAATGACGGTTACAAATATTTTATTAGAGTTATCTTACTGGAAGGCGATAATGAGAGTTAAAATTATCAACAATGATATTATTACATAAAAAATGGTCACATAAAGTTCACATACATACATATGCATATTTCTTGATCCCGCCTGGCACGTGGGGCTCACAATATACATGTGTGTGTATGTGAACTTTATGTGATATTTTTTATGTGATAGTAGCATTATTTTAAAATTATTGTGTTTGAACTGGAATTTATAGGTGGATGCTGTTAAGTGGTGGTGACTTACTTGTGATGAGCTATATATATATTATAAAAATATTTGGATAGTGCATTCCACTTTGGATAGCTCCTCTGTTAACAGATGCTCCCAGATGAAAAACTATTGTTTAGAGGGAAGAAAATAGGAGGCGAGTGTATTTGAATTTCACCTATTTTTACCCGGTCAAAATACAAATAGGTGAAATTCAAATACACTTTCTTTTTTTTTTTTGTTTTTGTTGTTTAGCTGGAAAGAGTAGTTGCTTTTAGAATCTAATTTAGAAAAAGAATAGATTTGCCTTGATTGATCGCCGCCTGTTACTCAGCTGCTCTTCATTGGTGGTTTTGGACTGAGCTTTATCATATTCTAACAGGCCGCCATCATGATGTACTTGTGTTTGTTTGCCAATAGCTGAATTAATATTGGAGTGAGTGGGATTTTAATTTGCATGTTGTTTGTTGTGATCGCTCTAGTAAAGTGTACTACTTACTTCTTCTCATGATCAAATCTTAATAAAGGGAAGGGAAGGGGAGGGGAGTGAGATTGTGCGGATGGAAGTTGTCCACGTCTGGGATTTTGCTTTCCTTTCCTTGGATTTTGTTAGTGATTCATCCATATTATGTCAAGTAGCGGCATTGCTTGTAGGTTGCGTGGGTACTAGTGCAAAATAAATGCATTTATTTGGAATGGATGTAGGGGTACCCTCCCTGTATATATATTTGTTATTGGATTGGATGCTTTTTATGGATGGATGGATGGATGGATGGATATTTTAACTTGTTAATTTCCATGCCATGCCATGCCATGCCTAGCTATTTATATAAAATGTTTATTCTTTTCTCCTTTCTTTCTATGTGGAAAAGCTGTGACTGGGTTGCTGGGGGAAAGGAAGGGGCATAGACTATATATATATATATATATGATGTGGTGGGTGACGCTAGTGATGATGTTCCTAACAATTTAGTTTTATCAAAATAGGAGGGAGGATCAGCAGTTCAACTTGTACATAGACAGTTTACTAGACCAAGTGCATTCGAACAAGTTGGTGGATTAGAAATATATGTATGCTTAAGCCAGCCAGCATTGTTAATTAGTTAGTTGTTTGGAGTTGCTTCTAATTTCTTAGTGTTTTCCGTCCTGCTGACCTATATGGTACGGTGATAATTTTGGAGCAGACTAGCTAGTTAGAGCAGGCGGTGACACCGGAAGTGGAGGTGATATCGTAAAGTAAGGGGGGTACGATGATGAAAATATTGCTGCTGTACAATTGAATTGCAACTTGTCTACTAATGTATAGTAGTAGGATTGAATCATTTGTCGACTTGGTGTGCGGACACGCTTTTACCACGATTAGAAAGCTGAGACACCCGTGGTGGAGCCAGGCAGACCACACATTATTTTCATGTTTCTTTAGAAATCATTCATATGTGGCGCCCAGCTGGCCAGCCAGCCAGCCAGCCGTAAACGAGTCCAACTCAACCCAACACATTGCTGCTTAAATTTGACTCGAAAAGTTAAATCCATGCTCAAATTCGACTTATATTCGAATTATATTTAAAAAAATTTATTCAGATCCGACTCGGATCGAATTATGTTTAAACTACTCGAACTCGAGTATCCGCATAATAACTAACTTTATAATAAATATAATTATAAATTCAATTTATTATTTTACTTAGAAATGAGAAAATATATTTAGTATTACAATTTACAAATATTAAATTCTAATTAAAATAAAAAACAAAAACAAAACAAAATAATATTAATTAATGAATTTCATTTCATTTCACTTTGTATATATTATAAGAACATGAGTATCTAATCGAATTTGTATCAATCAAGTATGTATTGAATAATTTTACTTAGATTGCACTCGTATTTTTATTCTTTTTTATACTCAGATTTGAAATCATATTATTAACGAATTAAAATCTTGCTCGTATTTTTTTGAATCGAATCCGAACTATTTGATTCGATTTACAGCTTTAGCCAGCACGCGGGGTCCATTGACTGAGGTTATAACAAGTTTCAAATCTAGTGGTATCACAACTATATAAGAAAATTAACTTGCATCACTATGATACTTATCCAAAATGTACACATTATTATTCTCTTTCCTTTTTGAGATGGAGGGGGGGGGAAGGGCCTTGTAAAGAATTGCCAAATCAAATCTGGTGCATTTTCTTTTTTATTAAATATTAATTACTGTATCTGCTAGCTGCTGCGGATGTTGCTGCTTCATCATATTTCAAAGGCAATGCTACTATTACATAACTCTCACGTATACACATATATACTGTGGGTCTCCATCTGACATGCGGGATCCGCAATATGTATGTGTGTGTGAGAGTTATTTAAAAAAATTTATGTAATAGTAGCATTATTTTATTTCAAACAAATGGACTCCTATATATGGCCTATGGGACACAAGATTGACTTGTTTATGACCTTGACTCGTACTCAGACTTGTCATCAGTTCTCACTGATTCCGAAATATATTTTAAACTTTAGTTAATAATTAAATTAGCTGAAGTACTGTAGTCATTTTAAATGGATAATTTGAACTCTGGCCTCTTCAATTATCTACCACCTTGAAAGGCTTAAACATGATTTAACCTGTTAAAATATATATATGTTTTGTTGCGTATTACTTTCCAATTAGTTGAGCTCGAAAATTGATCTTAATTCTTGGCTTGTTTATTTACAAGCTAAATTGCTCATGCAGTCATATTTTACGATTTTAGACGCGCATATATTTCCTAATTAATTAGCAGCTTCGCTTATGATGTTTATTCTTTAATTAGTAATCATCACATAGATTAATTAATTAATTAGCAGCTTCGCTTATGATGTTTATTCTTTAATTAGTAAGCATCACATAGATTAATTAATTTTTATGCTAACCAGGGATCGTCAATTAAGAAACTCAAACTTGGCTTAAGCTCTTCAACTAATCATACAAGAAATCCCAACGTTTGTTAATTTTGGGTCTGTTTTGTAAAATTAATCTTACACGCACGCTGAAATCATACTTGAAATTAAGCTGCAAATCATGCTTTAATCCAATATGCTCTACCAAGTGTGATATTAATGAATCAATGATCTGATTCATTAAATGGATCAATTGATCTGCCCAATAATCCAACTATACTGATCATGATCCAAAACGATTCATTTAAAAGATACAATTATTTTAACTATAATAAAGTATTATTGTTTAAAAAATTATATGAAGTTATGAAAGAATTTTACTTAAACTCTAATTTTTTGAATTTTCTGTCACTAAATTTTTTGGCATTCTCTATCTACAAAATTTAATATTTTCATCTTTCTCTCTTTATTTTTTAAATTCTCTCGCTCTCTAATTTACAAATAAAATCAATCTTTCTCACAAGTTTGCTATTCTACATTTTACTTTTTCTTTTTGGCTGGTTGTAGACGTATATATTAATTAATTTTTCAGAACAAATAATTAACCCATAATGTATAATCAAGAAACAAAACCCAATACAAATACCATACACGTACGAAATCGCAAGAAGTTGCCTATAAGTTATTAATTGACTACTGTTCACGTTATTCTGTCGTTCCTGGAGTTTCCTGCGAACAAAATCTACTGCATTTACGAAACACGTTCCATATTAATATATCCATCACATCCAATTATCAAGAATTCATCATCTTTAGAAGGGACCAACTCAGATCCATAATTTTGGCTTATAGGTCAAAATTTGGCTCACTAACAATCCTCTTGAAATGAATCCCTGATTGTGCAATATCGTATATAATATGATTAGGTGAAGATTATTTTCTAAAATTATTTTGCTTCTAGTTCCACAAGTTCTTAATTTGTCACGAGTGAATTGACAATTGCCTTATAATTATGGTCCTAAACTCTGTAGTTAACCAGGGTTAATCAACACTAACAAATCCTTAACCATAATGCATGATCACTTTCCACGTACTATATATATACTGCAGCACACCCCACATGCAATACGTACCTACAAGACTCTCTCTACACATTTCCATTAATTACCTTTTGACCCCAGCCCCTTCCTAATTTTAGATGAAGCTCTCTACTCTAATCATAGCTCTTATAACTCTCTTCTCATTCCTATGTCTCGGATCTACGCTTAATAATAATTACCAAACTCAACATTGGCCTCTTGCTTTCCTACTAGTCCTCTCTTTTTCCTCCCTCTTACCCTTCTTCTTGAACCTATGGCTGGTCCCAGGAGGCTTTGCATGGAGAAATTACCATTTCCAAAACCCTACAAAACTCTCTGGCCCAGTAGGTTGGCCCTTCTTGGGGACCTTACCTCAAATGGGTCCTCGTGCTCACCAAAAACTAGCTACCATGGCTTCATCATTTCAAGCCACTCGGCTCATGGCATTTAGCCTCGGCTCGACTCGGGTGCTCATCAGCAGTCACCCGGAGACCGCCAAGGAAATCCTTTGTGGGACATCGTTCTCGGACCGTCCCATAAAGGAGTCCGCTCGTTTGTTAATGTTCGAGCGTTCCATTGGATTCTCACCAAGTGGGAAATATTGGCGAAATCTCCGACGGATTGCCGCCAATAACATGTTTTCCCCGAGGAGGATTGCCGGCCTTGAGGGGATTCGACAAGTCGTGGCGGATGAAATGACGGAGGGAGTGTTGAATATTGACGGAGGGGTTGTGGGGGTGAGGGAGATATTACAAAAGGCTTCTTTGAGGAATGTGGTGGAGAGTGTGTTTGGGGGTAGTTTGGGAATAAAAGGGGAAGAGCTAGGGTTTATGGTGAAAGAAGGGTATGAGCTGGTAGCTGAATTTAACTGGGGAGATTATTTTGCATTAGGGTTTTTGGACTTTAATGGAGTAAAGAGAAGGTGTCGTAAACTAGGGGTTAAGGTGGGAGGTGTTGTGGGTGAGGTGATACGAGAGAGAAAAAGAGAGGGAAAAGTAATAATAAGTGGGAGGAATGACTTTCTTAGTATTTTGCTTTCTTTGCCGAAAGAAGATCAACTTTGTGAGGCAGACATGGTGGCCGTCCTGTGGGTAAGTAAGCTTTTTCTCTCTCTCCCTCCCTCCCTCCAAATGGAGTAAAAAACATGAAAAGTATATACAACTTTACATGCAACAAAAGAATATACGTACTTTAGGAGGAGTTTGGACCTGCGTGCGGGCGTGCGTAATTAATGTAATGCTCGATCTTATATACTCCATACAAGTATTCTATCATGCTAAAATTAGAGATTTTTAAGAATAATTTTATGTTATTAAATGTAACCTTAGTATATAATTAGTATAAAAAAAAATAGTATGCATGTAATAATATACAGTTGTGGGATATTAGAAATGTTAAAAAAAAATACATACAAATTAACAATAATAATAATAAATATCTTTAATTTTAAAAGTACTGACAAAAATATATCATATATCTATTACCTATAAAGTCATATATAAGAACCAACACAAGAAATATTCAAGTAATAACTCGAATTTGCTTTAGTGAAGTGAAAACTTCGAATACAGTTGGTTAATACTGAAATGTTTATTTTATATATAATTAGAAAAAGTCTGCAAGCGGAATTTGGCTGCTGATTACATCGTACTACACTATTGATCGTTGGTACTAAAAGATATAGATAGATAGGGAGATATATATATATATATTAATATACTATTACGGTAAATAAAGGTTAAACTTTTTATAAAGGCGAATGTTTATATATAGGTTTGTCTTTTCCTTTTAAATATTTGTTTGTCTTATGCATGAATACAGCTGTTTTCAGATATTTTCCATCGTGTGCAATGTGCATGTACTACTTATATTATTATACTATTATAAAGACAGCTGTGGGTGACATGATTTCGCTCCCATCTACTATTTAATATTTATATTATAAAGACTTCCTGAAAGTTTCTTTCACAAATTTAATGTAATTAAGTTATTTTTTTTATTCTCCATCCTTTTACTTTTTTTTTATTTATACTTTTAAATTTTATAAAAAAATTATTTTATCGTACATAATTTACACACACCCACGACTAACCTAATATTAAATATTCATTCTATATAAAAATCTTATACTACTACTGTACAACCGCAATCGGCTGCAATTATGAGTTATTTTCAAAAGTTATCAAAATTAATTCAGAGTAATTTAAGGAGTCTAAAATTAATCACCATCAAATTATTGTATTCGTTATTTGAATAATTGAATAAAATCTATTGACCATACTAGTCAAAAAATTAAGACAGATAGATTCACTTTACAAGTCTACGACTTTCTAAATCCGATGATTACATACATACATACATATATATATATATATATATATATATATATATATATTATATTAACTGTGATTTGTATAGGAAATGATATTCAGAGGAACAGATACAGTGGCCATCCTTCTTGAATGGACCTTGGCAAGGATGGTTTTGCACCCAGACATTCAAGCAAAAGCTCAACAGGAAATTGACACGTGCGTTGGTAACCTCCGGCACGTGCAAGATTCCGACATTCCCAACCTCCGTTACCTTCAGTCCATAGTCAAAGAGGTCCTGCGGCTCCACCCGCCAGGCCCATTGCTCTCGTGGGCCCGCCTGGCTATCCATGATGTCCATGTGGGCAAATTCTTTGTACCAGCTGGCACCACCGCAATGGTCAACATGTGGGCCATAACACATGACCCGTCTATTTGGAAACACCCGTGGGCCTTCAAGCCAGAACGTTTCGTTGAGGAGGAGTTCCCAATTATGGGGTCGGACCTAAGGCTGGCACCGTTTGGGGCGGGTCGTAGGGTTTGCCCGGGAAAGGCACTAGGGTTGACGACGATTCATTTGTGGCTTGCTCGACTTCTTCACCAATTCATATGGCTTCCGGTCCAACCGGTAGATCTTTCCGAGTGTTTGAAGCTCTCTCTTGAAATGAAGAAACCACTGGTCTGTCGTGCTGTTAGTCGTGGTCGAACCGGTGTAATTTCTAGCTCTGCATGAATTAATTAAGGTTGTTGGTAATTAGTTATTATTTATGAAATTAGTGTACTAATGAAGATCAGTTCTTGATCCTCGGCATTATGAAATTAGTTATTATGAAATGTTTATAATTAATATATTGTAAGCTTGATGGAAAGAGCCATAATTAAGTTTATGCGAGCTGTAAATTAATTAGTTATTAAATAAAAGCTTTGTTTGCCAATTCATGAATTGTCTCACTTTCTTGATTTCATCTCTAGATCAATCTTTAAAATTCGTATGGTGTTATAAAATTATACATAGTGTGTGGATGTCTAGATACATTCCTATTCATGTCTAGATACATTCCTACCCCTCTTTATTGTAATGACAATATTTGAGCTTTGTACTTCTCATATCCTTTAAGATTTGAAATTCATGACCTTTGAGTTTTGAAACCTCCAAATATTGATGTTGATGTACCTATAAATAGCTATATTATAAAGAGAATGAGATACATATAAATACAATGAGAATGATCTCTTTTCTCTAATCATCTTTGTTCTCAATTTTAGTAATGTTTTATAACACGTTATCAGCACGAGTTTCTACCCAATTTTAGAAAGTAAGTTCTCTCAACTTACCGTGAGTATTGTTTTATTACAATTAAATTTGATTATGTATATGTAGTACTATATGATAATATATTATTATACATACTACTGGAGTAGTTAAAATTGTTTGTAGTAAAATATTACTAGTACTAACTGGTATATTTATATATAGACATATTGATTACTTTTGGTAGTCTATATAAAATTGAAAGAAAGACCATAAATCACTGTCCTATCACTCTCGGATGAAGACATTTTTTTGAAAATCAAACTTGTTTGTCAATGATTCTTTATTGTCAATTTGCATTATGATATGCTTGAACAGGCATTCATATACTCCTAATTATTCAAAAGGCATTCATTATCATGTCTAACATGTTACACCCATCTTTTTATTTTTGAGAAACAAAGCCATTTTTTATTCGATTAACATAACATGGCATAGTAAAGAAAACTACTAGTATTAATTAAGAGAGAATTTTGGCTTGGACTAAACAGAAAATGGCATGTTTATTATTGTTGTCACACTTAAGTTTTGCTACTGTTTTTGTTGATTTAATATTTATATTTAGTTATTTAATTATATATTTATATAAATATCGAACATTACAAAACTTAAATTTATTGTCCTTGATATATATCGAGAAAGAATTACTTGTCATGGACTCTTGATATTGATATTCATATAGAGACAACTTTGGAGATATAATTAAGATTGACAAACATGCAGGATCATGCAAAATCAAATATTTTTATTCGACATCATCTCCATGAAAAAAAATATTGATAAAGACATGTTAGAAAAAATATTTATTATATTTCATGCCTCGAATATGCTCCTGCAGCAGCAATATCGAGAGCGTTAGTTCAGAAAATATTTTCTGAAGCGATAAATGAAATTATATTCCTAGAAGTGATATCATTTCTTCTAGTGACTGAACAAATAATGAGTTTTTGTTGAAAAATCAACAATCTCGCCCGATTGGTTCTACTTCATTTCCTAAAGTGAATGGAATCTCATTTAATAAACATAAAGAAAATTATAATTGTGGTCGTGGGCGTGAAAAGAACTATCAATATAGAAAATAGAATGTACCTGTCGTACTCCTAAACATTTGATAAATTTGTACCAAGACTCCATAAAAGAAAAGGAAATAAAATTGAAATAAATTTTATTGATCATAATGATCCTGAAGATCCCATGAATTATTTTGACTTTCAAATGGAATGGAAGTAACTAATTTTGATATCTATGATTTCCTTGATGATGTTGATAGAAATGTTCATACCAATTAATTATTTTTATTTCATTGTATTATGGCATTATAATAAGTATTTTTATTATATGTTTTATTTATGTTTCAAGTAATAAAGTTAAATTTATGTTTTTGCATATATAAAGATGTATGGGCCAGAAGCTCATCAAACTTAATTAAAGGCTCTAGAAGAGCGATTATTCATCAAACTTAATTAAAGGCTCTCGAAGAGCGATTATAATGTTGTCAAATAGTACAAAACTTTGTATTGATGATTCTTTATATTCTTCTGACACAAGCATAAATTTGCTCAGTTTTAAGGATATACGTTATAATGGTTATTATATTGAAACCAATAACGAAGGCAGTGAAGAATTTTTTTATATTACTTCAATAGTATCGGGCCAGAAGCTCATATTAAAAAAAGTGTCTATTTTCTCTTCTGGGTTATATTATACTAAAATGAGAATAGTTGAAACGAATGTTGTAATATACTAGAAGTGTGCAATACACCAAAAATATTTAGATCCAAAGGTTTTTATGATTTGGCATGATCGTATTGATCATCCAGGATCAATAATGTTGCGTTGAATTATTGAAAACTCCCATGAACATCCCTTAAAGAACTAGAAGATTCTTTTACCTGTTGATTATATCAAAGTAAATTAATTACCAAACTATCACATTTAATTATTGTTATTTAGTGTTCATCTTTCTAAGAAAGAATTCAAGGTGATCTATTTGAACCAATACACCCACATTGTGGTATATTCAAGTATTTTATTGTGACGCCCCCCAGAATAGGTCCAGTCAACCCAACCCATTCTGAGTCGCCAAATAAATGGTACAGAATTCAAATACAAATTTTATATCACACGGTCGTGCAAAATACGACCACAAAACTGTGAGTGTCAATACAAATATGTAGAAAATATTAATATTCAAACTAAGTCCTCATTACAATTATTATCATACTATTTATCAAAAATAGTGAGGGCTACTACTGCTCTAACTCGGACCATCACTCTGTCCCCCGACTAATTTCCGCAATATTCTCATTTCCTGAAGATGACAATAGATGAAAAGGGTGAGCTCAACTAGCCCAGTATAAAGAATATTATGACTAAGATAATGAAAAATAAATTATCGTTAGTCTTCAACAATTCAGATAAAATATTATTGACAACAAGTTTTAGATCAATATTCGCAGCGGAAATAACAATTCATTAGAAGAGTTAAGTAGAGAATGAAGTCTACTATCTTCTATGATTTAAAAGTTCGTCTCAATATTTTATCCCTGTAACATCAATCAATATACATCTCGAATCAAATATTCATCTTTGCACTACAGGCCAAAGATATTCATTTGTATCACCAGTGGTCATGTTCATCTCAACACCTGTTCATTTTTGCACTACGGGCCAAAGATATTCATCAGGTAATCATTCATCTTTGCTCTACAGGCCAAAGATATTCAGTTATATCACCTTTTAGGACTGAGAATAATGAAAACCATATAAATAACGAATCCAATAAGATAAAGAACAAATATTAAGGATTCGTATTTTAGTTTATCAAAATTCAAGAATATTTCATAATAATACTTTATGGAGCAAAATTCAAGAATAAAGCTCAAAACTTAGATCCAATCAAAGATAAGAACTTTAACAAGTAACTTGGACATATAGAAGAAAATTTAAATTTTTCGTGAATAGTGCTGTATACGTGAATAGTGCCGTATACATGAATAGTAATCCCGACGAAAAAAGTAAGAATTTCATAATAAAATTTATGGCAATATTTTGGTATAATGATATTAAAAAGAATAACATCATTTATGAAAGAAAATAACATCCCTTACCTCAAAAGAATAGTACTTCTGACTGGAATATCGGATATAATACCGAAGAAAATTTACACTGAATAGTAACACTCAAAGTATCTAAATACTCACAAAAATACGCTCGATATTATGGGGAGAGAAAACTTCTGATTCTGGTGTGATTTTCAATTCTAACCTAAGCACCCTTATTTATAGGAAAAACTTAGGATGCCAAAGTAGACTTTTTTAATAAAATAATATATTTTAAAAAAAATCTCCAGCCGCCTCCAAAGAAAGCCATCAGCATTCACCAACCAAAAGTGGGGCCCACCATTGTATAAAAAAAATATTTATTTTTCGAAACTTCAATAATTCATAATAAATTGCCCTTTTGTCAGAAAAATACAAATTTTATATCTTTTTCATAGAAAATTTAATTCTCTACAACTTTGTAGAAGGAAGTTTTTCCAAATTCCAAACATAAATTATCCAAAATTTATAAACAGATGATTTTTCACACCAAAATACTGATAAAAACACATCAGCGCTAATTCCTTCTTTTATATCCACAAAATAAATATTTCCTTATCATATAAATCAATAATTAATTATTCACAAATAATATTACAGAACTACAATATTGACAATCAGGTCGTTCCCAGGAAAGAGGGAGCCTTCCGATAAGGACTTCTCCTTACTGGCGCGCAATTAAATAACCCCTCCTAGACAGAACTTCCTTAGACATTGGCAATAATGCTATCTAATAATATTATTCAAATAATATGAATTATTGAGTTGATAATGTGAAATACTGTGCAGTGACAATTATTGAATCAATCATATAAAATAGCAACGTAGCAATTATTGATATAAAATATCAACGTAGCAATTATTGAACCAATAAAATATTATGCAATTATTGAATCAATAATATAAAATATTGAACAGTAATTACTGTAACAATAATTGAGTAAGTGTCTTCTCACGTAAGAATCAATAATTCAAAATAATGTGCAATACCGTGTGCTACTGTACAACACCGCGTATTACTGTATTTTAACCATCGGGTATTTCAACAGTACTAACGCTAACAACTACGCCGTTATTTTATAAAAAGGTTATTTCTGTCACTTTCTATATCCGATAATTATTCCGTTGTGGGGCCCACAAATAGTTGCACCGTCGTACGAATATTCCCCGACAACAAGAATATTTCACGACCAAACGAATATTCCCCGACAACAATGAATATTTTATAACTACTTGCTCATTTTGAAATATTTGCATATTGCACCCATAACTTTTCACATTTATCAAATCAACACATTACTATTTCGAAATAATATATACAGAAAATTAAATCTTTATTCATAAAAATTGGGGTCTTACATTTATGGTTTTAATTGATGCATTAATCAGATGATCACATGTATGTTTACTTTTAACTAAAATATTGCATTTCCTATGCTTCTTGCTCAAATAATTATGTTGCGAGTACAATTTCCTGATTATATAACTAGAAAAATTTATTTAGATAACGCTGGTAAAATTCACATCTCAAGTTTTTGATGAATATTGCATGTTAATTGAAATTTATGTTAAACATCATGTTGCACATACACATACTCAAAATGGTATAGTTGAATCAATTTTTAAGAGATTTTAAATTATTGCTCGACCTTTGATTATGAAATCAAAATTACTAATTTATGCTTGGGGTAATGCTATTTTACATGCTGCATCATAACCTCAATAAGTGATATTTTTAAGGTTTATTTTGAGGATTATTATTTTAATGAAACAGTCTTCCCACGATTAGGGGGAGAAAAGTCGTTGCCTAAGCACAACGTGAGATCGTTGCCTGAAGCACGATGAGGGAGATTACTTGAAATTTTTTGTCGTTATCACATCTTGATCCTCGTACAAATCAATGTGAACTAGAAGTTCAAAGGATTATTCATTTGCAATGAATTGCAAATTCAATTACAAGAATTATTCATCGATAATAAGAAAATAGTGATATCTCACATTCTAGCTGCTAATACTCTAACAGGGATTGAAGTTCCTGTAGAAAAATCAGTTTATATAGCAACAAATGAATCAAAATCACACCTGAAGCAGTGGAAGACCTATCGGTGTTAAAAAATAAAATTTCCCAGAAGAAGAAAGTACAAGAAAAACAAGTAGCAGCCTATAAAGAGGCTATACCCATGAAATAGGCTACAAAATTTATCGATCTATCCAAACCTTATGAACAAAAATCTCCTGAAGAGGATGAGTTATCTCCTGAAAAGGATCAGGTACATGAAAATAACGAGATCTCGATACATTATGTATATACAGGAGACATATATATTGGATAGAAATAAAATCGTTGTCGACAACATATTTTCATATAAAGTTGCTATTGATATTACCAGAAGTAATGATCATGCATATGAACCACAAATCGTTGATGAATGTAGAAATATTTGGCCAATGTGAAAAAAGGCGATTCAAGTAGAACTAAATTCACAAAGTAAACGTGAAGTTTTTGGACCTGTAGTTCGAACACCAAAAGGTGTGATGTCTATTGAATACAAATGGGTATTTGTACAAATAAGAAAAATAAAATTATATGGTACAAAGCACGACTTGTAGCACAAGGTTTCTCGCAAAGACATGGTATTAATTATGAAGAAACATATGCTCCTGTAATGGACGCAATTACATTCAAATTTTTAATTAGCTTGGTAGCAAGAGAAATTAATGGATGTTGTTACATCATATCTGTATGAATCATTAGATAATGATATCTACATGAAAATACCTGAAGGATATAAAATGTCTGAAGCATATAATTCTACATCTCGAAGTATGTATTCTATCAAGCTAAAAAAAATTCTTATATGAGTTAAAGCAATCCAGATGCATATTGTGTTATAATCGTCTGAGTAGATTTCTTTTGAAAGAAGAATTTGAGAATAATCCAATTTGTGCATGCATTTTTATCAAAAGATCATAATCTGAATTTGCTATTATTACTGTATTTATTGATGAAAGATCTTGTTCTAGAAGAGTCGACAAAAACAACAAAATTGAGATGAAAGATATTGGTACGACAAATTTTTGTCTTGGCCTACAAATTGAATTATGGAATTCTTGTTCATCAATCAACATACATAGAAAAAGTCCTGAAATAACTTTACATGGATAATGTTAATCCTTTGAGTACTCCAATGATAGATTGGTCACTTGATATCAAGAAAGATCCGTTTCAACCACAAGAAAATGATGAAGAAACTTTTGATCTTGAAGTTCCATATCTTCGTGAGATTGGTGTTTTGGTCCTGAAGTACTATATCTTAATGTAATTGATATTTTGATGTATCTTGAAAATTTGACAAGACCTGATATATATAGTATTTGCAGTTAACTTACTAGCAATGTATAGTTATGCACCAACTCGAAGACATTGTAATGAAATTAAACATATTTTACGTTATCTTCGTGAGACTATTGATTTGGGATTATTTTATCTAAAGGGTGATAGAACCAAGCATATTACACCAAAATTATTTTCTACACATGAGCCCTAGAAGAATGGCATATTGATATCAAGCATCTATGATCATGTGATAATTTGGTTGATATATTCATTAAGTCATTACCAACTACGATTTTGAAGAAGATGGTGCACAATATTGGCATACTTCGACTTAATGATATTTTTATCATGAACAATGAAAATTCTATGTACTTATGAAGAAAAATAAAAAGAATATGTGCTGATTGTATTCTTTTTCCTTCACTAAGGTTTTTTTCCACTGGATTTTTCTTTGCAAGGTTTTAATGAGGCAATCCCAAGGCACTAGAAGTTATACAAGACTATTGTACTCTTTTCGCTCACCAAAAAAAATTTCCACTGAATTTTTATTTGGTAAGATTTTAACGAGGCATATTCTTAGAAAATTGCTACAAAAGAACTCCATCCATTCTGTATGAAAACAATGTTGCATGTATTGCTCAATTAAAGGGAGGATACATCAAAGGAGATAGAAGAAAGCACATATCATCGAAATTCTTTTTCACACATGACCTTGATAAGTGCGGTGACATTGATGTTCAACAAATTTGCTTAAAAGATAATCTAGCAGATTTGTTTACCAAAGCATTATCAGCTACAATGTTTGAAGGATTGTGTCGCAATATTAGAATGCGACAGCTGAAGGACTTAAGGATACATTCATGAAGGGGAGTTAATACGCGCTGCACTTTTTTCCCCTTAACTAAGGTTTTTTTTTCCATTGAGTTTTTCCTGGTAAGGTTTTTAATGAGGCAGCTTTCAATGCGTATGGCTATACAATAGACATCCAAGGAGGAGTGTTATAAAATTATACATAGTGTGTGGATGTCTAGATACATTCCTACCCATGTCTAGATACATTCCTACCCCTCTTTATTGTAATGACATTTGAGCTTTGTAACTCTCATATCTTTTAAGATTTGAAACTCATGACCTTTGAGTTTTGAAACTTCCAAATATTGATGTTGATGTACCTATAAATAGCTATATTATAAAGAGAATGAGATAGATATAAATACAATGAGAATGCTCTCTTTTCTCTAATCATCTTTGTTCTTAATTTTAGTAATGTTTTATAACATATGGTACTTATTTGAGCCAATGATAATTTCATTCTTTTTTTTACTACTCAATGATAATGAGATCTGAGTTTTATACACACCTCAGTATAATACGTACGGTACTTATTTGAAGCATGCAGTGTTCAATGATATGCATGTACTCTTTTCACATTTATGTATGCAAATATATATAGCATGTATATACATATTTACGACTGGATATATACATATATATATATATATATATTAATTCCTCTAAGAATTAATTAAGCTTTTAAGATTAAAAAGAAAAAGAAAAGGAGTAAACTCTTATACGTGCGTGCGTGCATATATATATATATAAAAGTACTTTTTGAACTTTAAATATATATATATATATATATATATATATATATGCATGGTGGAATGCAATTTTTATTTATGAGTAATGCTAGAGATACAATTTATTTTACAACTATTTTATAATTTGCTGATGTGGCATACTCCACCTCAGCATATTAATGAACAAATTACTTCAATGTAGTCTTCGGCCCCACATAAAAACTGAGGTGGAGTATGTCACTTTAGCAAATTATAAAATAGTTGTAGAATAAATTATGTCTCTAGCATTATTCTTTATTTATTGATAGCTAGTTTAGTAAAAGCTAAAGCCGAATTAAGAAACTGTACGTACGTCCCCGTTTACAAATGAACTAGCTACCTATGCTTGCCACTAGCCCTATCTAGCCAAACTCCAGTGCAATCTCAATTCAAAAATAAGAACAACGCTACTATCACATAATAAGTGTTATATAAAGTTCACATATTATCTGGGTGGCATTCATTAATTTGTTGTTGATATGGTGCACTTAACTCAACAACAAATCTATGGGTGACACCTATACATTATGTGAACTTTATGTGATATTATTATGTGATAGTAGCATTATTTCAAAAATAATGAGTAGTGGTACTTCAAATACCCGTACATGCATGCATATAAAAATAATTAAATGAATAAATATATAGTAACTTGTTTTATAGTATGGAGTAAAATATGGAAGAGGAAGAAGAAGAAGAAGAAGAAGAATACAACAATTTTATATTCAAATAAATTTAATAGACAAAGTTGAGTTCCATTGCACCCTGAAATAAAAGTATGTGTATTAATTATATATAGCATCATACAATATAATCTATCAACACTTGTCCAGAAAATCTAGATAACCTTTGTTTAGATAGCTAGTTAGTTAATCATTTTTCTTTACAAGTTAGCTAGCTAGTCAGCTCTCATCTATGGACTATGATCATGCAGCAAATCAAATCTACACAAGCATAATGCGTTCTGATCAGCTCTATTATTATTTACACGGCAAAATTAAGTTGGGAATTAAGCCCCACACTCAAC
The DNA here is from genome assembly GCA_020205555.1 of Panax stipuleanatus. Classification (NCBI taxonomy): domain Eukaryota; kingdom Viridiplantae; phylum Streptophyta; class Magnoliopsida; order Apiales; family Araliaceae; genus Panax; species Panax stipuleanatus. Next base: position 1,389,719 of record CM035126.1, on the reverse strand, counting down.
TAATTAATTAACAATCAAAATCTTGAATCTAATGATTTGTATGTGCTGATGTCACAACATTAATTGGATAGAATATGCATGCATGGCCACTCGGAGCTAGAGCTTCCATGGACTTCTTCATCGTCATGCCACATATAGATATTTTAACATTATTCCAAAAGTTTCGGCTTTTTAAAGATCCAATAAATGGGATTAATTATTATATATATATTATTTTACTACTAGCTAGCTAGTTAATCTCTCACACCCTACCTACCTACGTACCTACCTACCCAGCATGAATATATTCCATTTATTACAATTTGAATTTTAAGTAGTATATAACTCGAGTGATCTGGACCTTCCATGTAAGCGCGCTATACCTGTGAAACTTATTGATTAATATCCAGTTAACACGTTGCTGGATAATGGTACATCTTTTTGGTAAAAATATGATGTTGATTGTACGTGCGTGTGGAGATATGCTTTTCTTCTAATTAATGCCTTAATTGGTGCTACTTCTTTATCAATTTTTTTGGTTAAATCATAGATTTGAAAGGATGATTAACAAGTTCCATACCTTTCCTGCCCACACCCAAAATGAGAGTTTTAATTCTTTTTGATTTAAAAGAAAATTTTCAATTAAACAATGAATGTGTAAACATACCTTTTTTTTTTTTAACGTCCTAATATATTACAATAATTTATCATAATCTAAGGGGGCGTGAGGGAGGGTATAACCTATTGTATTTATCAATTTACATTCAATAAAAGTGAGTTATAGCAGTAGATTCAAGTAACCATCTGTGTGCAAACTGTAAACATACATGAATAAAACCTTAATATCTGTTTAAAAAAAGAGAGAAGATTTTAATGGACGACTTCCATCAAAATGCAGGACTTAGATAGATAGATACCATTTATCATCCTGTGGAAGGGCCCCTTCCCCCGGGGCTACTTATTTTGGGATGAATTAATTTGATCATTTCCTTGGGAGCGAAGAAAAGCGATCATCATTAGCTTTATAGGATTATGCTAGACTAGTGCCATTTCCATTTATATATCTGTAATGTTGAGTATGATCCAATTAACTCATGAGATGTAAGAATGCATGATAATGATAACCATATATTGTGCGATGCTACAATATGATATCATCCAACATGTACGAAATATATACAACTTCAGTTATTTCATTCACCCTATATATATAAAAACAACTATCATATATAGCAATATATATATATATATATAGTCCTTTCTTCAGCGAACTTTAAATAACAAACTAAGAACGAATTGATTATAATAATAATTTTTTAAGTTATAGAGACGGTTCCGAACCGTCATCATAACTATTTCGTGGACTTCGCATGCTATATATATATATATATATACACGCTAGTAGAAAAATCAAAGTGGACAGTTGCTAGTATGCTTTTTGTGGAGACCACATTAGCAATCAAACCAATTCTGCTTCCTCCAAGCTAGAAATAAAAGTACATACATAAATACAAGTTAGGAATATTAATTTTATAATCAGTTTCAAATACATAGCGTGTCATTAATATTGACTCATCGCAAAAGATTATAAAGAGATACGTTTATTGGTCATCGTGTATTGATTGGCACTTCAAATAAAAAAGAGCGTGGATACGAATTTGCAATTTGATTTAACTCTTACTCTCTCACCATGAAGAAAAGAGTTACATTTTGTCTTAACGATTTTTAAAAACAATTAAGGCTTACATATGATGCGTTTACATACACATAATGAAAAACATTAATGTTGCGTTTGGATTGCATGACTGAATGTGTGAATGAAACGACTTATTTATATAGGACAAAAATTGTGTTTGATTATTTCATTGGAATCGAATGAATCATTTATATTCCTCCCAAATTTGCGAATTTTATTCCCTTTCGGGTAGGGTATGGAATGACATGTTCTATCTGGAATAGAATGTCTCTTTTTTATTCCATTCTTTCACCAATTTTATTTTTTCAATCCAAAGTTATTGGGAAAAAGAGAGAGACTAAAATCAAAAATAAGCAAAAATCAATTAAGAATAAAAAGTAGTACTCTCTATTTTTAGGGAAGTGGCCAGAGGGTATACATTTCATGGTTTTGTGCCTACTACCAAAATTCAAATACTCCAATAAGAGTAGTGCCTACGAGACCAGTTTGAAGTTAGCCCAACTTATTGTTATTCAATTAGGTGAGCCCTGTTTGAAGCTGGCACTAAATTAATTCTACGTAGAGTACATACTATTAAATTTTGGTTTGGATACTTTTGAAACGACTTTTTAGCCATCAAGGTTCAAAACCCAATTCTTATGGCCGAGGCAACCACAACTCCTCTTAGGGGATACTGGGCTTAAGCTCATGTCAAAATAAAAATTTATGATATTTTCACTAAGTAAAATTAATAGTTTCATAAACTCTTCTTTAAATGGGGTCTACCTTCGTGTGAAAGAGCAATTTATGGAATTAACACTTTTACTTGTGGAAATATCAATTCCATTTACTTTTATGTAGTGTAAACTCTTTATTTTACTCTCAAATTATAATTCAAACCCTAAACAATATCCTTAAAATCAATTTGTACCCTATACTTTGTTATGAATTCAATGCATCCTATAGTTTTAACGAGAAAACAAAATACATATATTTTTTTTATCATTTTTCGGTCAAACATTCACCAAAAACTATAATTGTGTGAAATAATAAGGTATTCCCGTAAACTTTCACATTATAGAGATAATCCATATAAGGAATTGAGAGCTAGGACGTACATTTTTTATGAATATTTTGTCGAAAATGATACCGATAGATTTATTTTTTTCGTCAAAATATTAAATATATTTAATTCAAAAAAAAATAAGCTACAACTAAATTTTAATGTTAAAATATAAGGTGCAAATTATAATTTAGCCCATATGCAAACTTTGTACTATCACTGTATGTGAACTTGTACTTTAATTTCTTATATTAGTTGTAATGTGTAAACTTTATACTCAATCAATACAATTATATAACAAGTCAAGTGCATAGTCAGTTATTAATATAAATTATATAATTATAATAGGGTTATATGTAGCTACACAGCTGTGTAGCTACACAGTAGACTATAACGACGGTTTTCTAGGGCTATAGCGACGGTTTGTCTGTCGCCATAGATATTCTGTCTATAGCGACAGACAAACCATCGCTATAACCCTGAAAAACCGTCGCTATAACCTACTGTGCATTACACATCTGTGTTACATTTTTCTCATTATAATAATATATGTTCAAATTGCATGAATGTTGCAATAAAATAAGAGAAGAGTTATAGAAAGCATTAATGTCATATATAATAATTTAATTGAGAAACTTACAATTTAATTATTTTGATAAACTTAAAAAATATAAGAAAAATAATACGTGCCTCAAATGAGTTCCAAACTTGTGTAAAACAATGTGTTGAGCAAGTTATTCACTAAGAGCATCTCCAACAGCAGTAGCAACCATTTTGGGATTCTCAAATTAATGAGCCACATCAAAAAAATCCTCTTCAACAGCCTCTTCAACTTAAGTTATTAAATCTGCAATCTCATTCTCACTCTTCAAATCTGCAACATCCTTCTCACTCTTCAAAACATTTATTTTGTTTTGGAATAATCAAAATCATATGAAAAATGCTAACAACATTTTTTTTGCTTGTTAGGTTTGATGTACAACTCATTTTAAAATTTAATATCATTTCTTTTTATTTATTTATTTAGTTATTTATTATTTCAAATGTTATCATTTATTATTGTTTTAAGTCAAATAATGCATTAATTGAATTGAAGAGATTAATGAGACACAAAATATGAAAGTAGCAAATAATGCTCTTCAAATTGTCACGTAGATCAACAAATAATAATTTAAATATTTTTTTTCTACTACTGTCGGAGATACTCTAACAAAAGCAGAAAAAACAAAAATATAATAGTTTAGTTTCTATACACAAACTTTGGACCTTTCGAAATTAACTTATTCATTACTTTTACATAAATGATTTGTCTCAATATAAATGATATTATTTTCAAAATATTTACAAATTTATATAAAATTTTGAATTTAAAAATATTTCTCATGTACTTCAAAAACTAAAAAGTTATGATAACAAACAATTGAGCATTGCAAATTTGCAATACTAGCGAGTAAACTAATTTTTGAGCGACAGACCCATTAATTAAGGAATTCGCTTAAATATTTTTGCAGATAATTGTCAGACGGATCCTTTTTCGTCAGAACTAAAAAACAAAAACCAAAATTACAGAGTACTCATTTTTGAGACGGTCTTATTTTCCCTCTCATTTTATTTGGAGGGAAAATCTCCCAATACTAAAAATTGTATATCTGATTTTGTTGGTAAAAGCCCTAGATTTTTAGGTTTTGAGTTTGATAGACTTCAATCCTCTCCCACTAGCCTCAGCTCTTTCTAGTGAATAAATGGTTTAGTTTACGCAGGAACTTTGGAACTTCTATTTTAGCTGTCGTGAAATTAGGCTTGTTCGATTCATGTATGGTATGAACTTCTATTTTAGCTGTCGTGAAATTAGCTTGTTCGATTCAAGTATGGTATGAAGTCTTGATCCTTATTTTCAGCTCTAATTGTTGCCTTTGTCTATGTTTAATCAAGTTTGTTTCCCTATATCTTCGGTTAATCGTGCTTTTAGGGTTTTGCAGAACTCAAATTTGAAATTGTTATTACTAAACTTTAGCTACGTAAATGATTGTTTCTCTTTTTTTTTACTTGATTTGGAATGGCTTTTCAGTTCTGTTATTTGAGCTATAAATAATGGAGGAGTTAAAAAAGGTCGAGCTTTCGCTTATTTTTTTAATGACTATTAACTTTTCCCTGCTCGTGTGAACGACATGTCTAAATATATTTTCGTTGTTTTTTCCGTATCATATCTTTTTAAAGAAAACAGCAGCAGTATTCAATATTGACCGTTAAGGCTAGGAGTCTTAATATGTGAGCTGGTCAATTGGTTGCATTTTCGGATTTAAAAAGTTCAGTCAAGTGCCTTTAAAGGCTTGCCATTATCATCCTAGCAATGTAGATGAATGGTGTAAGGATTGAGGAGATTTAAGCAGAGTGAGCTTTTAAATTGTTTTTTCTTTCTTTTCCTATCTTTCTTGTCATTAGTTATATAGCCCTAATGACTAGCAGTTCTGTACCAAGTAGGAAATGATTTAAATTCTAACATATAGTCTATTGTAAAAACATGCATGTTTGTTGGACCTGTTGTTTAGATTTTTGGGAATGCATTGACATGCTGTCAGAGAAGTACAAGAGGACAGGCTGACAGTTTGCATCTATGATTTCAAACATTTTTAGTTTTAGAAAAGTTCAGTCAGTTTCCGAAGTTTTAAGGTTCCTTACAATATTTACATGTATGCTCTTAGGTGTATTGATATAGACAAACAGCCCCTAATGATGTCAAGATTATGGAAGCAAATTATTCAATTCATTTTAATGTTTAGCTTCTTACTCTAAGTCAGAATTGTTCATGAGTATGAGCACGTGTTGAATAACAGTAACAATGTGTTTGTATGAGTTCATTCATGAGTTTGATGTTCAACATTTAATCTTCTAGAATACATAATTTTTCCTTTTCTTTTTGATGATTGGTGAACTGGAGTGTTCTGCACAACATATTGGTTTTGTAAGAAGTCAGAAATAATTTCTGATTGTATCTGTTTGTTTACCAATCTTTATTTCTTGAGTCTGTGGTTAACTTTGAGACCGCAGTACTTCATAGTGATGATATTGCGTAGTTGTTATTACTTTTACCGGATTCAGTGTGGTGGTTGCTATCCACTTCAGTTTCAAAATTGAGCTTTTTATTATCTTATTTTAAGGTTTCATCTTTTTTTTTTTTAATTAAGAGTTGCTAGTTACAACAAGTTGATTGTTCTGGCAGGAGACGTGTACCAATTTTTTAAAAAATTCTGGTAGTAGTTAATATAGTCTTCTAAAGCACATCAGTTCATAAGCATCTCCAGCTGTCTAGCCTTAATAATCTTCTCCGAGATGCAAACCAAGAAAAAAGTCACCGCAAGAAATTCTGCTCGAGAGCTTGCCAGTCCAAAGGTTTCAAGGCATCAGAAGAATGTATCTGAAAGTGTGGACGTTCAAGAAAGGAATGTTACAGAGATAATAACATCTTCTGCTAGGAAGCAAAGAGTTGGTAAGTTGATCTCTTGAATCTCTGTTTTATGCTACGACAGTGAGGATAATTCTTTCTCAATTTTGGCTTTGTTTGTAGGGAAGGTTGATTAATTCAAATTGCTGTAACAGGACATGAGTATGTTGAATGATTCCACATATATGATTTGTGTGGCATTTGTAATATTGTGATTGGCACTAAACAAACAGAAAATAAAAAATTGATCAGTTATTGAATATTCCCTTGAGCTTTTTTACAGGTGGATATATTATTATATTATGTGTTACTTTATAGAGTATGTGATTTGGTTAGTTTCTTATAATCTTCTTTATAAGTAAAATTATTTAACTGTGCAATTCAAACTTTTCTGGACACTACTGAACTTACATATGCCTGTTTCCTGTTGCGACATCCAGCAAAGAAAACTGAAAACTATGTTGTGGTGACAAATTTGGATGGTAAATACAGTTCAGTGAATGACACTGCTGCGCGTTTGAGGCTTGATGCTGATCATGCTACTGATAATGCTTCTGTAAATACTGAAGTAATTTCTAGCCTTTTTCACAGCATTCATTATATGTGAATTGATTTTTTTTGCTTTCTCCACTTTGTCATACCTGTTGAATTCCGTTGTTTAGTACATGCTTAATCCTTATATGTTGCATTGTTTTCTGTGCTACTTTAACAAGATTTGTACATTACTTGGAGTTGTAGTGTTAAGTGTCTTATATTTCACAATAGGATGAGGCCAAGTCATTGCAAAGTATGCAGAATTTTGTGATATGCAAGTATCAGATAAGGCTGTTAAATGAAAGAGGAGTAGAAGATGACCTAAAGAAAGAAAAGAAAAAACAACACTCAAATACCCAATTCCAAATTAACCAACATATTCTCTCCCTTTTGAACAGGGACATGAAACATGAAACGAATAAAATTATAGGATTCAAAATGTATTCAATATATAGACCCTGTTTGTCATTGCTTCAACTTATCATAACAATTATTAACAATATGTACGTTGAAATGAATTTGCTTGAGTGTGTTCTTGAAAGTTTTCCATTTTTTCATTATAATGATTGGCAATTTATAATATGATCATCTCCATCTAGGCAATTATGTATATTGTAACTATATCATAACAAGTTAACAAAATATAGTTTAATGTAAATAAGCTACAACAAACAAAAGAGGACTTGCAATGCTGAATATAGGTGATCTAAATGCATCTTAGAGATAAATGTTAATAATGAAGCGGTTTACTTATTTTCCGTACCCATCAAGATTGAATTATTACTAATATTAAATATGCCAACAATAACCTGTAGTTACGTATATGATGTTAACGTCTCTTCAATATATATAGATATATATATTATAGTATATGGGGAAAGGTAATATAAGACATGCCTTAGCCAAGTTTGGCTAAGGCTACTTAGTAAAACGACATAGTTTTGTATAAATATTATTGTTAAGATTTTTTTATATAAAACCCAAAAATGAAAAACTTAACCTTAGGAGTAAAACTATGTCGTTTTACTAAGTAGCCTTAGCTAAGCTTGGCTAAATATGCCTTAGATTACCTTTCCCCATAATATATATATATATATATATATATATATATATATATATATATATATATAGAGAGAGAGAGAGAGAGAGAGAGAGAGAGAGAGAGAGAGAGAGAGAGAGAGAGAAGGCAGTAACAAAAAATGCTGTTGGCCACTCGGACTGCAGAGATGAAAGGAGGGAAAGAGCATGTGATACTACAGATTCCAGAATTGATCATGAGAAAATTTCAGCTAAAGTTAATAACAATTTTTTTTGTTGAAAGTAAAATGATCCCTAAAAAATTTGAGTATATATATATATATATATATTAAAATCCTTGTGCACGATATTTTCAATATCTCAAAATGTAAGATTAATCTTCTTTTCTTTGGATGGTTATCTATCTATTGCTGAAATAAGGGAATCGAAATTAAATGAACGGAAATCTTTGAGAATATCCGAGTCTATTTAAATATTATAGATTAATGTTTATATGTTTTGGTTATATTGTAGGTCTGTGGTGATGGAAGTACTCATTGCATGAAGGGAACCATATTTTCTCCTCCCTTCCCTAATTCTATAAGCGCTAGAGGGGAAATTGAGAGTGGAGGTAGAAAATGAAACTGTTATTTGTATATGATGTGGTATTGTTGGTTTGTTTCTCTGCATTATATAGTTACTCAGATCTAATGTGTTCTTGTTTATGTTTACTTCAATCACTTTATTGTATGCAGCTGACTTCATCAAATACTTCCAGACTGAGGACCAGAAATTTCAGGATTGTAGAAAAGAGAACATTTCAGGACTGAGTGTTGGTCATGTTATGCAAGAGAAAAGCAATTCTGACGAGGATACAATGTCTTTGATGGATCTTGCCTGCCTTGGTAATTTGGGATTGGATACCATTAATTCTTTCAGAAACTGAAATGGGCAGTCTGATTTATCCTTTAGATACTAATGCTTTGTGTTCCTTCCATTATGCAGATTCAGCAGGCCATGTGTTGTCTGAAGTTTCAGCTATTTATCTTTCCATGAAAAACTCGAAGTTGGACTGTGTAGATGAATACAGTCAAAATCATATTTCAAATGATGTTCATATGGAGGACAATGAATGTGAAGAATTTGATGACTTTGATCCCTACTTCTTCATAAAGAACTTACCAGACTTGTCGTCAGTTGTTCCAACTTTTCGTCCAATGCTACTACCTAAACAGACACGGAGTTGCCCACCAACTACTCTTGTTTTAGACTTGGATGGTAAGCATACTTGAGATAATTATATGCTCTATTACATTATTTCTGTGTTAGATGACCACAAATTGATTCTGTAAATACTCTCAATTTTCCCCAATTTTTTTCTTTCTTGTTTCAGTGCAAGTAGATGTATACCTCTTCAAATTCATCCAAGTCTTTATGTTGGTTCAGTTCTGGCATTTAATTATCTCGTTTTCAACTAAGCATATCAAGTAGATATCTTTATACACTACTTGATAGTTGATACATCTGGCAACTGCCTTGAACCCCTTGTTGCAATAGCTTAGTTCTGATTCAATTTTGGACATGCAGTTGACATCAAGTCTAGATTTTATAAGCTATCATCTGAAATTTCATTTTTATTAGTCCCCCCACCCCCAGATGGTAGTTCTCTGGTTTAGTTATTATTATAACTGTTCCACTTCTCAATAAAAAATTAGTGGAACCGTTATAGCAATTTTGAGATTTTGTTGTTTTTCTTGGAATCATTGAATGCAAGAAAATTTTTGGTTTCATGGTTTGTACTTTAATAAAAACTAGATATAATCCTGTGCAGTGCATGCGAAGTGCTATGAATGTAATAATTTTTTCAAAAGAATTAAATAAAATTAATAATAACATATTATTGAGATGATTAATTTTCAAATTCAATTGAATCCCTCCTTTAGTAATAAAAAAATAAAAAAAAGTTTACATTGAAATGAAGATAATAGAAATTTAATAATGTAGGTATTTGAGATGTGAAAACTACAAAACTAGTAGTATATGTTTACATATGGTAGAAATGTATGTTATGCATGTACTTTATATAAAAGCCAAATTATTTTTAGAAATGAGACCGAGTATACGAAGAAAGGCAAATATAAATTACAGAGAGAGAAATGAGCAATATTTATGACCTACATCTCTATGTTACTCCTTTGAACTATTAAATTGAAAATCGATGCAACATAGGAGGTTTTTTTTAAAAGATTCATATTGGATAAAAATGGAATTCAAAGGATGCCATGTAGGAGAGGTAAGTATTTTCCACTGTGCCACAGCTTTATAATAGATGTCTGTTCTAGGTTGACCCAATGATTCAGCATCTTTGTTTTAAAATCTTTTGGCTTGGTAAAATGTATCCTTGGGGTAGTTGAATTTCTGTTTTATATTAAAGGCTGTCAAATATTGCAGCACACATAAATTATTTTCATTTGGGGACTAGTCATTATTCAAGTTTTCTCTTTTTAGTAGGTTTGAATTGCTCATTCTGGATATCTCACATGCTAACGTTAGCAGAAACATACTAACTAACTCTAGATAAGGGAAGGCTTAGCTTGACACATAACATAGGGGATCAGCTTAATTTCTAGCCTATGATTGATAGCCCATTAGCCCTATAGGTGAGGCAAAGTAAAATTTGTAATCGCGTATATACTTGTAACATTTGCGGGAAGGGGGAGCACTAAACAAAGCTTCCGGTTCTTTTTGTGATGTTTCTGTATACATCCTATGTCAAGTATATTATGTATATATTTGTGTTCGTGTGCGGATGGTGAGAAACCGCAGTTTAAATCTCTCAGCTGTCCTTGTTTTGTGCTTTACTATTTTTTTATTGAATTACCTTGATTTCGATATTTGCAACGTTTACTATTGAAAACCTTACCTGTTCACTTTAACATGGAATGATGATGACTATCCTCATTTGGCAGAGACCTTGGTGCACTCTACCCTTGAATCGTGCGATGATGCCGATTTCACGTTTTCTGTTAGTTTTAATCTCATGGAGCATTCAGTCTTTGTTCGATGCCGTCCCCATCTTAAAGATTTTTTGGAGCAGGTATCTGGCCTGTTTGAGATTATTATATTCACTGCCAGCCAAAGCATTTATGCTGAACAGCTACTGAATGTGCTAGATCCAAAAAGGAAAGTATTTCGCCATCGTGTTTTTCGCGAATCCTGTGTTTTTGTTGGGGGAAATTATCTCAAAGATCTATCTGTTCTTGGCCGCGATTTAGCACACGTCATTATGATTGACAACTCTCCACAGGTAATGTTGCATACTTATTTTCTTTGGAGATGTGTATAATCATGCTTCTGTTGATGGACTTTTTTAATCTTATATCCTACTTGAATCTTATTGCTTCACACTCATATATATAAATGGCTTAGCCTGTTAAATGTTCTTAAGTGGTAGATAATCCGGCAGAGCAATAGGTTGTGGAACCAATTTGCTTTTCACTTCAATGACAATAGTGATTATATGGAAGAAATCATAAGCGTTGTGTCTACTTTGTTGAATGTTCTCTACTGCTGGTTGCTAATAACTATTGATCGTTGAAGAGTAGGTTTTTAAAGTTGGACTATATGCTGCAGAAGAATTGGCAGTGAATTGCGCGAGAATTTCAATTGATCATTGTTTTCTGTTTGTAAAAAGAAGTCTCCTAAAATGAGTGGGACACTTGCATAGGTGGTCTTATTGACGTAGTTGGTGATTTTTTTCCCCCAGGCATTTGGTTTCCAGGTGGACAATGGAATACCAATTGAGAGTTGGTTTGATGATCCTTCGGACAAAGAATTGCTCTTGTTACTTCCGTTTTTGGAGAGCCTTGTTGGAGTTAAAGATGTTCGGCCACTCATTGCAGAAAGGTTCAACCTTCAACAGAAAATAGCTGCAGCCACGTCCTTTAAACTGTAGCGGAGAGGATCCTTTTGAAAAGTGAACCATGTGGGATGTTGATTGGCTTGGTCTGTATTTTAGACTTTCTTCTCGTGTTTGCTGCCATCTTTCAGAATGTGATTTGAAGGTGAAGCAGTATAACAAAAGAGGAAGAATTGTTGACTGGCGTATCCTGGTGTAGGAGGCTGTTTAAGCCTTTCTGGGTAGATGGCATCGCTGAAAGAACCAAAACACACCAGATGGTTATATTATGGATATTTAGGAATAAAAACTCTGTTATTCTCTAGCGGAAGCAGATATGATGTTGTTAGTTGAGAAGGTTGATTTAAATATATATATTTTTAAGTATCTTGTTTTGGAGAAGCAAATTTTTTGTTTCCTTTGCTGAATTTTGATAATGATGGTTCTATTTATAAAAAGTTGGCATCTGAGTAAGAATTTATTGTTTGCACATATTATTTTTGTTTTGAAAGGAAGGAATTTTATTAATGACGAGGGAAAAGATTCCAAAAATGGAAGAAAAACCTCTGTCCAAATAGCAGGAAAGTTAATTGAGTCATTCATTCATGCCGCGCATGAGAATAACTAAGAATGAGACTCTCAGTCAGTCAGTTTAAAGAATTCCTATGAAGATGTGGTAGTGGGAGTCATGGGCTATGCATGTATCGTAGCTAGCTTTCCAAAAGAAATGATCTCCCGATGCTGCGCTGCGCTGCTTGGTACTATAATTAATGCCACATCCATTTATGGATCTCTGGGTTTCCTTTCACTGAATGACTAACAACTGGATACGATAATAAATTATACGAATTTGCACTCGCCTCACAATCATTAAATTTGAATGGTAAAAGAATAAAAGATTGTGAGAAGTTAATTCACTTCACCTTTAATTCTTCTCTACTCAAAGGACGAGCTTTTCTGATTTCTTTTATTTTTATTTTTATATATATATAGCATTTATTTTAAATAACAAAAACATATAGAAATTATGAGTCAAATTTTCAAAACCGGCCTTTATTTAACCACCACTTCTTTGTTACTTTGTGAGAATGATTTCCCTCTTATTTTTTGGACAACTTTAGAGGGATGATTTACCCCTCATGTATGGAGTCACGTTTAATAGTTAAATAAATTGTATTACTTATTTCTTTGTTTTTTTATAATGAAAATAGTAATTGATACCGGTAAAAATGACACCAAATAAATAAATTATTTGAAATTGCAACTAGAAAAATTATCCTTCTGTGTCAATATATATATAGAAAAAAGAAAATGTGTCCTAGACACACAACCTTATGTGTGTCCTATAATTTTAAGACATTTTATTAATAGTATTTTTGGCATTTTATTATTTTCATTAATGGTTGTTTTAATATTTTACCAATTTATTTATCAAAACTACGTCGGATTAGATGTAAAACACACACAAGGTTGTCTGTGTGTGTATATATATATATATATATTATTTTATTATTATTATTTTTTTTTGCTGAATTTCAAACATAGAAAAATCAATGACAAAGGTGTGACTCGGTGACTACAACACGTTTTGCGTTTCCCGGCTAACCATGGTAAGGGGTCTGTTTAATCGTGGTTAAATTTTTTGCTTCCGAGTTCAATATAAAGGCAACTCAACGCCTTCACCTCCCGCCAGTTTGTTCTTTCGGTCTCATTCTATTCTATACATTTCATTTTCAAAATCTCAAATCAACTTCTCCCTCTCTCTTTCTCGGTTCTCTCTTCAGCTTTTAACAATGGTGTGTGCGCGATTGCATTGAAGAATTCGTTTCTAAGTTATTATCGTGTCTCATCTTCGAGCACTCGTTTGCTCATCTCCGATTCTCACTGTATTTCTCTGGAATTTCAGGTTGTTGCACAGAAACTTAAGGAATCAGAGATCACTGAGCAGGACTCGCTTCTCCTAGTAAAAACTGATCTCGTTTTCTTTCCTCTAATTAGGCCTTATTTTGATTCGCCGATGAGGATATTAGTTCGTTTGTATGATGTTTATTTGACTAAATTCTCGTGAACCTTATTCTTATATATGGTTTAAGTTAACTGAAATCATTGCGTGATGCGTATGTGTTTCTCTATCAATCAACCGGTTATATAATTTTAGGACCTCATATTCTTCAGACAATTCGGAGTGAAGTTATTCTGGATTTCCAAAATTTGATTTACATTTCAAATTAGTTGCTGTCGTTATGGTTTGTAAAAAGGTCATTTTATGGAAAGTTAACCAAAATAGTATATGTTATGAGATTATTAATTTAATTACTTAATTAGCTGAAATTCATCGGGAACTTGCATATGTTGAGCTGTTTAATAAAATGAACTGGATGAAAGTTTGATGGTTAGTTAATGGAGCTGAATCTTTGATATGCGTTGATTAGGTTGAAATCTAATCCGCTTTCTAACCTGTTCATCTTATGAATTGGATCCTAAATTGTTTCTCATTAACGAAAATTCACTTCACAATCCTCTGATAATGATTAGATCTGGATGCTTCTTCGCCATCAGCATTACAGAATCAACAATATATACGCATATATGTGCATGTATTTTACTTTTTGAATAGAAGATTATATGGATTTGATTCATTCGATTTGTGTTAATGTAATGATCCTTCTAATTTTTTTTACCTGAACCAGACAAGGAACCTACTACGCATTGCTATATTCAATATTAGTTATATCAGAGGACTTTTTCCTGAAAATTATTTCAATGACAAGTCTGTTCCAGCCCTTGGTAAGCCGTTTTCTTATAACATTATCTTCTCAATTATCTACCTCACAAATATTTGCATCTAGATTGCTAATTCATTTGTTACCACTGATGGCAAATCATAAATAGAGATGAAGATCAAGAAGCTTATGCCAATGGATGCAGAGTCACGGAGACTGATTGACTGGATGGAGAAAGGCAATTTGATTTTATTAATGTCGAGCTTCTGAGTTTGAAGAATTTTTTCTTCTAGTTTGTTTAACCTGATTTCATTTTTTTTTTGTTCAGGTGTCTATGACGCGTTGCAGAAGAAATACTTGAAAACACTTCTTTTCTGTGTGTGTGAAACAATAGAAGGTCCTATGATTGAGGAGTACTCCTGTAAAATCTCGAAAAAACCTGACCCTCTTTTGTCAATTTAGTGTTGTGAAGTGTAATCTTTGATCACACTAGCGATCTGATATATCTACATGCAAATAGTTAAATGAATTCAAAGAGAGACATGCTTCTTATCTTGTGCTTTATACAGTTCAAGAAACAATCAGTTTTTAGTCTGCTGCATGTTGTTATTAGTAATCATTAATTGTTGAATTAAACAATATAGAACTGACTGTTTTCTATTTTCTCTAGAGATGAACAAATCTATTCTAGCAGGATGATTATATCTTGAGATTTCCTTGGAATATATGTGAACTAGAATTACATTAATAATTTCCTTGCCTGCAGTTTCTTTCAGTTACTCAAGTGCTGACAGTCAAGGGGTTTCAATGAATGTCAATCGCATTGGAAATAAAAAGCAAGGTGGTACATTCAAATGTAACTCTATTACAGAAATTACTCCAAATGAGATGAGGTATTTCTATGTCCTGTTGATTCAGCCTAATTAGTTGGCATTTGAACTTCAGAAATTTTCATTGTGCGTGAAAATGTTGATTTTCAGGAGTTCTGCTTGTAAAATGGTCCGGACACTGATTCAATTGATGCGAACTCTGGATAAGATGCCAGAAGAGGTGATATTTGCAATAAACTAAGAGTTGCTGGATAATTGGCATCTTGCATTCATTTTTCCTAATTTTTATGCATTGACTGCATGCACTTTATTGTATTTTTCAGCGCACTATAGTGATGAAACTATTCTATTATGATGATGTTACGGTATGCCTTTTTATTTAACTTGGGTTCACCTTCATTTTCTTGTTAGCTCAAGTGCTTTCATATTATTTTCTTGTTAGTTTTTAGTGCTTTCATAACTTGTATATTATCATTTCTTGTTAGATTTTAGTCTTCAACTTGCTAAACCATAAGAAAGTCTAGTGAATTTTGATTGATATAATATTAAGGCCTATGAAAAGTGACTCATATGCTCTACCCTGTCTACATAAACATCAAAAAAATTCTGAAACAAATTGCCTTTTCTAATAGAATCTGTTTTACTGGAAGTGTGTTGTCCTTTTTTGACAATAACTCTGCCAAACTCAAAGGTGTTACAGCTATTCTTATATAGTCATCTGAATTTTTGAGAATGTCAACAATCTGATTATGCATATTGAAATACTTAACTTTTCTTCCTTAATACTAAACCATATAAAGTTACTGTTACACATTTACTGATCTTGCAGCCTATGGATTACGAACCTCCATTCTTTAGAGGCTGCACAGAAGAAGAAGTTCATAATCCATGGGCAAAAAATCCTCTGAAAATGGAGATTGGCAATGTCAACAGCAAACATTTTGTATTAGCTCTCAAGGTAATGGATGAAGATTGTAGGAAAACTGAGTTACTTAGATTCCTATTCATATTTCAATAAATTGTGTTATTGTACCTCATACAGGTTAAAAGTGTGCTTGATCCTTGCGAGGATGAAAATGATGACATTCAAAATGATGATGTCAGCTTGGGGGCTGATTCTGTTGAAAGAGATGAGGATACTGAATCTGACAATGAGGTCATTTGCCAATACTACTTTTAGGTTTTGATAATCTTAAGATAAGCATAATTATACGAAACCTTGAATAAGTTTATACAAAACTAACTTCTTGTTAAAATTTGCAATATATTACAGACCTCAGAAGATGACCAGTATATAGTCGCACCAGTAGGTAATTACATTTCTCCGTCTTTGGCTCTATCGTATTGGTTCCAAAATATGAATTGTAATTGGTAAAGTTTCTCCTGCAGACAAGCAAAGGGTACAGAAAGATGGAACCATGATTGATGATGGTATCACTGCAATCCCTCCCAGAAAACCTTGTATATTAATAAAATTTGATCTTGCCTCCAGGGAAGTTTTAACCAACTGCGCTGTCCAATATGTAGATGATACTCAGGATCCAACTGAAGATGAAGAGCAATTGGGTCGAGTAAAGGAATGGATCAGCTCTTACCACCTAGACACTATTGAGATTACTGATGTTCTCTCGAATTTCTCAGACATTTCAGTGGTATAGACTTCTACTTCCTCTGTTAAATGGATCAACATATGAGTATTGTTTTAACTTGCTAGTTGGATAATTCTAGAAATAAACTTTTTCCCACTTAACCCGTTATTTATTTTTGTATTTAATTAAATGATTGCAGGTGCTGACTGAAGGTAAATGGAGGATCTGATCAATATTCAAGTTCGTAAAAGAAGACTAAACAACTTCCTTCTGAAAAGGAATTTTAACTATTTTCCATTTTTATTGACGGCTTTCAGAAATTATGGACAAGCTTATAAAGGAAGGCATTCTATCCAAAAGTGGAACAGACTGTTATATTATTAACAAGCATAAGGTTGTTTTGTTTCTTTCAATTAGATGTTTGTCTCCTTATTTTGGTTTCCTTTTCTAATTCTACTTTCTTGGTAACAAAACTGTGATTCCAGAAATCTGACTATGAATTCGACGCTGTGAAAGAAGAAATGGAGGGCCAAGTAGTTGCAAATGGCAAGAAGACTCAGCAGAGCATGGATGAGGATCACATGTACATGAAGGTAAGTATCAATTGACATTTTAGGACACTATGCCTTTTATACATGAAGTAAGTTTGGATTAACAAACTAGGGACTATGTATGAATATTTAAAATAGTTTCTTTTCTACTAAACTAATCTCTGTTATAACCTATTTCTTTCCAACGGTCAAAGAAAGGATATGGTAATATTGCTCAAGTTTATTACATTCATTTGTAGGCACTGTATCATGCTCTTCCAATGAACTACATAAGTGTTTCCAAGCTTCAGAATAAGCTTGAAGGAGATGCCAACCAGGCTACTGTGCGCAAACTAATTGATAAAATGACAAAAGATGGGTTTGTTGAAGCCCAAAGCAATCGAAGACTAGGTATATGCCGTCAAATAAAAACTTTTCTTTTATTGCTTAAACTTAATAAAATTGCTGCTATTTACATGTTCCAATTATTGTCACAGGAAAGCGTGTAATCCATTCAGATTTAACTGCGAAAAAACTGACTGAAGTCAAGAAAATCTTGGACCTTAATGCAATGGTGAAAGTTTAATTTTTTGGGTGCATAATGCATTTCTCTTCTGAATTTTGTGTGTGTAGATTCTTAAATTTCAACTATGTTGAACAGGATTTGGATATGAATGAACCCCAGAACAAGCTGAACCAATCAGAATTTCAGACAGCAGGTACATAATTGATAAAATCAATAACTTCAGAATTAGTTTCAACTATTAGTTTATTATATATAACAATTGAGCGAAGCGTGCTTTATGACAACCAGGGAGCAAACAGAGGGACATGTCTACCTGTGGCGTCCTTTACTCTGTTGGATCAGATCTCACACGCATGAGAGGCAAATCCGACACATTTCAAAATGGATCCATTAGGAGTGAGCAAACTGTTTCAAGGATGAAGGGGCATGGAAACAACACCCCCACCAGCAGAGCCCAGGTATGTATGTTTGTCTCCTCAACAACAGGTTACGAATTTTCTTTTACCAGACCAGAATCCTATAAATCTGAAATAAATCATGTTATTTTGTTGGTAAATTATGCAGCCAGTAGCGTCAAGAGAGAGTTTTGCACAAGTGATGGAAAATGGCAGAGCTCATGGAAATGGCGACAACTGTGATGAGTTTGATGCAGTCATTTGTAGCAGGTCATCAACTCAGAACAAGCGCTCCAGGAAAGCAAGCACTGTAAGCTTCATGTTCCTATATACCATGGCTTTGTCTTATAATCTAGTATACTATATATATATATATATATCCATCACCATCACTGATTAGAATTTCAACGTTGAGAAACTGATGATCTATTTCCATGCCCTTTTTCTGTTTACAGGTTAAGGAGCCTATCCTTCAGTATATAAAGCGCCAGAAGTCTCAAGTTGCCTGAAAGAAATTGGAATGCATGGCTCTTAATTGGTCCCGTCTTAAAACTTCTTGAATTCCTTTCCCACTTGTAGCTGTTAGATATCTAAAAACACTAGTATTATTTTCATGCACCAGTTAAGAGTCGTCGATTCGGCTTTCTTCCCTTCTCTACTAAACATAGTTATGATGAGTGGATTTCTCTACGTATGACTATGAAGTTGTGGTGCTACCAGTAATATTGCATCTCTTAGATATATAATAGAAATATTGATACTCTTTATGTCAGAGGTGTTTTTAATTGTTACATAAAATGCTCATCTGTTTTCCAATTTAAGGCAGCCAATAATTGTAACCATGTACATGAAATGTCAAGTGAAAGAATGTCATGGCTTTTCAACAAGAATAGAGCGAGAGGCTAGCAAGCCACTGATGGATTTAGCCAGTGTATTGTAAGATATTATGCTCACCCTGCCTGAAAGTTGAACTAATTTTTTTTATTAAAAAAAACACAATATTTTATTTAAAAATTGCCAGGAATAATATGGCGAATCATTTGTATGATGATTTTATATTTTTTACACCGGTGTGAAATGGGAGTACTTGAAAGTAAACAGTCCTTGAATCAATGTGTTGGTTGAATGGAAAAAAAATGAGTTCGGTAATGACAATGTAAATTGGATCAACAGATAAATTTAGAGAACAATATTAGATAAAGTGATAACAGATAAAATTTAGAGAGAGAAAGAAAGTGGGAAGAGATAAATTTTAGAGAGTGACCAGATAATATTAGAGAGATAAAGTGAAGAGATAATTTTGTAGACATTTAGAGAGAAAGTGATAAAGAGAGAAAATCTAGTGATAGGCTCTCTAAGACCATCGTTCTTTTAAATTGTTTATCGTTATTATGAAAAAATAATAAAGATAAAATACGAGCTTGTTTTATAGCAATAGTAATTAATCATCGTTGTTTCAAAGTCAATCTATTCACCCATCTAGATAATATTTTTCCTTGATTACTAATAAATCAACAAATTAAACTCATGTTTTCAAAATCAATTCGATCCCCCGATTGGATTAGTAGGCACAAACGCCTACGAAAATATCATTTAGATTTAAGAAAAGATGGGAGCAAACGCCTACGAAAATATCATTTGAATTAAAAAAAGGTCGCTTGAATTTATCCATGGATTGTAATAATTTTTAGAGATAGAGTGACGAGAGATAAATTTTAGAGAGAAACGAGAGATAATTTTAGAGAGAGATACCAAATATATATATTTCACAGAGAAAGTGACGAGATAAATTTTAGAGAGATAAAGTGACGAGATAAATTTTAGAAAGAGAAAGTGATTAGAGATAAATAATGCTACTATCACATAAATTCTTTTATATAACTTTCACATATACACACATACATATTAATTCTTTTATTTGCATTATTTAGAATTAAAATAAGAGAGTTATGACTAAATTTAATAATTTTATTGTATTAATATTAATTTTAATTTTCAAATTAAAAATAAAATTAAAAATTAAAAGAAAGGAAAAGAGAGAAAGGAAAAGAAAAAATTATAAAAAACTGAATTAAAATATTTATTTTAATTTTATAATTATTTTAATTAATTTTTTGCCACATAATTAATGTTTTTTTGTGTGTTGCCACATAAGAAAATAATGATTTTTGATTTTTTTTCAATGCCACGTCTAAAAATATTTGACGTCCGTCCAAGATATTGAACGGAATGGCCTGAATTTTCATTTTTAAAAAGCACAGTGGTCCAATTGCATATTTTTAAAATTCAGTGACCAATTGCTTAAAACACGACGACTATAATGGGTAAAGGTGCTTTTTCCTTGATAACAAAATTTTTAAAGAGAAAATGACGACTGATAAAATTTAGAATGAGAAATTTACAAGAGATAAATTTTAGAGAGAGAAATTGGATTTTATTTAGAATTTAGAATATTTAGGGAATACGTTTTATGTAAGCTTTAAATTTAACAAGTAGAAGAGAATGCAGAAACCAAAATGAACGTGTTTAGCTAAACGTGGACGTGTTCCAATTATTTGCCAAAAAACTTGTCCTGTCCAAGATTCAAACTCAAAACCATCAATTATTTGCCAAAAAAACTTGTCATGTCCAATATTCGAACTAAAAACCATCAATTTGAAATCTTGGTCATAAGATCATCCGAGCACCACAGGCGTAACTATTAAATTTACTCAAGAATTAAGTTTTATACCAAAACAACTCATTTCCCCCAATCCCATTAGATTATTAAAAGACAAAGATACCCATTAATTTCAAACACCGTCATCTCCATTGTCGTTTCTCTCATCTAAAGCTCAGCAATTTCATATCTCCAAAAGTTAGGGTTTGCTAAATCAAAGAGTGTTGCTAAATTTTGGAAATATGAAACAGCCAAAACCAAAAAATCGCACCCTTCAAACTCCATTTCTCTCTCATGGAAGACGATGACGAGTTCAGAAATTTGTATACGGATGTCCCTCACACCCTTTACCATTTCCTCTGCTCCTCACACATGGCTCCGGCAACGTGATTTCCTAGGTTTCGACCCCAAAAGTTCCAATTCGAAATGGCGGCTAGGAATTTAAAAGTTCCAATTCGAAATGGCAGCTAGGAATTTGGATAGTGATGGTGAGATGAAGCTACAAGATATCCAAAAAAGGGTTTTGAAGATCCAAATTTAATAGATGAGTCTGAGATTAATGTACTTCATTGCCTATTCGAAGAAAGAGAAGGAAGATTGGATCAATTCGATCGAGCGGTCAATTGTTCAACACTCTCTCTCGGTTACTGATAAAGAAGGGTAATAAAACCTTCAAAGCATTGAAATTCTCTTTGTTGAGTTAGATCTCTGATGATGTGTCTATTTTTTTGGTTTCATAAACATTACACATATTTAACTATTAGGTTTATGAAATCCTTCGAGGATTTATCTCTAAGATTGTTTGTTGATTAAAATTGCTTAGTTGGTTGTACTGATGTACATGGGTTGATTTGGGGGTTCCCTTACTAACAGGTGTTTCAATGGCTGTTTTTTTTGGCGGGTTTCTTATATAGGATGTTGCTTGTATAAGGTTTCCACCCCCTTGTCTCTCTTTGATCTTTGTAAAAGTGTTTATCAAATAATTCCCCTTCCCATCTGTTCGTCATCTCTTTTTATTTTATTTAATTGTTATAAATTGATTTAGTATATAATAATATTTTTTGGATAATTTAATAGCTAAGCTTATGGTGCTCGAGTGGTCTCTTGGCCAAATTTTGAAGTTTCGGGATCAAATCTGGATAGTGGCATCTTTTTAAGAACTAATTTGATTAAAGTTGACATCAGCGGTGCCACCAGTACCACGAAAACACCTAAAGTTCAGGGGCAACATCTACATTTTACCCTATATATAAAGAATGTAAACATTCAAAAGATAATATTTTCACACAGCCATTTCGTTAAGGACATTAATTTAGCATCGGGGTATGAAGTACAATACATTACTGACTTGACAAAGTTTAGAATCGTCCTTGTTTTCTCCACTTGTGAAGATCAAAACACTTTTCCTCATGGCTTCTAATCTTTCCTGTGTATGAGGCAGATAGTAAATATAACCCATAGGCACAAGCAATGAAAAGGGGTCAAAGACTAGATAAAAACCAGTTGCATTAGATGCTAGAAGACAAAATTTAGATTAGAGTCCGGAACCAAAACAGAATGTTGATTAATGAATGCAATTTTAGTGAAATCACAAAGCTAGTCAAAAAATGATAACATGTTTTTTTTTTCTTTTTCTGAGGAATAACTAATAAGATACTTTTATTTGTCATTTCTGCTGATATCCTACTGTGAACAGTTGATAGCTATTGGAATTTGCCCTTTTCTCTTTTGTAAACAGTGTGTGAGCAAGATTCAGCCACAAAGCGTCACATTATCTAACTCAGCTGATGGGTTGGTAAAATGTTTCTAGAAAGATCAAACTAATACAGAAACTGCACTGGAACACCCTCCCCTGATATTTCTTACTAGAATCCCACACAGAAGGACAGCAGTCACAGCACTAAAGATTTCTTTCCAAGTCTTATTTTATTTATTTATTTTTCCGTTACACTGCCAGATATATGTTACACTGACTCTAGCATGAGACTCAGGTTCTGTGTTCAGAGGTCAAACCTCCACAAACCCAAAATTTTAGGAGCAGGGCTCGGCTTCAAAAGTGTCCAAATACGGGCCATACGGCATTTGTGTACATGGACAGATTATGTGTAATTATATTGTATAACATCTTGCACAACAGTTGTTCTTTATATTAATTATAGCAAGGAAGAAGGGTTTCTACCTCTTTTTTCCTAATTTAAGAAGCAAATAATTCTTCATTAGAAGATTTTATCTAAACACCTATTGCCGAATGAAAAAGAATCCCTCTAACATTGATCCGAAGAGTAAATCCATTTTCAAGTAATTTTTATTTCAAATATAAGATGGACCATCATCTTATCCTCAATTTCAAGTAACTTTTATTAAAAAAATATAAGATGGACCACCATCTTAGCCTTAAATTTCTTTATAAGAACATGAGCATACAGATATTTGAGTAGGAAGTCTAAAAGTATCTCATATTTATCTTTAATTCTTAAAGATGACAACCTTGATTCATTTCAAAATCCAAGGGTATTTATGCATCTAATCTAATCTAATCTTCTCTTATTTTATTGTTTCAGCATATAATTTTTTTTTAATATATTTTTCTTTCTTCAACTCAGGAACATTTATACTTATGCTGCCTTATAAATTAGTGTGTGACTGTGAGCCATAAAGCTAAAATACAACTCAACTCAGCTCAACAATGTCTTTATTCCAAACCAGTTAGGGTAGGCACCAATATGAGTATGACTATGAAAATGTAAAAAGACATGAAGGAAAAAAAACAAATAAAAAAAAGAACTTTGGTCACACAGGGAACTTGAGCTCGATAGCTTTAAAAAAAATTCTCAATAACATTGGCAGAAATTGCTCATTACTTCACAAACAAAATAAATTTTGTCACCTGGTACGACTGATAAATGGGAATGAGCAACCTAACAATAATGTCACATATTCTATAGTAGATTCGAGGAAAATAATAATTATGTGCCGTAAAAGTTATTTTCCAAGAAAAAAAAAACATTCAAGAGCTCATGAGCATATTATGCAGAACTGAAAAGTTTGGAGTAATTCCGGGTTTAAAAGTTTTATTAGTTATTCAAGGAAAATGTCATGGTTAAGGGTCATTTTTTCTATAAAAAATAAATAAAAAGATGAACAGCAATCTCACACACACAATTGCAATATACTCCCTCCATTCCAAAAAAGGAGCCCTTTTTTGTTGATGATGGCACAAAATGACACTATGTCTTTTAAGTTTAACATCAAAATTTCACTACTACTATGCCACCACTACTAAACTAAATATTCATTACATATTGGGATAAATATGGAAAGAAAAGTATATTCTTAGAGTTTAAAGTTTGCATATAATCTACATACAAAATCACGCGGATTACACACAAAGGTTGTAATTGGAGAGTTTTCCAGGAACAGCAAGATTTATAAGCTCAACAGCATCTTGTATACATCAATAAAGATAACAGATGGAGTATATTTAACAATTAATAGACTAATCAACAACCTAAACAATACTTGAAAATTAATAATGTATACATATACACATACAATGCAGATGCACGAATACATATATGCACAAAACAAAAGAGAATAAGAACTGGGAGCTGAAACTTACAAATTATTAGGAGGTGGAGTCATCTTGAAGGAGATCATCGTAGGGATCCCTGCGACCAGGGACCTGGCTAATCTGAGCGTCCCAAAAGATCTGAGCGTTGTGCCTATCAAAAGTCCAGAATCCGTATGGACGGATCGGAAGGCTCCACATCTCCTTGGTCTTGTTGCACTTATCCTTAAGCGTGTACACATGCTCTCTGAATTTCCTATCTCTCTCCTTCGGATCCTCCATCATTTTCAGTATCAGATTCTCCGCAAACTCCAGTATAAACGCCATCCTCTCTGAAAATTCAAAACCCTAGTTTCCCCTATTTCATCAAAAGTCAAAATCTAGAGAACAATGCTTACTCTACTGAAATCAGTTGTTATATATCTCCGAATTAACTGAGAAATGAAACTCGAATCAAGAAATCTATCAAATTTTAATTGGAGAGATTAATTTACCTCGTCGCCAATCGATATTTGAGGGAAGCTGATCGTTGCTATAAAGTCACAACGCACAAACTAGGCTGATTGAATCTCCGGAGCCTTTAACTCGGGCGGGCGACTCTATGTCTGGGTTCTGGATTGGGCCCAATGATGTTAATATGCCTAGACCCAAAATAATTGATATGTAACTTGATCGGGTCCAAATGGGTCCATCTTACACGACACTTACATTTAAATAGTTTTTTTTTGGGGTGCAAAACGTTACATAATCTTGGTGTTATTATGAAAATATTATTGACATAAAAGGATCTCATATTGTTGTTTTTTTTTTTTTTTGCTAACATGGTGTTTCCCAACCCACGGGTCGGACTAGTCATCCGGGTCGGATACAACCGTTTTGACTTACGCATCAGCTTGCGTTGACAGTCCGGTGTCACGCGAATATAAATTCTCACACTTGTTGCTAGCGGAGTTCGATATTATTAACATAAAAGGATCTCATATTGTTGGCACAACTATACAACATATAGACAATTATTGATATTGTTAGAGTACAAACTATGTCACATGGTAATAATTATCACTTAAAATGTTATGTGTCGTTAAAAAAATTACTATCAAATATTTATTTATTTTGAGAGATTATTTCCACTCTTAACAATTTCAATACGAATCCATATATACTAACAGAAAATGAGTGAGTTGTTCAAGGAGAAGAAAATATAATGTTAAATTTCACATATAGATCTAAGTAGCTAGTTTCATTACGATGTATCATACTTTGTATGAAAGTCATATCTGGAAACAATTTCTTTTGTAGGGAAAAAAAATTATACATAAAGAGCTCATTTTTAGTGATAATAACATAATATTCTCAAGATACTAATATAATTTTATTGTCACACTTTGTACTAACGTAGCTTCCCCCAGATTCGTATGAACTATCATACAAATGAATTACATAATTCTATCAAACTCGCAATAAGAGAGAAGTTAAACCAATTAATAAGAAGAAAATACAACATAAATGTCTATAATATAATCCAATCAGCTTAATTAACCATGAAATGAAAGCTAAGATTCAGTAGCAACTAATTTACTAGTAATATTTAAGACTGCAGAACATAAACTAATTACAAGACTGCAGCACTCTTAATTTTAGGATCCTCTTAACATGTGTCCTTAGGACACATGCTAAGCACACAGTTCAAGAGAATATTCTCTTGAACTGTGTGCATATTCTCTTGATTTTTGTATTTGCACCAAGTTCAAGAGAATATACACACAATTCAAAAAAATAATCTCTTAAACTATGTGCTTAGCATGTGCACTTAAGAAATTCCTTAGTTAATTAAGCCTCGGCCTCATCCTTCCTGTCCCTTGATGAGTTGCCGAGTCAAAATAGATTATATAAGACACCTGCAAAAACTTGATTACAGCTAGCTAGCTAGCGAGGCGGGCTCAATAAATGTAAAACATTTTAAAATAAAATGAAGTTGCCGACAGTTGAATGAAATAAATTCAATTCCATTCCATTTCATGCATTATGTTGAACGATTATAATTAAATTAGTCGACCCCTAATTTGAACAGCTGAAACTGAAAAAAATAATAATTAGCGAGTGAAATTCGACGTACATTAATTTTTAAGTTGTTTATTTCATGATTATGAACTGACATAATTTTTCTAATTTGTTACTACGTTTTCACTAACATGCATGTCTAGTCTAGCATCACACCGCCACGATGACTTAAATTCCTGACTATTATTAAGGGTGTATTAGAAAATATCATAAATTATCGTTTTAAATTGACTTAAAATTGATCATCTGTTGCACTATATCTATACTTTGTTATAGTGGGTGGTAGCCATGACCTTACATTTTCAACCGCAATTAATAATGTTAATGGAAAATGGAGCTTAATTTATATATATGGACCCCCTCTTTTCTTTATTTTTGCTTTCAATATATACTGATTTTGGATCCAAAAACAATACTACTACTGATACCGATCATATGTGATAAAATAAAAAGAACAAGTGCACTCACTACAACGCCATTTAGATGCCTTTTTCACGGAGTATATTAGCAGTATATAGTATTTTATTTCTACTAATCGGATTCTAATTTCATAGGATTCGGTTATCATGAAGTTAACTTCATGGTAAGTTGATCAATTGATCAATACAGTGCTGACACGCAGGGAGATCGATCACCTTCCGCCTACGTGTCGACACTGTATTCATCAATTGGATAAAATTAATTTCATGTTGACCTCTCCCAATTTCACGGGAGTGGGGGCATAAGGCTCCTCACTAAGCAACACATCCTATCCTCCCACTTGCAAAATGCACTTCTATCTCTTTCCCACTCACTACTATTCCTTTCTCTAGTTAGCTTTCTTTTCCTTTCTCAATATGCATGACCTTTTTTGACCAACATAAATGCACCAAAATTTAAAAAAAAATTGTTTCTGTAAATTTATATATATATTTACCTAGGATACCTTCTGTTACGTACTCTGTACTACTGAATAATTATTTCTTTCTTTCTTTCTTTCTTTCTTTTACCTTCCCCCTTCGATTCTGGCTGGCTTTCCAGGAACCAAAAATAAGCAGATTTTTGAATTTTAGTAGCTACTAACATTACTTACTTTTCTCTTTGGCCTAAAGCTAAAGACATATTTTAGGTATTAACGTGGTTGTTAGTTAAACTTCTTACCTAATTTCACATTACTTTCTCTTAGCCCCAAAATTAAAATTTTTTAAAAAAGAAGACGGCCTTTATAATCATTTTTTCATGACCCCCACGCACATTACATTACATAAAATGCAAAATTATTAAACAAGAAGAAATTGGAGTTAGAATTTCAGTTTAATAGAAACATTAAAAAACCAGATAAATATACTTTACAAAAATGCCCCCTTATGGAAACAGCAGAGCTATCACTAAACAAGTTGTGAATTGATAATTTTTTCTTTCTTTCTTTTTCAAAATTGGCTTCTAATTTCCAAAGACTCAAGTGCCGTTACCGTCACATTCACAGTCCCCAGTCGCCCTCTCCCTCAACTTAACTCTCATCCACGGCATTACCAACAACGTCACCGCCCGCATTAACATTACCGTTAGCCCCGCCATCTCCGTGACCGTTTGCATTCCCTTCTCCGTCTTCATCCTGCCACCTCTCCGCCGGTGCGCACTCAGCCTTATGACGCATCTTCCAATCGAGGGCCTGACACGCGCGAGAGCAGTAGTTTACTCCGCCACACACAGAGCACCGACGAAACTCGTGCCTCCTCGTCTCTGGCCGTCCACAACCGACGTGAGAGCACAACCGGAGCCCCGGACCCGGAATTCCACTGCGACCTGCAAACCAATCAGTTAAGAACTGGCTCGCCGGATGCGCCTCCGGAGCCGGAACGTTGCATCCGAAATCACTGAGTAACGGACACCCTGAGCCCCCCACGTGGCGGTGGTGAGGGAGCGGGTTCCAGGTCAGCCACGAATTGGATGTAATAGCAGCTGGAGTCGTCGAGAGAACGGCGGCCAGCTCCCGTGCGTTGGCCTGGACGAGGAAACGGCGGCCCTCGGCTACATTCTGGCGCACGCCGTAACCGTCTTGGAGGCAGTGGCCCAGTTCACGCAGCGCGTCTATGTGGCCAAGAAAAGCAGCACGAGCGCAGAGAGCAACGCCGGCTCGGAGGTCCTTGTCGTTCTTGGAGCCGCCGCTGCCGTTGAACTGAATGACGGCGAGCGAGTAGAGTGCCGGCGCGTGAGAGCTTATCGCGGCCTTAGCCATAAGCGAGGCTCCGCTGCCTCGATTTTGTAAACAATAGAATCGAATCTGTGCGAACCAAAAAAATAAATGTAAATCATAAGCGTTGGTATAACTGGTGATTGTTTTTCATTAATGCCCCCATCATAAAACAGAGAGATTTGTAACTGATTATACTGACCATGCCAAGAGTGTAACAGGCTTCAACGTTTCCGGCATCTGCACATTGCTTAAGGAATCGGTGAGCCGAGTCGGACCAGTTCTGAGCTTTCACGCCAAATATTTTCTGAGAAGCTTTGGATAGTACAATAGAACGGAGTCCTAATCCGTTGAGTCTTTTGCATCTGTTTTGTATTCAAATTCATTAGATTCAAACGCTACATTCATATTATTCAAGTAATCATTTACATATATAATCAAAAACTAGGGGCAAAGAAAAGTAGTTTCTAAAAGAACCGGAAAAACCTTTGCATTCCGATGGAAATTAATACACGTTAATGAAAAAATTAAAATTTACCAATGTCTGGCATAATACTCGCCGTAAAGATAAGACTTGAAGGAATGAAAAACGTATAAATAAAGAAAGAAAGGATCTATATGTGAATTACAATCACTTACGTCATCAAAACGCTGGTAAAATCGGCGGGGCAACCGGCTGAGGAGCTGAGTTTACACAGAATAGAAATGACAAGATCATCAGGTAAATGATCAAAAAAGTCACACTGTGCGATTTTTTCCGGTGATGGCTTCCGACGTTTCCGGCAATTGGTGGTATCCTCGGCTGAAAATTCCCTCCTCCTCTTAAGAGCATGAATTTCCTCAGAAAACATGTTAAATTTCGGATAACAAATCCCCCTCCTTGTTCTCATGTCCTTTTTCTCTCTCTTAATTACTCTATAAGAAGATAAGTGTGTGTATATAGTCGCTCCCAATATTTCAAGGTCCTCAAGGATAAGGCGAAGGTGAAAAAGCAAACTGAAGTCTTAAATAAAAGACGGAAGAACAAAGAGAAGGAGACCAACAACAAGGACGACACAGCCGAGCGTGATTAATAGCCCTCGTTATATAAACTTATTTACCACAATATCCTCTTCATTAATTTGTCCTATCTGACATAAACTTGGTCAAACAGCGCTGACCAGATCCCTCCTCCGTCGTCTGACAATGGTTTTTGTTGCTGTAATTATTTTTTATTTTTTAACCTTGTACTCGTAAATCAAATCCCTCCCTCCCTTGCAAGTAGAAATTAATTTCCTTACTTATTTATTTATATTGGGGGAGGGGTGTTGGTGGGAGAGAGGAAGAAGAGTTTGTTCCTGTCTTTCTCTCTCTCTCTCTCTCACATAAAATTGCTGGGTTTGTTTTTGAAACGGTTAATTTTGTTGTAACTAAGCAACGACCGTTTAAACAAACCACATAATTTATTTACTGGCCGATTTAGATTGCGCTAAAATTTTTAATGTCGGAATAAATATGTGAATTTCATGCGGTTCGTGGGTAACACGCGACCCATAAGGCGTGAAGGGTGCGTTACGTTTTCTAAGAAATCAGGTAGCGAGTTTTGGGCCTTCTTCGATGACCTACCCACTTAAGTTCAAACGGGTGATTCAGCACTACCAGAGGTTCAGTTACTTTTGTTTGTTTTTACTTGCCTATTTTTTGTCTTCTTCTGTTTTCTCTCTCAAACCAGCCTGCATTTTGTTTATTTCTAAACATTATTTTTCTATTTTGAACTTTATAAATTCAATTATTATTTCGTATTTTTAGAATCAATAAAATAAAGTTTACATAATTAAATGGACTTATTTAAACCAAACGACTAAATTTTAATGAAATTTGGAAAAGTAGGAGAACGTCCTCCTCAAACAAGTACTAATATAAAGAATATTTCTAATTTTATATATATATATATATATATATATATATATATATTTATATATTCTAACAGTCACAAGACATATTTATTCAGCATCTCTTAATTCCATTGTCTTTCTAAATGCTATATTTAGTCAGCATCCTTATTGTTTATGGAAATCCAGTCTTCCACATCCATGGGATGATAAAATATTTAATTAAAATATATTCAATCTCTTGGCAATAATTAAACCCTTAACTTGTCCCCTATAACCGACCGTAAAATCTGCATCTTTTCCATTTTACTTACCTACCGTGGGTTAAAATTAACAATGATCAGTTATTGATCAAGTCAGTCTTTTATAGAACATTAATTTAGTTAAGAATTTAATAATATAATGTTGAGATGGACAATGAAAATAGGTTAGCATAAGCTAGCATTCCTTAACCTCGTGATAATTAACAAGCAAGTTATTATATGAATTTCCTTAAACTCTGATACTAATATATATATATATATATATATATATATATATATATATTTATATAACAATGGATTTCAGTTCTAGTATCATCTTAACGTCGTGTAAATTAATAACCGATCTTACGTACTAATAATAATACTTAACACATCTTAATTAATCTCGTGATCTTACAAATTAACTTCATGCAACCGTTCAATCTCGTGATACAAGTGATTTTTATCACTAGCTACCTTAGCTTCCAACTCCTCTCGTGATTCTCGATATCCTTTTCTCTAACCCCAAATTTGTGTACGAGTTTAAATTTTTATAAGCTTCAATAAGAAAGAGTATCATGAACATTAATGTTGTCTAGGTTGTGCATGCTAATATAGAGTTGTACTTACTTTAGCTTTTGAATTAAACGAAAATATATATACACGTTTCTAAAATTATCTCTCAATATTGATTAGAAAATTTAATAGTAGTATCTCTTGCCCACCTGTTCCCTGTTAGAACATCTGTTCTGGTGCCTTCTTGTCTGAACTCCTCGAGATTGATTTCTGGTTCTTGTCGTTCAGAAGCATCATTTGGTTCAGCTCTCTCTACGATTTCTTTTTCGGACACTACGATTCTTTGTTCAGGAACTACGGTCGTAGTGCCAGGCTCGACCATTTCATTCGTAGTGTCGGTATCGTCAATCGTAGTGTAGTGTGGTGCAGACTTGTCCGAGTCTGTTTCATCAAAGATGATGTAGATTGAGACTTCAACACTTAATGTCTTGTTGTTGAACACTCTGTATGCTTTGCTGTCTGTGGCATATCCAAGGAATATTCCTTCATCTGACTTGGGTTGGAACTTAGTCAGATATTGCTTCCCATTGTTGAGAATGTAGCATGAACAGCCAAACACATGGAAGTATCTGACATTTGGCTTTCTTTCTTTCCACAGCTCGTAGGGAGTCTTCTTCAACGTAGAGTGTACAAGAGATCTGTTCTGTGTATAGCACTTAGTGTTGATGGCTTTTTCCCAGAAGTATTCAGGCAGATGAGCTGCTGCTAGTAGAGTTCTTCCAGCTTCTATAAGTGTTCTGTTCTTCCTTTCAGCTGCTCTACTTTGCTGAGGAGTTCGTGGTGCTGAGAAGTTGTGACTGATGCCATTATCTACACAGAACTGATCCATTTCTGAAAAGTCAAACTCTCTGCCATGATCACTCCTGATTGCCTTGATAGTTTCTCTTTTTTCATTCATCACCAGCTTGAACATCTTTATCAGTTAGGAGCTCGTCTCATCTTTTGAGTTGAGAAAGAACACCCATGTGTATCTGGTGTAGTCATCCACTACGACCAGTGAGTATCTCTTTTCACCTAGGTTCACAGTTGGAATTGGCCCAAAGAGATCCATATGTAGTAACTGTAGGGGCCTGTTAATTGAGTTGACTGCTTTGCCTTTGAATGAGCTCCTTGTTTGCTTTCTAAGCTGACATGCATTACATGGTCTTTCTTTGATTAAGCTGAACTTGGGTAAACCTACTACCAGATCTTTAAAGGCCAGCTTAGACATACTCTTGAAGTTGAGATGAGATAATTTTCTATGCCAAAGCCAACTTATTTCTTCAGATGCTTTAACAAGAAAACATACTGTCTCCTCAGAACTGAGCTGAGCAAGGTTGACAATGTATACATTTTCTTCTCTTGTTCCTGTCAGCTTGATAGAAGATGTCATCTTCTTCTTCATCCATGTGCAACATAGCTAATTCGAATTGATGAGACATATTTAAAATAACTCATTTGACTAGAAGAATGAAGTTGAGATGAATGAATATGAGAGACTAAATGTGCCTTATATTTATAGATGTTATTTGTTTTTTAAAATATAACCGTTGAAATATGGTCGTTGGAGTTTTGTTGAATTCATTGATTATATTAATTTTTTTATATTATAGTCCACGGGATAGTCCACAGGATAGTCCATCTGTTGAAAGAATTGAAGACAAAAGGACATTTGCTGATGTCAGATAGACTAAATATAGTCCAGTAGATAGTCCATCTGCTGGAGATGCTCTTATATAAAAGTATTACTGTAACACCCCCAGAATAGGTCCAGTCAACCCAACCCATTCTGAGTCGTCAAATACATGGTACATAATTCAAATACAAACTTTTATATCACACGGTCGTGCAAAATACGACCACACAACTGTGAGTGTCAATACAAATATGTAAAAAATATTAATATTCAAACTAGGTCCTCATTACAATTATTATCACACTATTTATCAAAAATAGTGAGGACTACTACTGCTCTAACTCGGACCATCACTCTGTTCCCCGACTAGTTCCCGCAACATTCTCATTTTCTGAAGAGGACAATAGATAAAAAGGGTGAGCTCAACTAGCCCAGTAAAGAATGTTATGACTAAGATAATGAAAAATAAATTATCGTTAGCCTTCAACAATTCAGATAAAATATAATGGACAACTAATTTTAGATCAATATTCGCAGCGAAAATAACAATTCATTAGAAGAGTTAAGTAGAGAATGAAGTCTACTATCTTCTATGATTTAAAAGTTCATCATCAATATTTTATCCCTGTAACATCAATCAATATACATCTCTAATCAAATATTCATCTTTGCACTACAGACCAAAGATATTCATTTGCATCATCAGTGGTCATGTCCATCTCAACACCTGTTCATCTTTGCACTACGGGCCAAAAATATTTATCAGGTAATCATTCATCTTTGCTCTACAGGCCAAAGATATTCAGTTATATCACCACTTAGGACTAAGGATGATGAAAAATAATATAAATAACGAATCCAGTGAAATAAAGGATAAGATTAAGGATTCGTATTTTAGTTTATTCAAGTCCAATAATATTCCATAATGATACTTTGTGGAGCAAAATTCAAGAATAAAGCTCAAAACTTAGATCCAATCAAAGATAAGAACTTTAACAAGCAACTTGGACATATAGAAGAAAATTTAATTTTTTCGTGAATAGTGCTGTATACGTGAATAGTAATCCCGACGGAAAAAGTAAGAATTTCCTAATAAAATCAATGCCAATATTTTGGTATAATGATATTGAAAAGAATAACATCATTTACGAAAGAAAATAACATCCCTTACCTCAAAAGAATAGTACTTCTGACTGGAGTATCAGATATAATACCGAAGAAAACTTGCACTGAATAGTAACACTCAAAGTATCTAAATACTCACAAAAATACGCTCGATATTATAGAGAGAGAAAACTTCTGATTCTAGTGTGATTTTCAATTCTAACCTAAGCACCCTATTTATAGGAAAAGTTTAGGATGCCAAAGTAGACTAAATTAATAAAATAATATTTTTTTAAAAAAAAATTCCGCCACCTCAGTCAAAAGCCATCAGCATTCAACAAAAAGTGGGGCCCACCATTTTATTTAAAAAAAATATTTATTTTTTGAAACTTCAATAATTCATAATAAATAGTCCATTTGTCAGAAAAATATAAATTTTATGTTCTTCTATAGGAAATTTAATTCTCTACAACTTTGTAGATGGAAGTTTTTCCAAATTTCAAACATAAATTATCCGAAATCCATAAACGGATGATTTTCCACACCAAAATACTGATAAAAACACATCAGCGCTAATTTCTTCTTTTATATCCACAAAATAAATATTTCCTTATCATATAAATCAATAATTAATTATTCATAAATAATATTACAGAACTACAATATTGACAACCAGGTCATTCCCAGGAAAGAGGGGGCCTTCCGATAAGGACTTTTCTTTACTGGCGCACAATTAAATAACCCCTACTAGACAGAACTTCCTTAGACATTGTCAATAATGCTATCTAATAATATTATTCAAATAATATGAATTATTGAGTTGATAATGTGAAATACTATGCAGTGACAATTATTGAATCAATAATACAAAATATCAATTGTAGCCATTATTGAATCAATCATATAAAATAGCAACGTAGCAATTATTGAGTTAATAAAATATCAATGTAACAATTATTGAGTCAATAATATAAAATATCAACGTAGCAATTATTGAGTAAGTGCCTTCTCACGTAAGAATCAATAATTCAAAATACTGTGCAATACTGTGTACTACTGTGCAACACCGCGTATTACTGTATTTTAACCACCGGGTATTTCAACAGTACTAACGGTAACAACTACGCCGTTATTTATAAAAAGGTTATTTCTGTCGCTTTCTATATCCGACAGTTATTCCGTTGTGGGGCCCACAAATAGCTGCGCCGTCGTACGAATATTCCCCGACAACAAGAATATTCCACGACCAAACGAATATTCCCCGACAACAATGAATATTTTATAACCACTTGTTCATGTTGAAATATTTGCACATTTCACCCATAACTTTTCATATTTATCAAAACAACACCTTACTGTTTCGAAATAATATATAAAAAAAATTAAATCTTTATTCATAAAAGTTGGGGTCTTACAATTACTCCTACATACAGGGTGGAGCCACGCTTGGGCAAGTCTGGGCTTAATCTCCCACTAAAATTTTAATTTTTTGTAGGTATATGGTATATTGGTAATATTATACAATTTAGGGACTAATGAGTAATGACTAGAAAATTTTCAAGAAAATTACTCATTTTCATTATTTAGTTCTTATTTCACTCTTTGATATTAGAAAATACAAATATAAATCAAATTCTCTACCATTCCATCATATTCAACTCGAATTTTATAATAAAATCTTAGAATATCTTGTAAGACCCTAATTTTTAATAATTAAAACTTAATTTTCTTTATAAATATTATTTTAAACTTTAATATGTTAAATTGATAAAAAAGTTAAAGTTAAAGATGATATATGCAAATTATAAGAAACAAAAAATGATGTCGAGGAATATTTAGTATAAGAAACAAAAAGTATGTCGAAAAATATTCGGTATAAGAAACAAAAAGAATGTCGGGAAATATTTGGTCAAGTACAATAGCGTCGATACAACCAATTATTGGTGGGTCACACAACAAAATAATTGTCTTATATAGAAAATGAAAAAAACAACTTTTTTAATAAAAACATTATCGGCAGAAATGTTACATTTAACTGTTAAAATATCCGGTCACTACAAGAATTTCAGGCTACGGCGACGAGCTATACCGACAATCGGCGCAAAAAAGTAGCGATAGGGTTCCATAACGACAGCCCCACCTCGACCGTAGGTAAACAGCTAAAGAGCAGCCATATAGTTAGGGTCATTGCTTGGCGGTAGGTATAAGGTCTGTTTTTGAATAATTTATTTCGGTGCAAAGTCCATTTTTCACCCAATCTTAGGTATTTTACATTCCCTCTCATCTCCCATTTTTTTCATCTCCAATTCTCAGATCTTGAGCTCCCAATTTCTTCTTTCCTTTCTTTATCACCAAATTTCGTAGTTAAACCTTCATCGCAAATATCTAAGTTCAAAAATTCTTGTCCGATCTCAAAAATAGCATTGCTCGCCTAGGGCACTTGAGTTGTGAATTTTATACCTATTATTTGGGTACTTTTCGGCTTTAAAATTTGTGACTTTCTAATTATTTCTGTTATTTTATATTGTTTTTACTTATTTTATTGTGTTTAGCGTTTTAATTTTATTCTGTAGGAAGAAAGGAATTTTGGTAACAAAAAACTGTAAATATTTGAGCAAGGAAGCAAGGAAAAGCAATCAACAGCATTCTTTTGCCTTCTTTTTCCTATCAGATCCCACTTCTTATTCTTTACTTTTTCACTAATGCTTCAAATTATTACTATTAGGTCTCAAGATGATGATTTAAAGGATAGAAATTATTAGCAGTTTTAGAAAAATGATTTTTTTATAGTAGTTTATTTAACTTAAGATATTGTGTATTTAATTTTAATTAGGATTTTAATTCTAGTAGGGAAAAGACTCCTATAAATATTCTTATATTGGAATATTGTAAAGGTGTTGGGAAAAAAGTCAATGAACACCATGTGATGCTAATTTTTTTTCAAGTTCAAGAGCAAGCAAGATATCATCAGCAATATATGAAGACTATAGATTGATGAAGCTTGGGGATAGAAGATTGGCGGGAGACAATTTTTTTTTCTCAAATCCTTTATTTATTTTTGTCTCTTTTTAATGTTGAATATTTTATGTATTATAATTTTATCTGTTATGAATAATATTTGTAATATAAGAATTTTAATGGAATCACATGTGTCGTTTATAATGATTTTATCTCTATTTTATTGACAATATATTAATTGATTCATTATATTTTATGCGTTCACGTATAATTACTTGATCAATAATTAATTAGGATAATCTATATGAAATTGGGAGATGAATTATAAATTTAGATATGAATATAATGACATGTGATTATGTTATTTTTCTTAGGAGTTAATTCATAATTTGTGTATAGGATTTAAATATACTTATATGTCATGTGTAACCAATTAGGGAATTTGATCTTAATGAATCTACTCTAATTTAACTTGCATAAAAATATAGTAAGTTAATTAGAATGAATATTTTTATTTGCTAATCGGAAGAGGCTGATAAAAAAATTAAGTATTTCTGATTAACAATTTATCGTGATCCGTATAATTAAATAGTGTTAAGAGATTTGAATGAAGCATTGGGTAAAATTGAATTCTTAACTTTATTTATTAATTAATTTATATTTTTTTATTTTATTTTTAGTATTTAGTTAAATTATTAATTTTAATTAGTTCATCTGTTTAAATAAGATTGATTTGATATAAAATTGGTACTTGAAAAATCATTAGAATTAATTGCTCGTGAGAACAATACTC
Source organism: Panax stipuleanatus (assembly GCA_020205555.1). NCBI lineage: Eukaryota > Viridiplantae > Streptophyta > Magnoliopsida > Apiales > Araliaceae > Panax > Panax stipuleanatus. The sequence continues at coordinate 1,351,898 of CM035126.1, read as the reverse complement.
TTCTTGCCTTTATATTACTAGGTCGATCGTGTATACTTGCTTGTAATGTCATTTCCACGCCGTTGGATCGTCTTTATTTTGTTTCTCCGTTGATCCAATTTATTCTTTTGTATGTTCTTACAAATGTGTCTCTATTACTGCCAAAATATAGCATACGTATCGATGTATGTCTTGGCTAACAATCGAGTGAAGAACAAATAAGATATGATTGTTATCAATTTAGGAGTTCAACGAAGATTTAAAATAATTTTAGAAATGGTTTTGTTATATTCATTAACGTTTATTAAATTACTTTTAATTAATTGTTGAAATATTTTAGATGATGAGATATGCAATTATTGTATTGCGATATAAATGATTTTAAATGACATATATATATATATATATATGTTTTATGCATATTGTATTATGTTTTTTGAGTAAATATGTGCATTATTAATAATAATTTTTTTTTAAAAATCTAGAAAGGCTATAGTAACGGTCACCAACTGTAACTATAGTCTATAGGTTTCATAAAACATAACACATGTACCTACGGTCATGACCGTCGCTATAGAGATCTATAGTTATGGTCGTGACCGTAGCAATAGTTTCCAATAGTCGTTGATATATATCAAAAACACGCTTTTGGCATCAGCTATAGCTACAGTCAAAATCATCGCTAAAGACCCATAGGACCGTAGTTACATGACTTAAGACGAAGGTCGGCGACCGTCGCTAATACTTTTAGCTACGATCATGAAGCCTATAGCTACAGTCGGTGACTCTCGCTATAGGCTTTTTTTCTAGTAGTGGGTGATAAAGGAGCAGTAACACGCAGTATTCCACAATAGCACGCAGTATTCTACAGTAGCACATGGTGTTTCACACTAACACATGACATTTTACAATATTTTATATTATTGAACTAATAATTGTCGCAGTAACAAATGCACAGTATTTCACATTATTGAACCAATAATTGTTACAGTAGAAAATGTATAATATTTTATATTATTAAATTAATAATTGGCGCAGTAAAAAATACACAATATTTTATACTATTGGACCAATAATTGTCACAGTAACAGATGCATAATATTTTATATTATTAAATCAATAATTATAACAATAATAAATGCACATTAATTTATATTATTAAATAAATAATTATCACCGTAACAAGAATTATAATAAAAAGTTGCGTAATTAAAAATCACAAATAGTAAATAGTTAGACTAATGAATACTAGAAATACGTGAGGACGTGAAAGGGGTTGCTGATTGGATGAGGTGGATACGGAGGAGTGATGTGGACCACTCATGCCAATCCAGCAGGGGTGCTAGTTTTAGAATTAGAAATATATAAAGATAGGAAAAATATTGATATTTTTGAGTCAGTTGCATAGTTATATAATTAATTGAAATTTGATATTTTCATTTTAAAATACGAATATACTAAAAATAACACCTCTTATGTTTATATAAATATTAAAACAGCTTCAATCGTATACACAACCGTCTAGTTTTTTGATTTACCCTCTCGCACGAGCTCATAGGGAGTGTTGCATTTTTTTGTTTTAATATGTATGTATGTAAGATAATTTATTATTAAAATGTAAAAAATAAATATAATTATCTTGAAAATGAAACGTTCCTTTGTATATTTATAAATTTAAAAATAAATGTACTAAAATATTTAAAACGGAAGTGGTATAGGAATAGGAATAGGAATAGGAATAGGAATAGGAATAGGAATAGGAATTGGAATAGAATCGTGCGTGCGTGCTTATGTTGATAACCTGCTAACGAGTAAGATATAAAACTAAAGTCTAACGGCCGCCCGGGATCGCAACAGCCATAATTAAGTTAACAAAGTCGCACTTAACTTACAAGATTGGAGTATATATGTTCTCTCAATAATATATATCCCACGTTGCTTTGCTAAATTATTTCAACTTTTTTAAATTATTATTTTTTATTGATATTTGGATCACTCGAAAAATTCAAACTGTTCGGGTTCGATTCGAGATCATACTTTGACTTGGTAGCTAAACGAGAGCCTCAATCATACCTTATTTTACTTTGATAAATTTTGTGAACCAAATCTAAGTAACTCAGTACTCGACTTGACTCGGTTCATTTACACCTTTATTAATTAAGTCTGGATAAAGACTAAATTAATTAAGTAATAATATATAATAAAATGATAAGGAGATTGTATGCTAATGCTGTCATCAGAAACAACAGATAGCCCTGCCAAACCTATTTCTTAATGAATAGAATGTACGTAAAACAGAGAGAAACACCCATCAAAATCACTGTCCACTTGGTCGGCAAATATTAGCAAAAACATGATTTTGACAATTACTTGGTTATTTTTTAATTAGCTATTGATTATCATTAGCAAGATAAAAAATATAATTAATTTTAATCATGCATGTTGACTATTTTTTGATGTGATAAAATAAAATAGTAAAATTGATGAGTTGGAGATGTCAATTTGGTAGTTGGTTCCTTAACTTAAAAGTTGGGGAGTTTGATTTCAACATGTCATTATCTTCATCCCCAAGGAGTCAAAGACGTACCACTCCTTTGTGCCTATTTTTCTCTTTCCACCCTCTAATTAAAACAAAATTAATCTCCATTGATTGTGTTTTAGTCAGTGGAATACCTTTTCGTCTCAATCGGTTCCATGATTTATCAATTATTCTCTCTCTCTCTCTCTCTCTCTCTCTCTCTCTCTCTCTCTCTCTCTCTCTCTCTCTCTCTCTCTCTCTCTCTCTCTCTCTCTCTCTCTCTCTCTCACCCTATATAATAATATTATTGACAAACTTAATCAGTTTCTTTTAATATACATATATATATATCCATTTTCCATTGTATACGGACCAGCCTGTCCGTCACTAAAACTCATAATATGCCTGTTATGAACTTTAACGACGGTCATATCCGTCGCTAAAGGTTGTCTGTCAACAGACCAATCTGTTAGAGAACCAGTCTCTCTCTCTCTCTATATATATATATAAGATAACTTTAACACCACCGAAATATTTAGTAATTACTTTGGAGTGAATTCTATTACAGTCTTATATGCGTAATATTTTTTTTAAAATGTACTCATTCCATTCAAAATTATAAATTCATTATAAACTTTAAAAAGTCAATTTAAGACATTTTTAAATTTAAAATTGAGATAATTTTCATTAAAATTTTAAAAAAACAAATCTTACAAAGGAGGATTATTTTTTAAATAATTTAAAATATGCATAATATATTGTATTAATTGATTAAAATTAGAGAAATTTATCTTAATTTTAAATTTAAATATATTTTAAGTTGATTTTAAAAAATCAATAATAATTTTATATTTTAAAATGGAGGGAACTTAAGAAACAATTTGGGGGTAGGAGTTAAATATCTCAAACGTCTAGGTATGAAGATATTACACCGAACTTCATAAGTATTATTACTTTTTTACTTGAATAAGTTATTTTACAGTTAGCGTAATTGGTCTTTTAAGTCTTAATAAAGTATAAATTTTTAATTAATGACAAAGATAGTAATCTACTAATCAGGGAGTATATTTGGCCTAATTAAGTAAAACCACATATGCGGGGGGTTATTGGAAAACATAATATCCAATGTCAAAAATTGAGATTTGTTTGGATTTGAGATTATATAAGATTAGAAATTAATTCACCTACAAGAATAATCTGATTTAGGGAAAAAGGCGTGTATGCTAAGTACTTGTGACCTTAATTTAATGCTTTGTCGGCACCTGTCGAAAGCTTAAGCAGATGCATGCACTTTTATATCTCTGAATCAGATTTATATATAGCTCAATAGATGTTTTCAAACGTCGTCCACGAATATACTCCCTCCGTTCTTACATAAATGATTGTCGTTTTAGAAGAAAAAATTTATTTTAAAATATTTAGTCGTTTACAACTTCTTAGAAGAATAAATTATTACTTTTTCTATATTATCCATATCTTCTCTCATTATCTCAATAAATTCTCTCTCTCGTATTAATAGTTTTCAATTTTTCATAAAGGGGTAGTGATGAAATTTCAAACAAATTTTACTAGTATTAAATAACTTTCTTAATCCATGTGCCAAAACCTTAAACGATACTCCCTCCGTTCCTAAAAGATTGTCGTTTTAGAAGAAAAAATTTGTTCTAAAATGTTTGTGGTTTTTACAACTTCCTAGAAGAATAAATTATTTACTTTCCTATATTACCCCTATCTTCTCTCATTGTCCCAATAAATTCTCTCTCTTGTATTAATAGTTTTCAATTTTTCATAAAGGGGTAGTGATGAAATTTTAAACAAATTTTACTAGTATTAAATGACTTTCTTAATCCATGTACCAAAATTTTAAATGACAATATTTTAAAATGGAGGGAATAATATTTTAGGAACGGAGATAGTACATTCTTGCAAAGTAAGCCTGCCCAAGTTAGCTGGCTGCTTAATTATGTCTCTTTTTTCCCCTCCCCGGGCTATTTATAGCATTTAAAAGGTGTTTGAGATGGCATAATATAATTAGTCAACTTATAATCAATTTTGAAAAGTAGAAATGAAAATGAATCAGAAACTCCAAATAGAGTTTGTGATTATTTGTCAAATTTAATTAACATTTAAGTTTAAACAAGTATATTATTAATCTATCCATATTTATTTTAGTACCTCCAGTCTATAATTGAAATAAGTGATAATCAATTTTTTTTATACTAAATACTTTTTACTTTTTACTAATCTAAATGCTTTTTATCTACTAAATAAAACTATTTTTTTTAAAATTAATAAACAGTAATCATAATTATTATTCATTTTTTCTAAACAATTTCGAACATTACTCTAAGTCAAGTCTTGTAACATAAGTTGTATCCCCACATATCGGATAAGATTTATGAGGTATGACACGTGGTGCATGGAGTAGTATGAAATGGGTTATCGGTAAAGTTAATTTTATTCGACTTTGTGTGGATGTGTGATTATATATATTTTTTTCTTCAAATTTTCTCAACTATTTATTTTACTACGTTGTTATTCTGTTAACAAAATGATGCTCTCTTTAATTCGATGTGTTAGCCAACATTCCGATCTAACTTCTAAGGATAAAAGGGTTTTTTTTGGAGGAGTACTTGTGAAGTGGCTTCAATCTTAAATATTGTACGTGATACCTTCTCCAGTGTTGGATAAAAGAGGAAAGAATGGACATTTTCTTTTAGAAAATAAAAAAAAGGGACTTATGTCGAATTCACTTTTTCACGAATTTTGATGTTCCACTCCATTTCAAATGAAATAGAGTCTCCATTTAAATGTTTCAAATTTAAAATATATTAAAATGTGAGATGATAATGATGGGAGAGAGAGATAACGAGAATGTTAGAAATAGAAATTCTCCATTTCAAGGATCCTAATCCCTTTTTCACCTGTCAAGCTGAAATAATGCATGTGCCCTAGCCTGCTAGCTACCATATGCATTAAATATGTACTCCATATTTAATTTTAATTGATTTTTCCCACTAATATGCTACTATAAGTCATACTACTGGAGTAGTGGTTAGTATATATGATGATGGTTCAATGGGATGGGAATTAAGCAAGAAATTAAGTACATGAGATGCAAAAGCAATAACCCTAGCTTAGCTATCTATATGGGTAGGTAGGTTGGAAGGAAGCAAACATGTTAAGTACTAACAAGTAACCTAAAACCCCCATGCTCATATAACAACGTACTTATTAACCTCAATGAATTAATTCTCACTCTACCATGCACGTACTTTTTTTCTTGGAGTAGATTTCAAGTGCCGTGCGTACCTCTTAATTAGAAGACTCCCAAATGCATTTGAGTTTCATTTTTGTTTGTTAATTTAGGACATTTTAGAATTGAATGCGTAATTAATGTAAACTTATTTTAATTTTTAAACTTATAAAAAATTGTACTTAATTAGTACATATATAATACTTTGAAAATAATTATAAATTTTTTTTTGGGAAGATGGGTTCGATGCATGTCATTCCAATGGTAGGGCATGCTAAATTTGGAGTGTTTGTTAAGAAGAGTTGTAAAGAGGGCATGGTCCATATGAGAAAGAGGACCCGCATTTTGTTGGGACGTTTGGAGACAGGTAGGCTGTTCCCTCTTTAGTCTTTAGTGATGCACGTCTCTTTTCTGGGAGAGACAAGTGGTGCTCTGTCAGCATTGTTTAAGATGTGGCATCTGCATGCGGGTGCCACGTGAGACAAATTACTATAGTCTATACAGACCTTCATGTTGCGTAAGGTGACACAATTTTAATATATAGTAGTAGTAGGACTTTAGGAGGAGTACTAGTCGTTCAAGAGAAGTGAACAAATGTGCCGGCCGGCAGGATGAGTTCAAAGCTAACTGAACTCAACTAGTTGTTATATACATTGTAATATACTTATATGCTATGGCCTATTGGCAAAAATGATGTACAAACAGTATAAAAAAAAAATAAGAAGAGAACTTATAATTGAATATTTTATATATTTTTACCGATAAGTAATACATAGATTCTATTTTTTATGCATAATTTGCGCATGTAAATATGTCTTAGTCAGGTTTAATTTAGGTTACTTAACAAAAATGATTCAGTTTTATCTTCTTTTTTATATAAAAAAGTTCTTTAATTATAAATTTCATACAAAATTAACTTGCTTTGTTAAATAATCTTAGTTAAATTTCATACAGACATTAAATTTTTTTTATATATTCTAAATTTCATAGTATTAGTGAAATAAACCAATTAAGACGCATTGCGGTGCGGCTGAGATTGTGGAGGGCCGGCTGCCAGGGGGATGCATTCCCTGCCTCACTACTCTTGTCTCTATCTCAATTCTCATGCGTGCGGTCTCTAGTCTTTTTTAATTAAATATAAAAAAAGAAAAATTGTAGCTGATCAAGTATGAATACAATTTTTTGAGTTAGGAATCATAAAATAGTACTTATATAAATTACCAGCTGGATTCTTTCTCCGTAGGAAAATAGATACTAAACCAACAGAATATTTACAAAAGCTTTACATGGAATTAATGGGGTGTCACTACACGCACTAGCTTATACTAGTCATAATCTTTTCTTGAACTTGTATTTAATAGATTTTGTTTGAAATTTGGTGTAAAATCCAATAATTAATTAGGCAACTTCTTCTTGATTGCAACGGATCATTTAATTAATAATAAATAATAACATGAAATTTTCTGAATATAGAAACGACATATTGGTTATAAATTTGTAATAAGTAAGTGCATGCCTGGAGGTAAATAATTGGTGGAGTATAATTAAAAGACTGGACAAGATTTGAGTCAATCTGTAACTTAGAATTAATTACTAGCATTATATAAAGGAATTTCTTAACATGTGCTCTGCCCTTAGGGCACATGCTAAGTACACAGTTCAAGGTAATATTTTCTTGAACTTGATGTAAATTCAGAAATCAAAAAAATATGCATACAGTTTGAGAAAATATTCTTTTGAACTGTGTACTTAGCATGTGCCCTTAAGACACATGTTAAGAAAACCTTTATATAAATGCAGAAGTGGAGTATTCTTATAGGAGTATTAAATTAATCTCATTTCTTACTATAAAAAAAAAATAAATTAATTAATCTCATTCCATATTCCTTCTCGATCAGATTGCTTGGGGATTCGGAGTAAATAGCTAGCTAGCTAGGACCTAGGAGAAGTAGTAAATTACTACTACTACTCCGTAATTACTCATACTGACTCAAGAGAGGATGTTGCTTAACGCATATTCCATTTGTTAGGAAACCTCGTAACTCGAGTTAGATACGCTCACACGCCTGCGCACGTGACGGTATATTGAGTGGAGTAGTATTCTCCAAGCTGTATATATTAGGTAGGAGTCATTACTTACTTATCTAGCTTGGATGTGGATTAATCAATCCCCCATTAAATAAATAAAGGATATATATATCAACTCATTTTCATATTACTATTAACGTTTCAGTCTTGGTCTAACCCATGATGGTGGACGGGTCGATCCTCTTTTAGCCCGGACCATTACTACTCATGTCGTGCGTTCGTAGATTTCTTAAGCACCTGATCAATCGTACGTCACGTGGCATCATCCTCTCTATATAATACTAGTATACTATATGGTGTTTTCGTGGTCAAGTAAGTATATTGGAGCTTGGAGCTAGCCGTCCGATTGAAAGGCGTTGAGTCAGACTAATGGTTGGGTTGACTGAGTCTTGACAACATATATATATATATATATATATATATATATATATATATATATATATATGTGTGTGTGTGTGTGTGTGTGATCCTGCATGCACGTTCCCTTTTTGCAGTCTGAAGTTAGTTTAACACGCCACCGCATGCAGCCACGCACGCACGCCTGTTAATGTTAATTTAACGTGTATTGCCCTTTAATTGCCCCTACCGACCCTATCCTTCCGATCCTCCTCTTCACGTTACATTAATTTTTATTTCCAACCAAAGCAAGGCCCTACCCCCTTCTCTCTATATCCTTCTTCTTCTTCTTCTTTTGTTCTCTCAATCTCTCTCAATATATATATTATTTTTATTAATTTCATTCACCATTTATATTAACCCAAGATGATAATTAATGTTGAAATTACATTAACTAAACTAGCTAGCTAGGCTCATTCATAGGGATACAGCTAGAGACCTAGAGTAGTGCATGACATGATGATAGGGGGCGGGGTTTCTTGGAAATTTTGGGTTACAACTTACACCACTTGGCCGTGCAAGCAAAAGTTAGATATATAGGTTGCTTTCTGCCTCCTGGTCCATCGACAATGCTTGGTTGCCTTGCCTTTACGTGCATGGTAAGTGACCTTCAAAATTGACCAGGCCTACCTATATGTCATTTGTAATATTATTTGATTTTGATAAATTATAATCTTTTATAACATTGGATTAAATAAGAATTAATTATGTGATAACATACTCTGTGAAATATTAGATTATATAGTACAAATAGTCCCATATATCTCATCCAATTTTTTGCAAACAAACAAACAAACACACACACACATGTACATGCATATATATATATATATATATATATATATATAGCCTTAAGGTATTATTTTAAGTTTGAAAAATTCAAAAGAATTAACAGCACAATTGAAAACTTGAAATTCACTTCTTAATTGAGCAGCTGTACGTAAATTGTCTCTACTTTCTGCTTTAGTAATATGATGATATCTCATTCAATATACCGACACAAGCTTCTTTTAAACTACAAATTAGACGATCATACGAAATAAATTAAAGGAATTAAATTGTAGTCTATTTATAATTTAAACTAACCTGGGGATACAATACATATATAAGAGTCTCCTCTTAAATTAATTATTTGACTAATTAGTCACGTTTAATTATGGAATTCCTCTAGCTATATATATATATCCAATGCGACGATAGGATGACCTTTGTGAATTTGTGGAAAAGGGCAAACAATTAATAAGAAAGAGATAAGGTTCGTAAATGTGAAGTGGGTTGAAAAACAAATCTCTCGGTTTATCACCTTAGGTTGGTATCTATATATATATATAGGGTAGAGAATGAGTGTATTTTATTTTGTTTTGTGGGTAGACAGGGTAGCAAATTAGTGGAGTACAAATTAATACAAAGGATAGATAGATAGATTGATGAGTTTTCACCGCCAAGTATTTCACGTAATATATAATATACAAATATACATGCATGCCACAAGAGAAGTGGGAAACCGGTGGAATTACTTTTCTGGTGATGATTCATTCAATTGTTGGAACATATTTTTATATTTATATTATATTTGTGGGGGCACGAAAAGCTCATGACTTTCTCTTTTTTTTCGGCCTTCCAAACAAAATTAAAGATAAGGAAGAGGGAGGGTGGAGTAGCTAGCTGGGGGTGGTGAAAATTAAATCAAATCAAATCATTTTCATATGACACATATTGTGGTGGAAAATGTACAAATACTTGTGTGCGCCTGACCTATTTGCTTTCAAATCTTAGATATTGAATTAACTTACTAGGAAAATGTATATATATATATATATAGTCTCATCAGTTCTGAAAACTTCATGTTTCTTTTTCTTTTTCGTTTGTGAATGTCTGCTTTTACTTTTGCTCAAGACGACTAATGTCCCACTCCAATATAATTAACCCATGAAAACCTTACAACCACAAATTTGAATCACAGGAGCCTGCAAACTTTAAAGTTATAATAACTGTAAATTATAGATTAAACATATTAATTAATGCATTGATTTACATACATACGTTCATTTCATATATATATATATATATATATATATATATATATATATATGGTGGTTGCATGTTGATCATAATTTATGATAGAGAAAAATTAGGCACGATAACGTAATAAAGCTTCTCCACTTATAAGAAACTACAAGAAAGACCTTACAATTATTTTTGTCATATCGCCAAAGGTCGGCTACTAACCCTAACTAAAGATATCACGAGAGGACCATAAATATAATTTTATTTCAACAATATTTTGGTGGCAAAGAAATGGGTTACGAAAGAAGATAGATACAAAATGATGTGATTGATTAATTGTAGTTGGTTATTAAGTACTCACTCTGTCCCATATTAATTGCTCAGTTTTGATTTTTTTTAGTCAAATTGATTATTTTTAAAATTAATAATTAAGCATGTATAAATATATTTTTAACATTATAAAAATTGGTATTTGTAGTAAATTGTATATACTTTTTTTATTATAACCTCTTCACCTATATTTTGGCAAAAAATGGTATACAAAATAGTTTTAAAAAATAGTCAATTTGATTAAAAAAAGTCAAAACTGAACAATTAATTTGAGACGGAGAGAGTATTATTTAGTTCACCTATCATGTATAGTGGATTATCAATTAATTATTATACTTTTTCGAATTATTTTATATGTCACCATAGAAATATTTATTTTATTTTCATTCAAATGAAATGACTATTTTATATTACCCACAATTCGACAAACTACTTTAATGTAGTTCTTTATCATGCACTTTTTCCATTACCTTTGATTACTAAATTAAAGTAAATTGAAGCCTATTATTAAAAGTGAAAGAGTAAAGAACTCAAGGCTCATAGCTATATTTTAGCAAAATAATTTTGTAACAACTCGAATTAAAATCTAAAAACGCAACCGTTACTACAAAATTGATATGCCACAAATAAAATGGGCGCATATAAACTAATTAATTTAGTACTTAAAGCAGCAGCCGCCGCCTTCTTCTCACAAAGCAAGAAATATTTCATGGAAGTAGTAGGTAACGTAAAATCCCGTCATTCTCATTCCTGAAAATTCTTTAAAAAACAAAATGAATAAAGAAATCACTACTTAATTTAATGGGGATTTGTGAGAATTTAGCGTAACGAACCATAAATGAGATTAGAGAACCGGGGGGGGGGGGGGGGGGGGGGGGGGGGCGAGGGGTTGGGAGAGAGGGGTGGTGGGTTTGGTCCCACCTCGTGATTGGTGTAGAATCTGAGTGACGGATAGTGTCCGGTCCAGTCAAGTGTTACATTACACGTCCTAGCCTGGCCACAATCCAAAGCTTGAGTCATTTCCAAGCTGTCTAACATTCTCTCATTCTTCCTCCAATAACTTACGCACCAATCATGATTTGGTCAAAGTTAGACGAATATTTTTCATTTATTTTTTCGTTTAAATTAATTAATGTGTTTATTAGTGCTCGTTTCATTGGACGAAGTTACCCTTCAAAATTACTATAGCTCCATGTCCTATAGGCCATATATCGTGCGAGGTTAGGTGAGACTTTTTGCCCATATATCTAACCTACGGATGCTATTTTTTAATCGAGATGCCACTCTAAACATAATAAATTATGAGCAATGTTACTATCACATAAATTCTTTTACATAATTTTTACATACACACATATACATATTATGAGCCTTTGTCTGTTGTGCGGAACTTGCAATATGTATGTGTGTGTATGTCAAAGTTATGTGAAAATGTTTATGTGATAGTAGCATTATTTATAAATTATATAAAGATGATCTCTAAAATTAGGATTTTGTCTTTAAAAGGATGAGCAAATACAATTATATATATTAAAAAAAATAACTAATATTTTGTTCTTAAAAAGTTGAACAAAGTATAATTATACATATTAAGAAAAGTAAAAGTAGTGAGAACATTGTAAAAAAAATAATTAATTTTATCCTTAGTGGTCCCACAAGATTATATAAAGTAGTGAGTATTTTTTTATACTAATGAACCCTACTAAATGACATATTTACCCTTCACTCTATGTAATTTATCTTATATTTTTGGAGACAAACAAAATTTGTTCCTGTAATCATCTTTTTTTTTGGACGGAGGGAATATTTTATATCATCTAATGAAAACATGTCATGTAAGCAAATTAGGAGAAAATAAAGGGATAGTAATAAATAATTTATCATAATGAAATTGTTTAATTAACCATTCTAAATTTGAAATCTTTGATTTACTCCTAATTTACCTACCTGACATATTTCTATTAAATGTTCTAAAATACTAGTTTTACAGGTTAATTTTATATAATTTATTAAACCTAAACAAGCATGCATACGCAGCCAATTCTACAGTACCACCACCCAAGATCGAAAGCTTGGAAAAGTCACTCTCATATTGATTACAACAATATATATATATATTAACATTGCATTACTTAATTACTATATATATACACATCTAATAAATTCAAACCAAATACTATTTAATTTAATTGTATTTTCAGAAAGCATGCTGCACCGGTTTTGATTGCGCAAGCTTAATGAATGTTAAATGTATTAAAATTGGAGTTAGCCCAACTAAATAACTCACTCTCTTTAAAATACAATAAAGACGTATAGATGATCTCATGAGATGAATCGATAAAAAGTGAAAAAGCTAGCGCATAATTAATTAATTATTCATCAGTTGACCTCCCATGCATAAATGATATACTACTATATGTATTAATTTTAGATTAGCATCAGCTTGCTCCCTTTGACTAGCTAGCTAGTAATAAACGAGAGCAGATATTTTGTTCTTAAATTTTTTGTCCCATTGTGTTCTACCATTTAAATATTGATATATATTTTTTTATTTAACATCAATTAATTTTAAAATTAAAAAAAAGAATATAAATATCAACATTTAAATGATAAAACATAAGAAGACAATTTGGGAACAGAAAATCTGCTCTCGTAATAAACTGAATATATATATATAGATGTCAGTGTTGAGAGCTCCATCTCTTTTATCTACTTTCTTTTTCTTGAACAATATAGTCTTGACGTAGAAATTAATTGAGGTATATATAGGGGATATTCATATATATATATATATATATATATATATATATATATATATATATATGTGTGTGTGTGTGTGTGTGAGATAAAAATTAGTGATCGACATGATTATGATAAAAATGATCAATAAATATGATAAGGTTCACTGAGAATGGAACCAAAAAAAAATGATTAGGGTAGCTAGGAGGCCGTCCAAAAGACCGACAAGATGATCAATCCTGGCATGGAAAGGTTTATTTGAAAGAGTAGTCGATTAATTAGTTGGTATAGAAAGCAATGTAATGGCATCATCTCATATATATATATATATATATATGGGAAATGATCCATAGAATACGTTAGCTATTAGGACTGTTTCAACTAACCCTCATCCAGCCGTCCAAAATTAGAGTTAATGGCTGAGATGAGGGCCCAGCCGCTAGAGGGAGTAGCGGTCAGCAATAAATTTTAAATTCATCTCTGCTGGCCGCTAGAGGGAGTAGCGGCCAATCAAAACGTCGTCGTTTTAACTGGCCGCTACTCCCTCTAGCGGCCAGCAAAGAGGAATTTAGAGAATTTGGCCCAGCCGCTAGAGGGAGTAGCGGCCAAGCGTTTCTCAGATCGAAACTAAGTCTTGTATAAAAAAAGCTGATTCAATTTTTTTTTTAGAAATAATTGACTAAAGTTTTTAATTTTTTCTAATTTTTTTTCTTGAAAATTTTAATTATTTTTTTTTAAAATATTTATTAATTTATTTAAAAAATATTGAATCATTTTTTTTAATCTTTTACTTTTTTTGTGTTTTAGTTTTTATTTTTAAAAATTCTAATATTAAGCATACATATATTAATTAGAATACATATTTTTATTATATATATTCTTAATATTAGAATTTTTAAAAATAAAAACTAAAAATAAAAATTAAAACACAAAAAAAGTAAAAGATTAAAAAAAATGATTCAATATTTTTTAAATAAATAAATAAATATTTTTTTAAAAAATAATTAAAATTTTTAAGAAAAAAATTTAGAAAAAATTAAAAACTTTAGTCAATTATTTTTTTAAAAAAATTGAATCAACTTTTTTTATACAAGACTTAGTTTAGATTTGGAAAACGCTTGGCCGCTACTCCCTCTAGCGGTTGGGCCAAATTCTCTAAATTTCTCTCTACTGGCCGCTAGAGGGATCATTTCCCTATATATATATATATATATATATAAATTTGATAAGGTCCGGACTCCCAGACGGAGCAAATTACGGACTTCTTTTTTTTTTTTAAAAAACAACTAATAAAAAAGGTATAATATTTTATGGAACTGAAATTTTTTCATAATACAGTGTTTTGGGTGTGATTTGGATGCATATAACAAAACAGGTATGTACAGTCTGTACAATCTGTTTTGTTATATATATCCAAATCACACCCAAAACACTGTATTATGGAAAAATTCCAATTCCATAAAATATTATACATTTTTTATTAGTTGTTTTAAAAAAAAAGCAAAAAAAAAAAGTCCGGATTTTAGCAAGGTCCGGGAGTCCGGACCTGATCCGGCCTATATATATATATATTCTTAATTTTAACAAACAACGTGATGATAGGTTGGTATCTAACCTTAACCAAAGATTACCACTGCATTATTTATGTTCTATAGTTCATTAATCCATTAGTACTCTTTCTAAATCTCGTGCTCATATATACATATATATATATATATATATATATATATATATATATATATGTGTGTGTATACTCCCTCCCTACCACAAAAGACTATAATGTATAATTAATGTTACTCTTTTTTGTGGAACAGGATTAGTACAATGTATTTTTTAATTATAAATATTTTGTTTTTGAATTCCTAATAATTCTTATTAGTTCTTATTCTTGTAATTAGGGTATTCATTTTTCTCGATGAGGTCTTAACCTAGTGGTTAATACTTTAGGTTCAATTCTTAGTGTAGGTGAGTTTAAATTTTTTTTTAATGGAAGTTTGCTTTCTATTTACGTGAGTTTTATTTGTTGAGAGTTTATTTCTTCCTCCTCTATATGAGGTTTGTGAGTTTGTTTCTTCCTCCTTTATGAGGTTTGATTGTTATTTATTGATATTGTAAAATTGATGATGTACTTAATTATGAAATTATATTGTACTCCCCAAAATGGGGTTTTCAACAAAAAGAAGAAGAGGGTATTCGTCTTTTCTTATTTAGTACTAATATTCTATTAGGACAATTTTAATTATTCTTTTGTTCCAAATTATAAGATATTACTTTTAAATTGCAAAAAGGTTAATTTGAAACATTTTCACACTCAAAAATTGAGATGGCATGCATGGTTCATTAAAATGAAACAATTAATAAATAATATTTTTTAAAATAATTTACAATATTCATCATTATATTTATTAAAATTAAAAAAATTATGTCAAATTTTAATTCTATTATATTTTTGAATTGAGAGAGTACGCAAGTCTTAATTAACCGGCCTCATATGCGGAGATACGAGAAAATATAGATTATTTATATTTTTGGTAAGTGCCGACCAGTAGTATAAAAACACGAACGAGTTCCACATGAATAATAAACATATATGAAATATACATAGTCGGTAATTATTTTGCTAATTTAGTTGTTTGGTTTGAAATCGATATAAACATATAAATTAATTAAGGCAAGAAATGAAATCCGTTAATTGGAGGTTTAATTTTCGGATTTTTCCCAGAGAGTGCATGCAGTTTCATTTCCTTGCAATCTACTCGATCATCATAATATATGCATGGATTAAAAGGTGATCATCAATTCAAAGGCTACTACTATACATATAATGATGATTGATCTGCATGTTACAGCACATAATTTGAATTTCTATGCAGATAAACACAATCTAATAAACAAAATGATTATTTATGGGGCCAACTGATGCATATAAATTTGGACATAATAATCTTCTTTTTATTTTTATTTGTTTCTCTTCTTTCTTTTCTTTTCTTTTGGATTAGTCATGATAACCACCAAATTAATGCTGCAAAGTTTAGTAGCTAATTTACTTTGATCGAGAACACAACTCACTAGTGTTTTAATAATTTCATCTTCCTCACAAGTCAATTATGTAAGGACTGCACTTCGCTAGCTTGTTGACCCCGCAACTAAAGAATTAAAGATGAAAAGGACCATGCATAGGCTAGTACAAATCAAATGCTGGTAAGTTCACCGTGAGTCACTCATGGCTCAATTCTTAAAAAAACTATTGATATATATATATATACTCTTTCAATCCATCCCTTATTATTTGTCTTTTTAGAATTTGACACATATATTAAAAAGAACAATTAATATCATATTTTTTAGCTAAAAATAACTTTAAATGTTAATATTATCCTTGTATTAAAAAAAAGAATGTTATTTGTTAGACAGAAAATATATTGGAGTTTAATTTTTTAAACTCAAACTATCAGTTTTTTTACTTAAAGCTGAGTCATCTTAGTTTGAATAAATCTGTAACCATTTGCAGATTTTTTAGGTAGTTTGTTGAGTCAAGTAGTGCCATAAAAAATAGGTTTGTGAATATTTTCTTTAGGCTAAAGTTAAGGATTAGTTGGAGAAATTCTAAGTTGTCTGTTGGAGTCTTTATTCACCTATATATAGGTGTAGTACTTGTTGTTCATTTATGTTTAGATTAAATAAAATTCTTTTCTTTCTTCCAAGTAATTTTTCTTGCTACTATTTTGTTTTTGATCCTGTGGTGGAAATTAAAAAGTCTAACTTTTAATTTCCTACATTTGGTATCAAAGCTAGAATTATCCAGTGTTCTTGTTGGTCTAAGTTCTCTTTCTTAGATTGCTTGTAAGCGTTCAATGATGAACGTGATTCAACCTCGGTTTCTGAGGTTTAGCGGAAAACACTTTGATCAATGGTGTATCCAGATGAAGGCGTTGTTTGGTTTTAAAGAGCTATCCGAGAGTGTTGAACTTGGATATGCAGAACCAGTGGATCAAGAGGCAACAACAGCACTTACTCAAGTCCAAAAGGACAGTTTGAGTAACAATAGGAATAAGGACAAGAAGGCCTTATTCTTTCTCTACCAAGTTGTAGATGAGGTCGTCTTTGAAAAGATCTCAAGTGCAACTACGGCTAAGGAGGCATGGGAGATGCTTTAGAAATTCTACAAAGGCGATGAGAAGGTGAAGAGTGTAAGGTTGCAAACCTTACGAGGTGAATTCGAATCTCTTAAAATGAAAGATTCTGAATCTATATCTGACTATTTTTCCCGTGTTCAATCTGTTGTCAATCAATTGCGGGTTAACGGTGAAAAAAGGAAGATTTACGTGTTATTGAAAAGATCATGAGGTCCTTGACAGGTCGGTTTGATTATGTTGTTGCTGCAATTGAAGAAGGAAGGGATCTTTTAATCATGACAATTGAAGGTCTGATGGGGTCATTATGTGCTCACAAGTTCCGAATGAATCAGAGGTCAGCCGAGCCTGTTGAGCAAGCTTTTCAAAGCAAGGTGACTCTGTCCAACAAAAGCAGTTCTAGTGGTGGTAAAGGATCAACACAAGACAATGATGGTTAGAGTGCGAGCCACAAAATTGGTGCCCCCTTTCAAAAAAGTAACTTTTGTCATCAAACTTCTGGTAATTGAGGGTATGATAAGTCCAAAATTCAGTGTTTTTTTTGCAAGAATTATGGGCATTATAGATCACAATGTAGAGTTAAATTACCTAAAGTTAACTGTGAACGTGCTAACTATGTTGAAACTGGCATACAAGAAAAGGAAACATTGTTGTTAGCTTGCAACGCTTCCGAAGAAGAACACTTCGACAAGTGGTATCTGGATATTGGATGCAGTAATCACATGTGTGGCAAGAAAGAGCTATTTTCTTGTTTAGACGAATTGGTACGCGGGGAAGTGAATTTTGGAAACAAAGCCAAAGTTCTAATTTTGGGCAAAGGTAAGGTTCTCATACGATTGAAAGATGGCTCTCATGAACATATCTCTGATGTTTTTTTCGTTCCTAGTTTATACTGGAATTTATTGAGTATGGGCCAACTCTCTGAAAAGGGACTTAAAATCATCATTGATGATGGGGTTTGCACTATTGAGAATCAGAAAAAGGAACTCGTTGCTAAGGTTAAGATGACTAAAAATCACATGTTTCCTTTACCTCTACAAACGAATCTGATATAGGCTTTTAGTGCTATTGTTATGGATACTAACTGGCTGTGGCATTTCCGTTTTGGTCATCTGAATTTTAATGGATTAAAGTTGTTGGCAAAGAAGGAAATGGTTACAGGGCTGCCTTTGTTGGGAGATTTTAATCAATTGTGTGAAGGTTGTATTCTTGGCGAGCTGCGCAGGGACTCTTTTCCTGTGGGAAAGTCACGTAGAGCACAGCAGCCGTTGGAGCTTGTACACACAAATATTTGCGGACCAATGGAGATTGTATCTCATGGAGGTAATTATGTTTTCTTTTTGCCTTATGTTTTCAAACCAATTAATGCCCTACAATATCCAACACAAACAAATATCTAAGACAATTAAATAACAATATCCAACACAAACAAATATCACAAAGAAAGTCTTGTATTAATCTCTTGAAATCAAATATTACAATAATAAGTAAGTAAAATTTTGAAATCCAAAAATCTTAGAAGTAAGCGGAACTCATTTAAGCTCATGAAAATGTTCATAATATTATTAATGTTTCACCCACCATATGTATGCCAATTGGTGCTAATTCATTTGTCCTAGGATCACAAAATAGCTCAGATGGCTAACCTTCCCAGCAATATCAGGTGTTGAACTATGTACAGCCTCGGCAAGAGCAATACCTCCTTCACCAATATTGCAGCTACACAGGACATCAAAAGAAGTTAGATCATCTTGTACATATCATACATAATATATGACCAATTACCTTTATCAAAATTGAGAGAGAGAGATGACCAAAATACCTTAGTGTTAAGCTCAAGCCTCCAATAAGCCCAGCACAAAGGTAACTGAGAATGTCACCATAAAGGTAATCACTGTTAGCATTCCTCTTCACTTCTATGTATTTTTTAACTCACCTTTATAACATGAACTTAATTGATCTCGTTTCTTCTGATAAGATATTGCAACTGAAACTTGAAAGTATGGAGAAGTATATTATAATATCACCATGTTTGAGAGATTCTTTAAAGACCAAACCCATACACAAAATTTATCAACAAAAGAAAAATTAGTGTACCATCATACAACAATTGTCAATAATGACTTCCACATATTTAATCTCAGGATACTTCTCTGCAACCTCACGACAACACTGAAAGTGGAAGCAAATACAAAGTCAGCACGATGTTACACAGATAGATCTAATACATTCAATATGAGACTTAAAACTGTAACACCTTGAGAAAAAAGCCATCAATTTTCTGCATAATGTTAGCTTTGTGTATTACAGAGACTCTCTTTCTTCCGTGGGTCTTGGTATAGTGAAAAGCATACTCAGCCACCCTTAAATTTTCCTGACGAGTAATAATCTTGAGACTTTCCACCACACCCCTCACCACCTAGCATTGAGTGCAGGAAACTTCATAAAATTTATATAAAAGGAAATTTGCATATGCAGATGCATTTAAAAAAAATTAACTTGATGTTCAAGATCAATGTACTCTCCTTCTGTATTTTCACGAATAGTGACGAGATCTAATATCCAAAATAAAGCAATCTAGGTAAACCAACCTACAACAATGTATAAAGTAAAACTAGTAGCAAGTTCAAAAATTCAAAGTAAATAAGTCGTGCACTCAAATGCAAAACACGAAGTCTGTAAACAAACACAAAGATCACAAAAAAAACTGCAGTGGTGTACTTGCATCAATTGATTCAGGTTTCTTTCTTATATTTGCATCTCTTTTGGTATTATGTTTTGTATCATTGTATGACGAAATAGAAAAAGTGCAATTCTTTCCAAAGTAAGCCAGATAGAATTATCTAACTATATACTATACAAGTTTGGGAACCACGATAGCTCTTAAACAACCACTCTATACATACATACAAAAATGTTACAAGATAAACTTAAAATACCAACGAACTTAGAAAGAAATGACTAGATTAAAACATTAGAACATATATTACTTAATTTAAACAGTAATAATATCCAAGAATTCGTCTTTTCCATTTCATGTAAACTATCTTTGCAAAATAAATAAATAAAGGACTACATATTCATTTGTATATACAAATTGGGAAATCTCATTAACAGAGTACTATATAAACAATCCCCCAAGAATTAACATCATAATCATATCAACTAAAGTCTCTGCCTATGTATAGTATGAATTATCAAGCACGAAACCATAGATAATCACAATTTTTCCAAGTCATATAATAAAATTCTTTGAAACTAAAACACTTCACTTAAGCACTGGAATGCTATATGTAACCCAGAAAAAAATAATTACTGAAATTATTAATATCTAATATAATTACTGAAATTGACCGTAAAGATTCAATTTTTATCCCTTGGCAGAAGGACCAAGATTACACTAAATTAAAACTGATCTACATCATCAATTGAGCACAAATCCCAAATATATTGTAGTATGAATCAGCTAAAACTTTTTAGAAAGAACTCAAACAACAAATATAAACAAAAAAATCATTCACTTTTCAAAAAATTGATATTATTTTATAGACTTTTCGTCAAGATCTCTCAAAAACCTAATTTTTAGTAGAAATTCGAAAGGAAGAAAATTTGTACCTTCAATTAGACAATAATGGAGGAGGTTGAAAGAGAAGGATAGCACCACTATGCCACCACCACTACGCCACTACCACCACTATTTTTTTGGTTTAGGGTTAGAGGGAGTGAAGAAAGAGGAGGAAAGAGATGTGGGTGCTAGGGTTGAAATCTGAAAGAGATGAATAGAGAGGGGCTGGGATGTTGCCACCGATCTGGAAAAGTAAGTCGCTATCTGAGGAGGCCACTGATATGGGGTGTTGCAATTTTTTCTTTCTTTCTTTTCTCTGCGCTGATTTGTGAAGATGGGAATGAAATAAGAACAAGGTTCGCGAATTGTGTAAATAAAAGGGTGGGTTTTATTTTCGACAGAAGTAATTGCGACGGAAGTTTTCGTCAGGAATAACTGTCCCGGGAAGGCTCTCGCCACATTAACTCTTTATTTACGACGAAAGTAATTGCGACAAATTTTTCCGTCGGGATTAGATTATTTTCGACAGAAATAATTCCGTGGAAAATAATTCTGTCAGAAATATCCTTTTTTCTTATAGTGTAATCGGTACTTTCTTACTTTCATTAATGACTACAGTAGGCGAACTTGGGTCTATTTTTTAAAGCAAAAGTCTAAAACTTTTGAGAAAATTAATTAGAGCTCAAAGTCTATGTGGAAAAGCAAAGTGGTCGGAGTTTAAAGATGCTTCGTACGGATAGAGGAGGAGAGTACACCTCTAATTAGTTTTCTGTATTTTGTAAAAATCATGGAATTAAGCATCAACTCACAGCTAGCTATTCACCGCAACAGAACGGGGTGGCTGAGAGGAAGAACCGAACAATTGGTGAAATGGCACGTAGCATGTTAAAAGGAAAAAACTTGCCCAAAGTGTTTTGGGCAGAAGCTGTGTCTTGTGTTGTTTATATTTTGAACAGGTGTCCTACAAAGAGTGTTCTGGATATGACACCTGAGGAGGCTTGGAGCAGTTGCAAACCAGATGTTGAAGCCCTTCGTGTGTTCGGTTGTGTTGCATATGTTCATGTGCCAACTGAGAAAAGAAAGAAGTTGGATGGTAAAGGAATAAAATGCATTTTCCTTGGTTACAGTGATAGAACTAATTGTTATAAGTTGTTCAACCCAATCACATGTGAAGTTATTGTGAGTAGAGATGTAGAATTCAGTGAAGGTGAAGCTTGGGATTGGTCAACCGTTGAGAAGTAACAGATGGGGATTGATTGGAATGAAGAATTAGTTGGTGACACCCAACCTGAAGTGCAACCACAGAATACGAGCAGTGCAATGCCCTCTAATCCTATTTTGAGTCATGATGGAGCAACTCGTAGTTCATCACGCAGTCAGTGTTTTGCCAGCACGCTTACAGGATTATGTACTAACCAATGATAATGATGTTTCTTCTGATGAGGAGTTGGTCAATTTTGCGTTGTTTGCAGATTGTGATCCACTCACTTTTGCGGAAACAACACAAAATGATTGATGGATTCGAGATATAGATGCTGAAATTCATTCAATCGAGAAGAACAACATTTGGGAACTCACTTCTCTTCCTCCGAAAAAGAAATTAATTGGTGTCAAATGGGTGTACAAGACCAAGTATCAACCAGATGGTCAGGTGGACCGGTTGAAGGCTAGGCTGGTTGTGAAAGGATACAAGCAAACGCCAGGTATCGATTATTATAAAGTTTTTGCACCCGTAGCAAGGCTTGATACTATTCGACTGGTAATTGCTTTAGCTACCCAAAAGCAATGGCAGATACATCAGATGGATGTGAAATATGCGTTTCTGAACGGATCACTTGAAAAAGAAGTCTTTGTGGATCAGCCGGTTGGTTATGTGAAGAAAGGTCATGAGGATAAGGTTCTAAGGTTGAAGAAAGCGTTATATAGGTTAAAGTAGGCGCGTAGGGTGTGGTACAATAGTATCGACTCATATTTCCAAGAAAATGGTTTTCTTAAGTGTCCTTACGAACCTACGCTATATATCAAATCTGATTCACATGGAAATATGCTTATTATATGCGTGTATGTGGATGATTTGATATTTACTGGAGACAACCCAAGTATGGTTGATAAGTTCAAGGAGGCTATGATTAACAATATTGAGATGACTGATATGGGGCTTATGTCTTATTATCTTGGGCTTGAAGTTATGCAGACAGACGATGGGATATTTGTCTCACAAAAGAAGTATGCAGCAGATATCTTGAAGCAGTTCAAGATGGAGTCATGCAAGCCTATCAATACTCCAGTCGAAACAAAGTTGCAGTTGGCCAAATCTGGTAATGGTAATCTTGTCAATCCAACGTATTTTTGGAGTTTGGTAGGTAGTCTACATTATTTGACTTCTACTAGACCTAACATTACTTTTGGAGTTGGCATGATTAGTCGGTTTATGGAAACACCCATCCAAGTTCATTTACAAGCTGCAAAACTAATTTTGCGATACATAAAAGGTACTCAAAGTCATGATATTTTTTATGCATCTGCTACTGATTGCAATCTTGTTGGGTATTCGAACAGTGATTGGGCAGGTGATATTGAAGGGAGGAAAAGTACTTTCGATTTTGTATTTCACCTTGGCTCAGGAGTTATTTCTTGGTCATCAAAGAAGCAACAAGTTGTGGCACTATCAACTACTGAAGCAGAATACATGGACGCTGCCTCCAATGCATATCAAGCTGTTTGGATGCGAAGGTTGTGTGATGAGTTGAATAAGAAGCAAGAATTCCCTACAAAGATTTTTTGTGCCAACAAGTCGGCTATTTCTCTTACAAAAAATCTAGTTTTTCACCGGAGAAGCAAGCACATCGACATCAAATTTCACTACATTCGTGAACTTGTCGAAGGAAGGGAGATAAAGATGGAGTTTTGCAAGTCCGAAGATCAGGTTGCCGACATTCTCACGAAATCGTTGAAAGCTGAAGTCTTCAACAAGTTGAAGGAGAAGATAGGGATGTGTACCTCTGAAAGTTTGAGTTTAAGGGAGGCTGTTGGAGTTTAATTTTTTAAACTCAAACTGTCAGTTTTTTTTACTTAATGCTGAGCCATCTTAGTTTGAATAAGTCTGTAACCATTTGCAGATATTTTCAGGTAGTTTGTTTCCAGTTGTTTGTTGAGTCAAGAAGTGCCATAAATAATAGGTTTGTGGGTATTTTCTTTAGGCTAAAGTTAAGGATTAGTTGGAGAAATTCTAAGTTGTCTGTTAGAGTCTTTATTCACCTACATATAGGTGTAGTACTTGCTGTTCTTTTATGTTCAGATTAAATAAAATGCTTTTCTTTCTTCCAAGTAATTTTTCTTGCTACTATTTTGTTTTTGATCCTGTGGTGGAAATTAAAAAGTCTAACTTTTAATTTCCTACAAAATAAATTAATTAATTAATATTTAATTAAAATTCTCAAACGACAAATATTAAGAGATAAAAACACTTCTTTAAAATGACATTAAAAAAAGGACGGAGGGGGTATATCAATGAAATTAGGGTAAAGAGACAAAGTCTTGTAAAAATTCCGAATTAATGCAATTTTTTTTAATGCACTTAGGCTATGTTTGTTTGTAAGAATTACACTTGGGATATGACTATTAATTTCAAGTGTCTTATTTATTTTTAAATTTGAGCTTGAGGTTATTAGGCCAAAGATTATAAAATAGCTTAATATGAGGAATTATTTAATATCATGTTCTACCTGGTATTATAATCTTTACTATTTAAGACTAAATTGTTTAGATAAAATAACCTTCAATCTTTTTCTAAAATGATCATAATATTATATTATGTACTTATATGTTGTAATATGGAGCAACTTGCAATATGGTGTATGCCCGTGCGGTCCATGAAAAGAGGGAGTATAGTTTCATGTACTAAACTATTTTACAATAATAAACGTCTTGCTAAATTTAATTTTGCTAACAGGTATAAAAAAATCTAAAATTTAAAAAGTTTTTTTTTTTGTGAGAATAATATTATATTTGTTTTTTGCTAAATGAATAATATTATATTCCCATTGTTCCGCAAAGAAAAAGTCTCATTTGTCTAATTTTATTGTTTCAAAAAAGGCTAATTTTGTATAAAATGATACAACGTCTTCAAATTTATCATCATAATTCGTTATTTACTTAATTTATTCGTAAAATCTTATTTAAATTTAAATAATGCAAACAAATAGTCATAAAAAATATTATTATATATATAATTATTACTTTTAAAACTAAAATAAATTTACATTATATTTTAATATTTAATATTTTATAAATTAACTAGGAACAGAGATAGAGAGTAATTGATTTATTATTGTAAGGAGTATTTTGGAACAAAAATAGTCACGTGTACGTTGACATAAAGAAAAAGGAATAAAATAAACATAACATGAGATTATTTTAAATTATAGTTTAAAATATGTTATTATTGGTAATGGTATAATAATCCGAATGATATATTTTTATCTAATCTTTTAATTAATTCTAAAAAAATAAATATGTAACTAGAACTATTTAATACTATGATTAATAATCTTTTGAAATTATAATCTCATGGATTATAATTTTGGAATTAATTATAATCATTACAAATAAACATGGCCTTAATAAAGTAAAGTTGCATTTGTTGTATTAAAGAAAATATTTTTCCTACTGATCTATATACAGGTGCAATTTTTTTTTCTATACTAATTGTCTATAATAAAAGTTGCATTTAAGATTTCTTTTAGGATTTGATTTTCCGATACATGCATGTAACTTTAATGTATATCACTATGGGAAGTGGGAGCTGGGAGCTGGGAGCTGGGAGCTGGGAGGGGGGAGTGGGGCCAGGGCCGGCCCTGAGGGGTGCAGAAAGGGCGACCGCACAAGTCCCAAATTCGGAGGGCCCCGAAAATTATTTTTTTTGTGTATATATAAAAAATTGATTATGAAAGTTTAATTGATGATTTTGCAACAAAAAAAATACAAGAATGATGCTAGCGATCGTGTGAAGTTTATTGTCCATTTAAGTTTTAGCTACTTTTTCTTTTTAATTGATAATTTATTGATGTTTTAGCTATATTTTCTTTCTAATTGATAATTTTGTTATTCGACGTTACATTTATTATTTTAATTAATGATGAATTTTGATATAAATTGTGTTTTATATATTGGTGCTGATAAAAAAATTAATATTTTTATATGCAAGAGGGTCCTTATTTTTTTCTCTGCCTCCAAATTTTTAGGACCGGCCCGAAAAGGGGGGGGGGGGGGGGGGGGGGGGGGGGAGAAACATATAGTTGCATGAATGCTATAATTGATCTGGTAAGACATGTTTCTGTGGTTAATTAGGTAAATTCCTTTGAAACACACATTAATTATTACAAAACTAATGGAGTAATATCCAGCACGCACATGCCTGCCTGCATGCCTGCCTGCACAAGGGGATTCCTTTAACATTTGAGTAGAAGAAGCAGCAGCAGCTGCCAGCTGGGGAAGGAAACATGAAATTAATTATGCATATATATATATATATATATATATATGAGCAATGCTACAATTACATAATTTTGTGTCACGTAAAGTTCATATACACAAATGTATGTTTGCAGGCCCTGTATGTCAGTCAACAGTATACATACACACCCAAAATTATGTGATAGTACCTTTATTTTATTTTATATATATATATATATATATATATATATATATATTTCGATATCAATATAAAACTCAAGTTGAAGGCAGGCACCTAAAGATAGAGACGACAGAGAGAAGAATGGATCATCTGAAGCACAGGATCGCTAGTTAGTTAGTTAGTTAGTTAGTAAGGGAAGAAGGAGATGATAAGGAAGGGGAAAAAAAAATCATCCGCTAGCTTTAGCTTTAGAGCTGCCACAACTTGGATCTTATCTTCATTTTTGCGGCTGGCGGCATATATATATAATCACTTAATTAGTTTGGTGTAGAAATTAAGCTCCGTCTCAACTACCAAACTCGTCATTTAAATTAATCATTCTTCTACAGTTCTAAGCCATTTTTTTTAAATCCTAAGATATATGTAAGATTCCAATTTTTATGAATAAAGATTTAATTTTCTTTATATATTATTTTGAAACAGTAAGGTGTTGATTGATAAATGTGAAAAGTTATGGGTGAAATGTGCAAATATTTTAAAATGAGCAAGTGGTTATAAAATATTCTTGTTGTCCGGGAATATTCGTTTAGTCGTGAAATATTCATGTTGTCGGGGAATATTCGTAAGACGGCGCAGCTATTTGTGGGCCCCACAACGGAATAACTGTCGGATATAGAAAGCGACAGAAATAACCTTTTTATAAAATAACGGCGTAGTTATTACCGTTAGTACTGTTGAAATACCCGATGGTTAAAATACAGTAATACGCAGTGTTTCACGATAGCACACGATATTGCACAGTATTTTGAATTATTGAGTCTTACGTGAGAAGGCACTTACTCAATTATTGTTACAGTAATTACTGTTCAATATTTTATATTATTAACTCAATAATTGCTACGTTGATATTTTATATTATTGACTCAATAATTGTTACATTGATATTTTATTGACTCAATAATTGTTACGTTGCTATTTTATATGATTGATTCAATAATGGCTACAGTTGATATTTTGTATTATTGATTCAATAATTGTCACTGCATAGTATTTCACATTATCAACTCAATAATTCATATTATTTGAATAATATTATTAGATAGCATTATTGACAATGTCTAAGGAAGTTCTGTCTAGGAGGGGTTATTTAATTGCGCGCCAGTAAGGAGAAGTATTTATCGGAAGGCCCCCTCTTTCTTGGGAATGACCTGGTTGTCAATATTGTAGTTCTGTAATATTATTTGTGAATAATTAATTATTGATTTATATGATAAAAAAATATTTATTTTGTGGATATAAAAGAAGAAATTAGCGCTGATGTGTTTTTATCATTATTTTGGTGTGAAAATCATCCTTTTATGAATTTCGGATAATTTATGTTTGAAATTTGAAAAAACTTCCTTCTACAAAGTTGTACAGAATTAAATTTTCTATGGAAAGATATAGAATTTGTATTTTTCTGACAAAATGGCTATTTATTATGAATTATTAAAGTTTTGAAAAATAAATATTTTTTTAATAAGTGGGCCCCACTTTTGTTGTTTGTTGAAAAATTCTGAAAGCAGCCGGCGGCGGAATTTTTTTTAAAAAAAATATTATTTTATTAATTTAGTCTACTTTGGTATCCTAAGCTTTTCCTATAAATAGGGTGCTTAGGTTAGAATTGAAAATCAGACTAGAATCAGAAGTTTTCTCTCTCTATAATATCAAGCGTATTTTTGTGAGTATTTAGATACTTTGAGTATTACTATTCAGTGCAAGTTTCCTTCGGTATTATATCCGATATTCCAGTCAGAAGTACTATTCTTTTGAGGTAAGGGATGTTATTTTCTTTCGTAAATGATGTTATTCTTTTCAATATCATTATATCAAAATATTGGCATGGATTTTATTTTAAAATTCTTACTTTTTTCGTCGGGATTACTATTCACGTATACGGCAATATTCACGGAAAAACTAAATTTTTTTCTATTTGTCCAAATTATCTGTTATAGTTACTATCTTTGATTGGATCTAAGTTTTGAGCTTCATTCTTGAATTTTGCTCAACAAAGTATTAGTATGGAATATTTTTGAACTTGAATAAACTAAAATACGAATCCTTAATCTTATCCTTTATTTCACTGGATTCGTTATTTATATTATTTTTCATCATTCTCAGTCATAAGTGGTGTTATAATTGAATATCTTTGGCCTGTAGAGCAAAGATGAATGATTACCTGATGAATATCTTTGGCCGTAGTGCAAAGATGACAGGTGTTGAGATGAATATGACCACTGATGATACTAATGAATATCTTTGGCATGTAGTGCAAAGATGAATATTTGATTTGAGATGTATATTGATTGATGTTACAGGGATAAAATATTGATGATGAACGGTTATTTTCGCTGCGAATATTGATCTAAAACTTGTTGTCAATAATATTTTATGTAAGACCCCAACTTTTATGAATAAAGATTTAATTTTCTTTATATATTATTTCGAAATAGTAAGGTGTTGTTTTGATAAATATGAAAGTTATGGGTGAAATGTGCAAACATTTTTAAAATGAGCAAGTGGTTATAAAATATTCTTGTTGTCGGGGAATATTCGTTTGGTCGTGGAATATTCTTGTTGTCGGGGAATATTCGTACGACGGCGCAGTTATTTGTGGGCCCCCACAACGGAATAACTGTCGGATATAGAAAGCGACAGAAATAAGTTTTTTACAAAATAACGGCGTGGTTATTACCGTTAGTACTGTTGAAATATCCGGTGGTTAAAATACAGTGATACACGGTGTTGCATAGTAGCACACGGTATTGCACAGTATTTCGAATTATTGAGTCTTACGTGAGAAGCCATTACTCAATTATTGTTACAGTAATTACTGTTCAATATTTTATATTATTGTCTCAATAATTGCTATGTTGATATTTTATATTATTGACTCAATAATTGCTGCATTGATATTTTATTGACTCAATAATTGCTACGTTGCCATTTTATATGATTGATTCAATAATGACTACAGTTGATATTTTGTAGTATTGATTCAATAATTGTTGTTGCACAGTATTTCACGTTATCAACTCAATAATTCATATTATTTGAATAATATTATTAGATAGAATTAATGACAATGTCTAAGGAAGTTCTGTCTAGGAGGGGTTATTTAATTGCGCGCCAGTAAGGAGAAGTCCTTATCGGAAGGCCCCCTCTATCCTGGGAACGACCCGGTTGTTAATATTGTAGTTCTGTAATATTATTTGTGAATAATTAATTATTGATTTATATGATAAGGAAATATTTATTTTGTGGATATTAAAGAAGGAATTGGCGCTGATGAGTTTTTATCAATATTTTGATGTGAGAAATCATCTGTTTATGGATTTCGGATAATTTATGTTTGGAATTTGGAAAAACTTCCTTCTGCAAAGTTGTAGAGAATTAAATTTCCTATGGAAGAACATAGAATTTTTATTTTTCTGACGAATGGGCTATTTGTTATGAATTATTGAAGTTTCGGAAAATATATATATTTTTTATGGGCGGGCCCCACTTTTGGTGGAAAATTTTTTAGCCGCCAGGCGGCGGAAATTTTAAAATAATAATATTATTTTATTATTTTAGTCTCCTTTGGCATCCTAAGCTTTTCCTATAAATAGGGTGCTTAGGTTAGAATTGAAAATCACACCAGTATCAGAAGTTTTCTCTCTCTATAATATCGAGCGTATTTTTGTGAGTATTTCTATACTTTGAGTATTAGTATTCAGTGCAAGTTTCCTTCGGTAATATATCCGATATTCCAGTCAGAGGGACTATTCTTTTGAGGTAAGGGATGTTATTTCTTTCGTAAATGATGTTATTCTTCTCAATATCATTATACAAAAATATTGTCATGGATTTTATGTTGAAATTCTTACTTTTTCCGTTGGGGTTACTATTCACGTATACGGCACTATTCACGTATACGGCACTATTCACGGGAAAATTTATTTTTCTTCTATTTGTCCAAATTGTCTGTTAAGGTTACTGTCTTTGATTGTATCCAAGTTTTGAGCTTTATTCTTGAATTTTGCTCCACAAAGTATTATTATGGATTATTCTTGAATTTGGATAAACTAAATGACGAATCCCTAATCTTTGTCTTTTATCTCACTGGATTCGTTTTGTTTAAAATGTTTTTCATCATCCTCAGTCCTAAAAGGTGATGTAACTGAATATCTTTGGCCTGTAGAGCAAAGATGAATGATTACTTGATGAATATCTTTGGCCTGTAGAGCAAAGATGAATGATTACCTGATGAATATCTTTGGCCTGT
This sequence comes from Panax stipuleanatus, assembly GCA_020205555.1. Classification (NCBI taxonomy): domain Eukaryota; kingdom Viridiplantae; phylum Streptophyta; class Magnoliopsida; order Apiales; family Araliaceae; genus Panax; species Panax stipuleanatus. The sequence continues at coordinate 1,320,946 of CM035126.1, read as the reverse complement.
AGTGCAAAGATGACAGGTGTTGAGATGAATATGACCACTGATGATACAAATGAATATCTTTGGCCTGTAGTGCAAAGATGAATATTTGATTCGAGATGTGTATTGATTGATGTTACAGGGATAAAATATTGATGATGGACTTTTAAATCATAGAAGATAGTAGACTTGATTCTCTGCTTAACTCTTCTAATGATTTGTTATTTCCGCTACGAATATTGATCTAAAGTTGGTTGTCCATTATATTTTATCTTATTTGTTGAAGACTAACGATAATTTGTTTTCCATTATCTTAGTCATAATATTCTTTACTGAGCTAGTTGAGCTCACCCTTTTCATCTGTTGTCCTCTTCAGGAAATGAGAATGTTGCGGGGACTAGTCGGGGGACAGAGTGATGGTCCGAGTTAGAGCAGTAGTAGTCCTCACTATTTCTGATAAATAGTGTGATAATAATTGTAATGAGGACTTAGTTTGAATCTTAATATTTTCTACATATTTGTATTGACACTCACAGTTGTGTGGTCGTATTTTGCACGACCGTATGATATAAAGTTTGTATTTGAATTCTGTACCATGTATTTGACGACTCAGAATGGGTTGGGTTGAATGGACCTATTCTGGGGGCGTCACAGTTGGTATCAGAGCTTAGGGATATGATCTCTGGCGGAGATCGGGGAATAGAACTAGGAGGGGAGAGACGAGTAAATCCTTCGCTAGTGTGTCCTACCTAAGCTTATGTGGTATTTAATTGGTCAGTCGGAGCATAGGGTTAATATGTGATATTTTGATTTGTTTAATTAACCCTTGTTTTATGGCAGTATTTGAGAATGGCAGCTGAGAATGTTAACAACGAAGTGAATGAGACCGTGGAGACACCTTTAATCGTTAACCAGGAGAACATGCAACAAGAAGGCAATGTTCATCCTGAAAATAACGCTGGTCAGACGATAAACGATGAGATGTTTAGAAATTTTTTGCAGTTCATGCAAAAACCAAACGAGGGAGACTCGTGTGCAACATACAGGTGGAGATAATAACAACACACGAGCTGTCACTGCCAAGCAGTTCAAGGAATTGGGACCACCAGAGTTTCTGGGAAAGCCAGATCCGATAAAGGCGGAGACGTGGATTAAACAAATTACCAAGATATTTGATGTCTTGGGATGTACGGAGGAACAGAAGGTTCCATTCGCCACGTTTATGTTCCATGGAGAGGCAGATTACTGGTGGGAATCCGTGAAACGTACCCAGCCTGCCGCACTCAAGATGTCTTGGGAAGCGTTCCAGAAACTGTTTAATGACAAGTACTTTCCTGAAAGTATTCGTCATATGAAGGAAGTAGAATTTATTAGACTCGAGCAAAACAACATGACGGTATCCCAATACGAGGCTAAGTTCGCGGAGCTGTCCAGGTTTGCACCTCATTTGGTGGAGAATGAGGAACGTATGACGCGGATGTTTCTAAGAGGTTTGAAACCCGAAATACGTCAATACCTCATTTCTCATAAATTTTCTTTATATTCGGATGTAGTAAACAGGGCCCAGTTATTAGAACGAGATAATGATTATGTTCAACCGAGGGACCACAACCAAGGTCGTACTGGTGGCAGTAGTCATCGGAGCAATGACAACCAGCGAGGAGGAAAGTATGACAGAAGCGGTAACCACTCCGGTGGTTATCGTGGCCATGATAGTAGAAGAAGCGAATCGGGGGGAGATTTTAAGAAGAGAAGGTATAACAATGAGAATGTGAAGACGTCAACATCAGCACCAGCATCAACTGTTTCTAGGGGAAGAGAACGACCACCAGTCATATGCTATAAGTGCGGGAAAGAGGGACATATCAGCCTAAACTGCCCACAACAGTTCAAAGGATGCTATAACTGTGGAAAAGAAGGACATATAGCTCGAGATTGTCCTGTTACGAAACCAAGTTCAGCGGGGGTGGTGATTCCAAAGGCGGTTGCAGACAAGTCAAAGTCGGTGATTCCTGGAAGTGCGTTTGTCGTGACAGCCCAAAACGCGAGGAATCCACACGAGGTGATTACGGGTAAGCTGATCATAAACTCTTGCGAAGTTTATACCTTGTTAGATACCGGTGCTACCCATTCCTTTATTTCACCTGCTTGTGCTCAACGTTTGAACTTGACTTCTGATAAATTAGACTTTGACTTATCTGTTGAAACTCCGTTAGGAGAAACCTTTGTTACATCTACAGTTTATAAATCTTGCTTGATTCAGATTGGTACCCTTACCTTACCTGTTGATCTTATATCTTTGAAAATACTTGCATTTGACGTGATTTTAGGAATTGACTGGTTAACCACTTACCATGCCAAAATTGATTGTTTTCGTAAGGTTGTTAGTTTTCATATTCCTAATCAACCTGTTGTGCGAATCCAAATCACCAAACCACTAAAATCAGTCAATATCATTTCAAATCCCAAGGCTATTCGTTTATTGAAAAACGGATGTCAAGCTTTCTTAGCTCATGTCACTGATCTAAATCAGAATACATCAGATTTGAATGATATTTCCGTTGTTAATGAGTTTCCTGATGTATTTCCCGAAGAACTTCCCGGTCTACCCCCAGAACGTGAAGTTGAATTCTTTATTGATCTTGAGCCCGGTACAAAGCCCATTTCTAAAACCCCGTATCGAATGGCTCCTATTGAACTTCAGGAGTTAAAGGTCCAATTACAAGAGTTGTTAGACATCGGTTTTATTCGTCCTAGTACGTCTCCTTGGGGTGCTCCTGTTTTATTCGTAAAGAAGAAAGACGGGAGTATGCGACTTTGCATTGACTATCGGGAGTTGAACCATGTCACCATCAAGAATAGGTATCCGTTACCTCGTATTGATGACCTGTTCGACCAGTTGCAAGGAGCGCAATTCTTTTCAAAGATCGATCTTCGTTCTGGATATCATCAGTTGAAGATTAAAACTGAGGATATTCCAAAGACTGCTTTTAGAACACGGTACGGGCATTATGAGTTCTTAGTCATGTCTTTTGGATTGACTAATGCTCCTGCTGCTTTCATGGATATGATGAACCGTGTATTTAAGGAGTATTTAGATCAATTCGTTGTTGTCTTTATTGATGACATTCTCATCTATTCTAAAAGCCGTGAAGATCATGAACACCATTTAAAGTTGGTACTTCAAAAGCTTCGTGAGAACAAGCTATATGCCAAGCTGAAGAAATGCGAGTTCTGGCTTGAGGAAGTAGCATTCCTTGGGCACGTGGTATCGAAACGTGGAGTATCTGTGGACCCGGCGAAGATTGAAGCAATACAAAGCTGGGAGCAACCTAAGTCGGTGACCGAAGTACGAAGCTTTCTAGGCTTAGCTGGTTATTATCGGAGGTTCGTAGAGGGATTTTCTCGAATCGCTACTCCATTAACTCAGTTGACTCGGAAAGATACGAAATTCGTTTGGAGCGAGGAATGCGAGAAGAGCTTCCAAGAGCTCAAGAGGAGACTTATTTCGGCACCTGTTCTGACAATACCATCTGGTTCGGATGGATTTGTTATTTACAGCGATGCTTCGGGAAAAGGGTTAGGATGTGTTCTCATGCAACATGGGAAAGTCATAGCCTATGCCTCGCGACAACTCAAAGAATATGAGAGGAATATCCTACTCATGATCTAGAGTTGGCAGCAGTCGTTTTCGCGTTGAAGATCTGGAGACATTACTTGTACGGAGAGAAAGTGGAGATTTATACGGATCATAAGAGCCTTAAATATTTCTTCACTCAGAAGGAACTCAACATGCGGCAACGACGTTGGCTTGAGCTGTTGAAAGATTACGATCATACTATCCAATACCATCCTGGAAAAGCGAACGTGGTAGCTGACGCGTTGAGTAGAAGATCATATGTGGGAACGAGTGCGATGATGTCAAGTATACGCGTAGAACCAGCTTTGATTGATAAAGTTAAAGCTGCTCAAGCTACGGATGCGGAGCTGATGAAGATGAAGAAGAAGGTGCAAGAAGGTGCAATTTCAGAAGCGAGAATCGATGAAGATGGAATACTTCGAGTCAACTCCAGACTTTGTGTTCCTAACGATTCCGACTTGAAGTATAGAATCATGATGGAGGCACACAACACACCGTTTGCAATCCATCCTGGGAGTACTAAAATGTATCGTGATCTTCGACATACATTTTGGTGGAGCAATATGAAGAGAGAGATCGCGGAGTTCATCTCGAGATGTTTAACTTGTCAACGTGTAAAGGCGGAACATCAAGTGCCGAAGGGTCCATTGCAACCACTGGAGATTCCGAAATGGAAGTGGGAACACATTACGATGGATTTCGTTACGGGTCTTCCCAAGGTTTCTCAAGGCTTAGATGCGATTTGGGTTATTGTTGATAGATTAACCAAGTCTGCTCATTTCTTGCCGATACGAGAGACTTATTCCCTTGAACGTCTTGCTCATATGTACGTGAATGAGATTGTGAGGTTGCATGGCATGCCAGTATCCATAGTTTCGGATCGTGACCCCAGATTTACTTCACGATTTTGGATCAGTTTGCAGAAAGCTATGGGTACGGATTTACGATTCAGTTCGGCTTATCATCCTCAAACAGACGGACAATCGGAAAGGACTATCCAAACTCTTGAAGATCTATTGAGACTCTGTGTTCTAGACTTCAAAGGGAGTTGGGATAAGTATTTACCATTGGTGGAATTCTCCTACAACAACAGTTATCAGGCAAGTATTGGCGTAGCTCCATTCGAGGCATTGTATGGGAGAAAGTGTCGCTCTCCAGTATGTTGGAACGAGGTGGGTGAAACAACATTGTTGGGACCGGAGTTAGTACGTATGACTACGGAAAAGATCCAAATGATTCGACAACGTATACTAACAGCACAAGATCGACAAAAGAGTTATGCGGATCTTCATCGAAAGGACGTGGAATTTAATGTTGGAGACCATGTGTTATTACGTGTTGCTCCATGGAGGGGAGTTACAAGGTTTGGGAAGAGAGGAAAGCTCAATCCACGATTTATTGGTCCATTTGAGATTCTTGACCGAGTAGGAAATGTGGCCTATAGACTTGCTTTACCTCCAAGCATGACTCGTGTTCATAACGTGTTTCACATATCCGTGTTACGTAAATATGTGAAGGATCCAAACCGCATTATTGAGTTAGAACCAGACGAGATAGCTGAAGATTTAATGTACGAGGAGGTACCTGTCAAGATCTTGGATAGGAAGGAGCATGTCCTACGCTCGAAAATTATACCTCAAGTTAAAATTTTGTGGAGAAACCATGCAATTGAGGAAATGACCTAGGAGTTGGAAACGGAAATGAAAGCGAGGTATCCTCACCTTTTCGACATACCAGGTACGTACGTCAATTTCGAGGACGAAATTTCATAAGGAGGGGAGGTTGTAAGACCCCAACTTTTATGAATAAAGATTTAATTTTCTTTATATATTATTTCGAAATAGTAAGGTGTTGTTTTGATAAATATGAAAGTTATGGGTGAAATGTGCAAACATTTTTAAAATGAGCAAGTGGTTATAAAATATTCTTGTTGTCGGGGAATATTCGTTTGGTCGTGAAATATTCTTGTTGTCGGGGAATATTCGTACAATGGCGCAGCTATTTGTGGGCCCCCACAACGGAATAACTGTCGGATATAGAAAGCGACAGAAATAACTTTTTTACAAAATAACGGCGTGGTTGTTACCGTTAGTACTGTTGAAATACCCGGTGGTTAAAATACAGTGATACACGGTGTTGTATAGTAGCACACGGTATTGCACAGTATTTCGAATTATTGAGTCTTACGTGAGAAGCCATTACTCAATTATTGTTACAGTAATTACTGTTCAATATTTTATATTATTGACTCAATAATTGCTATGTTGATATTTTATATTATTGACTCAATAATTGCTGCATTGATATTTTATTGACTCAATAATTGCTACGTTGCCATTTTATATGATTGATTCAATAATGACTACAGTTGATATTTTGTAGTATTGATTCAATAATTGTTGTTGCACAGTATTTCACGTTATCAACTCAATAATTCATATTATTTGAATAATATTATTAGATAGCATTATTGACAATGTCTAAGGAAGTTCTGTCTAGGAGGGGTTATTTAATTGCGCGCCAGTAAGGAGAAGTCCTTATCGGAAGGCCCCCTCTGTCCTGGGAACGACCTGGTTGTTAATATTGTAGTTCTGTAATATTATTTGTGAATAATTAATTATTGATTTATATGATAAGGAAATATTTATTTTATGGATATTAAAGAAGGAATTGGCGCTGATGAGTTTTTATCAATATTTTGGTGTGAGAAATCATCTGTTTATGGATTTCGGATAATTTATGTTTGGAATTTGGAAAAACTTCCTTCTGCAAAGTTGTAGAGAATTAAATTTCCTATGGAAGAACATAGAATTTTTATTTTTCTGACGAATGGGCTATTTGTTATGAATTATTGAAGTTTCGGAAAATATATATATTTTTTATGGGCGGGCCCCACTTTTGGTGGAAAATTTTTTAGCCGCCAGGCGGCGGAAATTTTAAAATAATAATATTATTTTATTATTTTAGTCTCCTTTGGCATCCTAAGTTTTTCCTATAAATAGGGTGCTTAGGTTAGAATTGAAAATCACACCAGAATCAGAAGTTTTCTCTCTCTATAATATCGAGCGTATTTTTGTGAGTATTTCTATACTTTGAGTATTAGTATTCAGTGCAAGTTTTCTTCGGTAATATATCCGATATTCCAGTCAGAGGGACTATTCTTTTGAGGTAAGGGATGTTATTTCTTTCGTAAATGATGTTATTCTTCTCAATATCATTATACAAAAATATTGTCATGGATTTTATGTTGAAATTCTTACTTTTTCCGTCGGGGTTACTATTCACGTATACGGCACTATTCACGTATACGGCACTATTCACGGGAAAATTTATTTTTCTTCTATTTGTCCAAATTGTCTGTTAAGGTTACTGTCTTTGATTGTATCCAAGTTTTGAGCTTTATTCTTGAATTTTGCTCCACAAAGTATTATTATGGATTATTCTTGAATTTGGATAAACTAAATGACGAATCCCTAATCTTTGTCTTTTATCTCACTGGATTCGTTTTGTTTAAAATGTTTTTCATCATCCTCAGTCCTAAAAGGTGATGTAACTGAATATCTTTGGCCTGTAGAGCAAAGATGAATGATTACTTGATGAATATCTTTGGCCTGTAGAGCAAAAATGAATGATTACCTGATGAATATCTTTGGCCTGTAGTGCAAAGATGACAGGTGTTGAGATGAATATGACCACTGATGATACAAATGAATATCTTTGGCCTGTAGTGCAAAGATGAATATTTGATTCGAGATGTGTATTGATTGATGTTACAGGGATAAAATATTGATGATGGACTTTTAAATCATAGAAGATAGTAGACTTGATTCTCTGCTTAATTCTTCTAATGATTTGTTATTTCCGCTGCGAATATTGATCTAAAGTTGGTTGTCCATTATATTTTATCTTATTTGTTGAAGACTAACGATAATTTGTTTTCCATTATCTTAGTCATAATATTCTTTACTGAGCTAGTTGAGCTCACCCTTTTCATCTGTTGTCTTCTTCAGGAAATGAGAATGTTGCGGGGACTAGTCGGGGGACAGAGTGATGGTCCGAGTTAGAGCAGTAGTAGTCCTCACTATTTCTGATAAATAGTGTGATAATAATTGTAATGAGGACTTAGTTTGAATCTTAATATTTTCTACATATTTGTATTGAGACTCACAGTTGTGTGGTCGTATTTTGCACGACCGTATGATATAAAGTTTGTATTTGAATTCTGTACCATGTATTTGACGACTCAGAATGGGTTGGGTTGAATGGACCTATTCTGGGGGCGTCACATTTTATCTGAATTGTTGAATACTAACGATAATTTATTTTTCATTATCTTAGTCATAATATTCTTTATTGGGCTAGTTGAGCTCACCCTTTTCATCTGTTGTCATCTTCAGAAAATGAGAATGTCGCAGAAACTAATCGGGGGACAGAGTGATTGTCCAAGTTAGAGCAGTAGTAGTCCTCACTATTTCTGATAAATAGTGTGATAATAATTGTAATGAGAACTTAGTTTGAATATTAATATTTTCTACATATTTGTATTGACACTCACAGTTGTGTGGTCGTATTTTGCACGATCGTGTGATATAAAAATTTGTATTTGAATTATGTACCATATATTTGACGACTCAGAATGAGTTGGATTGACTGGACCTATTATGGGTGCGTCACATATACTTATATATTAATTATAAATTTAGACAATAAAATTATACGAATTTAATTCTAGGCAGAGCCGGCCCTGGGGGGAAGTTCATCAGGAATACCGCCCGGGGCCCACAGCTGGGGGCTCAAAATTTTTTATAAGCTTATGTATATATGTGTATAAAAAAATAAAAAATAAAATAAAAGAAGTTGTTACCTGTACCTGTTAATGAAAATGGAAGCTAATCAATCCAATCAATCTTTATATACTCAATCTCTAGAAGAAACGTTCTGAGTAAGGAAGTCACATATTAATTATAAAATATAATATAAAGCAAATCAATAAATATGGAAAATCAAAACAGACTCTTTAAAGCATTCACAACAGTTTTTTCAATAAACTCTTTATCCCCACATTTGAAGAATATATCAATAAATCAGTATCCAACAGTTTTCTTATCTTATATAATTCTCTATTTTAATCCCTATATATGATTCGACTTCTCAGGGTGAGGGAATCAAAAGAGCGTTCTCTATTTATGTAAAATGACATTTCACACCCTATTTATGTTGGTTAAATGATCTTATCTCACTTAATTGCTGATTTGGATATGCCTATCAAATTCACTCATTTTTATTTTTTAAATAGAGGATTTAGAAAAGAAAAAGAACTATAAAAAATTAAAAATAAGTTAAATATTGATTTTGATCATTTTTGTAAAAAATATTACTACTAATTATAAATTTTATTATTTTATAATTAAAATAATGTTGTTTTAGTTCTCATAAACACATAATGATCGTTGCACTTTTTGATTTCTAGCCATATCTATTTTTAAATTAAAATAATTGTAATTTTTAAATTCAAAAAATAATTACTTTTTTAAAAAAATAGTTACAGCGGTCAAAACATGATTTGACTGTTGGAACTTTCAAATTTTAAATTTTAAATTTTAAAATTTAATATTTAAGGAATCAATATAAGTAACTTGTTGGGTACATACGAAAAAAATTGAATCTCTATCCTACAGAATGACCCAATAACACTGCAGAGTATGGATAAAGATAAAAAAACTGTTATAAATGCTCTTAGCCACAAAAAAAAAAAGAAATGCTTATGGAGATTCGGGACCGCATGTAGACTCAAATATGTAATTTTTATTTTTTAATGCAATGTTTACAATCTGGGGTACTCTTTTTCCTTCGTTTGGGATTTTGTCCCATTGAATTTTTCCCAAACAAGATTTTAATGAGGCCCCAAAGTGTTCTTTCTTATATTTTGTAAACTCTTATAATTTTAATAAAATTAATTAATTGATAATTTATTTATTTTTTTATTTAATTTGTGTGAAGGGGCACACTTAAAAAAATTTGCTCTGGCCCTTAGAAAATTCAGGACCGACTCTGATTCTAGAAAACTGATACATGAGTCTCTCTCACTCACTATTTATGTGAGAGAGATCGGATAAAAATATCAATTTTTAATATAAAAATATCAATTCCTTAATTCTAACATACACGATAGTACCTTAAATATATCTTACGAAAGAATTAGAAATACATATAGACAGTTCTAATCTTATATTTGCTCAAATGTTCGAATAATACCACTCCATCAAACAAGTGGTCTGACCTACGTCCGCCAACAATTAGTTAAAAGTGTAAGATGCATGTTTGGATAAGAGAAATAATTGAGATGACCCTATATATATATACAAAATTGATCAGGTCCGGAATTTATTTTTTTTTTGCTTTTTTTTTTTAAAATAACTAATAAAAAATGTATAATATTTTATGGAACTGGAATTTTTTCATAATACAGTGTTTTAGGTGTGATTTGGATACTTATAACAAAATAAGTCTGTACAGTTTGTATAACCTGTGTTGTTATATGTATTCAAATCACACCTAAAACACTGTATTATGAAAAAATTCCAGTTCCATAAAATATTATACATTTTTTATTAGTTATTTTAAAAAAAAAAGCAAAAAAAAATAAAAATAAAAAATTGGTCCGGATTTTGATCAGGTCCGGGAGTCCGGACCTGATCCGGCCTCTATATATATATATATATATATATATATATATATATATACGATCCAAATTTTAAACTCACTCAAGTAAAAACTCATCTAATTCACCCCCTTTTAGCAACAGACCGGGTGACGGTTTGGTCCGTCGCTATATATACAACTGTCGTCTTAGCTTTTAGCGACGGACAATATATAGACGACGGTTGTATATATAGCGACGGACGAACCATCGCCCGGTCCGTTGCTAAAAAGGAGTGAGCTTGGGTGAACTTTTAGTTGGGTGAGCCTAAGATCCTTATCATATATATATAGTCCCCTTCAGTTGAGGGATATCAATAACCATTGGATCTGTTTGTGGAACCGTTGAATCAATTTGTGGTGGGTCAGGAGTGTGAAAAATGATTAAAAGATGTAAAACAATTTCAGCTACTCCAACGGTTCCACAAACAGATCATATATATATATATAGGGGTTGCATCCACAGCAATCGGTTGCTGGGAACAACCACTTTATCCCACTCTTTGTAGGAGCTTTTGACTCAATTTATCCTCCAAGTATAATGGGCCTCATTATAATAATAATTTTCAAATTCCATATAAAGGGGTTGCTCCTAACAATCGATTACTGTGAATACAACCCCATATATATATATATACTACTCCGTTGTTAGTTGACTCAGTTTTTCCTTATCAAATCGGCTATCTTCCTTCCTTTTAAGGAAAGGTCAGATATATTCATCGAAGTATTTTTTTTATTAACAAATATATCAACATACTTATATTAAAAAAAACGCAATAATACATACTTATAATATTAATATTTATAACGGTGATTAATAATGCATGTATTTGTGAATAATCCATTCGTTATCCACCCATTTGATGGATGTCATTGTCTCATAATGGCTTGTAGACATTTTCATAAAGTCTCATTCACATAAAAGTAGAGTTGACTTATTATTTATGGGAGAAAAGCCTTCCAGAAAAATTGATTTGAATTCTCATTATGTTAAAAAGTCAAAATTTCTTTACAACTTCTGCTGTTATTTCACAATTTTAATGCTTCTCTGAATCTAAGCCCACACAAAAGCCCAAACCATTCTAAATTCACAACTTCTTAGACTTCATCTGAAAATAAAGTCATTTATACGAAGGATCTTTTTAGCAGTAACATAAAACTTAAAACCAAAACACATTTAAAACAAATCTTTTGTAATCAAGGATATTATACAAACCCATTAATCTATGGCTTCTTTATAGAAATATACAACAATTAAAAAATAATTACAACATTACTACATCCACAAAATAATTATAAAAACATGGCAACAAATTCAAATCATTCAATTTCAAATAAATAAGGAAACTTAAAATCAAGAAGAACTAACCGCCATATACGGCAGTTACAAAATTTTTGGGATCTAACAACCAAAACAAATCCATAATTCAAATCAAAAGGAGGAAAAAATCAAAAATTATCTTCTCTCTACTTAGAACCTGACTCTTTCTAATCTTCATCTCCCTCACCGTCCATTCTTTTCATCTCCCTCACCGCCCATTCTCTTCATTTCACTCACTGCCTCCTCTCTCCTCCCCTTCATCATCCTTCTCCGCCGCTTCCTTGGTTGCGCCACCGCTACCCTTCAAGGACTCGAAATTTTTGTCCAAAACGTCAATGAGAAGAAGGAGAAGATTCGCTCTACAAACATAATTTTGAAAACAAATAGATATAACACTTACTGTTCTGAATTTTTTTTATGACTATTTGGTTACCCACACAAACTAAAATGGTTACCTTTATATGAAGATTTGGCTACCAACTGCATCACATTCAAAATAAATTGATAACCTAATAAAACTGAATTGGTTACCGTGGTATGAAGGTTTGGCTACCAACTGCATGAAAATTTGGCTACCAACTGCATCACATTCAAAATAAATTGATAACCTAATAACACTAAATTGGTTACCTTGGTATGAAGGTTTGGCTACCAACTGCATGAAGGTTTGGCTACCAACTGCATCACATTCAAAATAACTTGGTAACCTAATAAAACTGAATTAGTTACCTTGGTATGAAGGTTTGGCTACCAACTGCATCTCATTCAAAATAAATTGATAACCTAATAACACTGAATTGGTTATCTTGGTATGAAGGTTTGGCCACCAACTGCATGAAGGTTTGGCTACCAACTGCATCATATTCAAAATAAATTGGTAACCTAATAAAACTGAAACGATAGGGTTTGTAGAGTTAAAGAGTTGTCGATCACCGTGGACCTGTCAGGTGCAGATGACAAAGACAGCATCCAAAAGCTTCTGAAAGCTCGAGCTGCCATTAGAGTGAGGCGAAGGAGAGGTAGAGTAACACCACAAAAAAATCAGTCATTGTCGACGGGCACTGCCGTCGCCTATGACTACAGGGCCGTCGGTAATGATGTCATTAATGATGGCAGTGGCCGTCGGTGTTCCCGTCGCCTCACAGGTCGTCTCCCCTGATTCTCGTCGGCCGCCGTCGGCATCATTGCCATTGGCGACGGAACAAGGTCAATCCTGACGGCCCGAGCGACGGCAATCCCGTCGGTAAAGATTTAATAATTTTTTTTTGAAAGTACTCATTCACGACGGCCAGCCCGTCGGCATTGACTTTTTAGAATTAAATTAAAAGCATCAAATGTCTGTCCCCATGTCTGTCGCTATAGGTCATTAGCGACGGGAACTGACGTCGCCCTTACCCCAGTCGGCAATGACTATATATATTTTGAATTTTTTTTATACTTTTAAAATTTCGCTGTTCATTTACAAATATAAACATATACCTGTTATAAACTAATAAAAACCATCAAGTAACAATCAAATATCATACAATTCACCATTCAAATAGTAATCCAAATTAAATATATAGATCAAAAATGGCCGTCTATACAACTCAAAAACTGTACAAGTATATACATGAAACTCAGAATATAACATAAACTAACTACAACCCGTCGCCTGTCACATCGTCATCGACTTGGCGGTCATCACCCTGTACTGGAGGAGGCTGCTCGTCATCAACTTGACGGTCATCACCCTGTACTAGAGGAGGCTGCTCGTCATCAGCTCGGCTGTCATCACCAGTGCCTCCACCTCCACCTCCACCAGTCTCGTCAACAAGACCCTACAAAATTAAAATATTAATAACAAAGTCGGAATGAAAATATATTTACATTATTTTAGTTTGTGTTCTTCAAGTTAGGCGGACAGTACTCGAACTCGAACTCCGTATATCGGAATCGAGTCCCGTCAGTTATAACGCGTGTCTATTGCCTATGCGGTGCTATGTCTGTGTTTGCGTGTCGTTTGGACGACCGAGGCGGGTTTTGGCCACTTTTTTTAACTATTTTTCTAAGTTTTCATAAGTAAGGCGGACGGGACTCGAACTCGGGCTCCGTATATCGAAATTGAGTCTCGTGCTATGTCTGTGTTTATGTGTCATTTCGACGACCGAAGCGGGTTTTGGCCTCTTTTTCACCTATTTTTCTAAGTTTTCGTAAGTTAGGCGGACAGGACTCGAACTCGGGCTCCGTATATCGGAATCGAGTCCCGTCAGTTGTAACGCGTGTATATTGCCTATGCGGTGCTATGTCTGTGTTTGCGTGTCATTTCGACGACCGAGGCAGGTTTTGGCCTCTTTTTCGACTATTTTTTTAAGTTTTCGTAAGTTAGGCGGACAGGACTCGAACTCGGGCTCCGTATATCGAAATTAAGTCCCGTCAATTGTAACGCTTGTCTATTGCCTATGCGGTGCTATGTCTGTGTTTGCGTGTCGTTTCGACGACCGAGGCGGGTTTTGGCCTATTTTTTGACTAATTTTCAAAGTTTTCGTAAGTTAGGCGGACGGGACTTAAACTCGGGCTCCGTATATCGAAATTGAGTCCCGTCAGTTGTAATGCGTGTCTATTGCCTATGCGGTGCTATGTCTGTGTTTGCGTGTCGTTTAGATGACTGAGGCGAGTTTTGACCTCTTTTTTGACTATTTTTCTAAGTTTTCGTAAGTTAGGCGGATGGGACTCGAACTTGGGCTCTGTATATATCGAAATCGAGTCCGGTCAGTTGTAACGCGTGTCTATTGCCTATGTGGTGCTATGTCTGTGTTTGCGTGTCGTTTGGACGACCGAGGGGGGTTTTGACCTCTTTTTCGACTATTTTTCTAAGTTTTCGTAAGTTAGGCGGACTGGACTCAAACTCGGGCTCCGTATATCTGAATCGAGTCCCGTCAGTTGTAACGCGTGTCTATTGCCTATGCAGTTCTATTTATTTGACAGTTTATATAAGCAATATAAGTAATATAATTACAAATAATTACAAATAAGCAATTTAATTACAAATAAGAAAATACATTAATAATAAGTTTTACCTATCGAATATGTGGAGGAAAGATGTTGGCCAAGATAACTGCACATACATGGATGGCCTCCTCCCGGACTACACCCATGAGGTCGTCAGCGGCAGCTGTAGGATCTATAGAGCCGTGGACAACCTCCTGAGCAAGCTGGTAGATCTGCTCGCGTGATGGTGCGCCTGACTGCGCGACACTGCTCGCCATGCACCCCTCTATGATCCGCCTGAAGAAGTCGTCAGATAATGAAGGGCCGGCGCCTGATCCACTCGCACCACTACCTCCGGTGGGTGGGCGACGTCGAGATCTCGCAGCAGGGACTATAGTGTAGGCTGGGACACGGGGAATGCCCACAACTCTACCCTTCTTTGGCCCCCCTGTAGCCTGCAGCCAATCCTCCATCTCCTTATCCTCACGCGTAGAATCAGCCACTGGAGTGTCACCTCTCTGGCTGCTCCGGACCACAGTAAGCTCCTCGAACCGTGTCTGAAAAAAATAAAGAAATAGGTGAAAAGCAAAGTATTACACACAAAAATACAAAAGAATTTCAAGACTTTAAATATATACTAAATAAAAGAATTAAATTACTTACCACAATGCCCTCTGCCTCAGGTGAAATATAACCACCGTCACCTTTCTTCTGGTGAGCGTGCCACCAAAACTCGAGGCGGGAAGGTGGGTGCTTCAGACTTACCTCGAGTCTCTCCCTGTAAAGGTCGTTCGACTGAGACCCAGTGCAGTGTGGGAGACGACTCTGCTGTCGGGCAGCTGTACGTTGTGTCGACATCTTCTTGAACGCCTCGCCCTCCCAAATAAGGCACATCTGCTCCCACACCGCAGCACCAATGAAATCTAGCCTGACATCTCTAAGTGTCTGTCCATCAGCCATCTTGGTCTAGGCCTTCTTCTTCCAGTCGTAGACCCACTTATGCCAATTCATCTCGAGATACTTCCCGAGAACAGTGCTGCCATGGGCTTCCTGCCCGTCCTCGAAGCGATAATATCTCTGCAGTACAACATATGAATATCAGTAATTACTTAGTAGACAACATAAAGCAAAGCGGTAAATAAATATTCAAAAGCACAAGTTAAAACTAACATATGAATGAATGACTTCTTACCCTAAACTAAGCAATAATCAGCCCACGTGTACAGGTCATCCACATCCGCCCACCTCGTCCACGGGCTGGAGAATCGGTTGCGAACGATCCCAAGCAACGTGTTCCTTGGCGTCGCGTCAAGGATACTAAAATTGAAATTATTAAATTTGCAAATTACAAAATATATATAAGAACTAAATAATTAATACAAACAAAATATTAAATATGAAATTACCTAGTAGTCCCGACACGGCATATAAGCGGCGCTTGGGGGGGATTCCCTAGCAATCCACGTGCTAGTCCCCGCGGAGGCCTACGTCGATCACCTATATAGTGAAATACAACAATATTTATATAAACGAATATAATGTCAATATTATATAAAATTAAAAACACTAAGATGTATAACAACAAAACATGTAATTATACCTGATGATCCGTCCTGATCATCACCAGCACTACCTCCACGACCCCCACAGCCTGAACTACCAGCACGCCCACCACGATCGCCGTGTGGTGTACGCGCCATATCTATATATATACTGTCAAATCATCATCAAGAGGATAACATGCGGATACAACATAAATATCAGAATTGTCTTGCACATATAACTAAAAGGATACAAAATACAACATGCAGATATAACTAAAAGGAGACAACTATTACATTTGAATACAACTAAAAGGACATAAAGAGTACATACTCCTAATCATTTATATCATCAAAGCCATCAATATCATAATCATCATCTTCGAGTAGTAGATCTTCACTATCGTTGTCATCACCATCTTCGTCATCCTCAACTATTTCTTCAATTATATCTACCTCCTCAACAACATCGTCTTCACTTTCAATAGCGACAACATCATCCTCTTCTTCACTAGACTCACTAATAATTGTCACATCAGCAGGTGTGACACTAGTAGACTCGACTTGTAAAGGTTCATCGTCTGGACGAGGAGCTGTGCTTTGAAAACCACGGGCTTTGGTGGTTATAATAGCATGCCATGGGCTTGCAGGAGTCTTAACACTCCGCGCGTAGTACACTTGTGTTGCTTGACTTGCTAAAATAAAAGGCTCGTCCATACCAGTCATCAGTCTTAGTTTTGACTTAACGTTAACAGTCACCCGTCCTGATTTTTTATCTACTTTAACTCCATTCTCAACATCAAACCAATGACAATTGAAGCAAACTAATTCTTTATGACCCCAATATTTGAGAACGACAACTTCTAGCAATCGTCCATACCAGTCATCCCAAATATTATCGTAGCAGCTACCTTTCACCACAACACCAGAATCAGCAGAAGTGACTTCCCCAATATCGTAACACTTAAATCTGTAACCGTTGACAATGCAGCATGTATAAGTATCTACAGATCTTTCAGGGCCGTCGGCTATAAGCTTTAGCCGATTGTCAGCTAACTCATCTGTGAGGACCTAATGTACATTAACACAATATATTCTAAAGTTAATTACGCCATAAGAATAAATCTATGATGGTAGATTCATTGAACTTGTAAAGGTTTGACTTACATGATCTTTAAACCATTGCACAAATTGTCCATTTCTCAAATTTTGCAAATCCCAGTCCGATATACTCGGATTCGCTTCACGTACTTCAGCATCATATTGACTGCAACACAGTTATATACTTAATGTGTTTGTAAAAGAACTTGACACAGTTACACCAGACATATATAGTTACGACTACTTACCTAATGTATGGCGCTACTTCATTCATGTTAACAAGTGCATACAATGTGGCAGCTGCATACTCACTATCGGTCAAGAATCACCTTTTTTTACCGTCGAATGGGCGTATAGGATGACTAAAGGCCGTTAATTCTCCATTTTCCTTATGCGCAACAGCCTCAATCCGACGTAAGTGATTGTGCTTCATCTGAACATTCGGCTCAAAGTATAACGAGCAAAAATTAACAAGTTCCTTCATAACATAACTTTCAGCAATTGACCCCTCTACACGGGCTCTATTCTTCACCTTTTGCTTTAGACATCGCATATACCTATGTGATATATAGATTAGCAAACAAGAATAAACATTTTACCGTATTAAAAACATTAATATCATTACCTCTCGAATGGATACATCCATCTATATTGCACGGAACCGCCAAACTTAGCTTCGTATGGCAAGTGAATAGGCAAATGCTTCATTGAATCAAAAAACGATGGAGGGAAGATCATTTCTAACTTGCACATCATTTTCACTATCTGCATCTCCATTTTATCTATGTCTTTGAGCTGGAGCTCCGTCAATCATAGATCTCTGAAGAAATTAGAAAGCTCTGTCAGTGCTTCAACCACACGTTTCGGTAACAAGTCGATAAATGCCAAAGGGATCAACTTCTGCATGAATATGTAACAATCATGACTTTTGAGACCCCGAAACTTCAGCTCTTCGACTTTACAACACCTTGCTATATTCGAAGAATATCCATCTGGGAGCTTCAGTCCACTGATCCAATTACATATCAATATCAACTGTTCCCTGGTCAAAGTATATTCAGCTTTAGGCGTTACCGTCTTACTACCCTCCTGATACAGCCACAGATCTTCCCTAATGTTCATTTCTACCAAATCAAGCCTCGACTTGTTGTTGTCCTTTGTTCTACCACTTGCATCTAGGACTGTATAAAAAATGTTATCAAATACGTTCTTCTCAGTATGCATCGGATCTAAACAATGACGGATGCAGAGTGTAGCCCAATAAGGCAGGTCAAAGAACATGGATCTGTGTGTCCAGTTGTGAACCTTGTCGTAACCATAAGCTCGTTCTAATATGTGATTCTTCCTTGGAGGTGGAAACTTCAAATGACTAATCCAACTCAACACTGCTGACCCAGAAAGACTGGCCAGGTACTGATGTTTCTCTGTTTTTCGATTGAATTGTCTACTCATCCATTGATAACGATGTTCAATCGGCAAAAACTTGTCTGGATGTTGCAAAGAAACTCATTTTCCCCCCATGTTTGAGCCGCATAGCTTTAACTGACCCCATGCACACAGGACATGACAAGCCCCTGTGAGTCGACCATCCACTGATCATTCCTAACGCCGGGAAGTCATTTATTGTCCACAGTAAAGCTGCCCTTATGTCAAAGTTCTTCTTAAGAGATACATCATAAGTTTGAACCCCTTTTTCCCACAACAGTTTCAACTCATCAACTAACGGCCTGAGGTATACATTGATGTCTTTACTTGGACTCTTATCACCCGGAATCAGTAAAGGCATAAACATGTAGGGATCTTTCATGCACATCGAAGGCGGGAGGTTATACAAAACAATAATCATCGGCCAAGTTGAGTAAGGCCTTGTGTAAGGCCCGTTAAACGGATTAAACCCATCCGTAGCAAGTCCAAGCCTAACATTGCGAACCTCTTCAGCAAACGAGGGGTGCTTGTTATCAAAATTTTTCCACTCAAGCCCATCTGCCAGGTGCGTCAGTTGACCTTCGATTATGTCCCGTGTAGAGTGCCACCTCATATTCTCGGCGGTATGTGTTGACATAAACAACCGCTGAAGCCTCGGCGCAATGGGAAAGTAACGTAAGATCTTTCTCGGCACGTCTTTTCCCTTTTTCTTGTGCTGCTCACAGTATCTACTTGTACTGCAAATATCACATGACCTCTTATCTTTATTGACATCACCGTAATACAACATACAGTCATTCTCACAAGCATCAATCTTCTCATACCTTAGATTGAGCCTTTTGACCATTTTCTTCACATCATAGTACGACTCCAGTAACTTATTGCCTGCAGGTAAGCACTCCTTCACAATATTTAACAGTTCATTAAAACCTCTCTCGCTACAGTCATGCTCGTTCTTGAAGTGTAAAAACTTAGTCACTGCAGATAAGACGGTATGCTTTTTGTGCCCGTCATACAATGGCGTCGCTGATTCCTGCAATAACTCATAGAAACCCTTAGCCCCGTCATTCGGCTCTTGCTTTGTGCTACCGTCATCCCTACCAGCTGCTTCGACTATTATGTTAGTATAGTTAAAGGTTTCGTCACCTCTAGATTCCGGTTCTGATTCATGTTCATCCAACCAGGTTTCCCCATGATAGATCCATGTCGTATAACCTTGCTTGAACCTATACGCAAATAAGTCGCACATGACATCACTCCTTTCCTTCCACACTTCATTCACACACCTCCTATAAGGACATCTGATCTCATCGCCACTGACATGCTCAAACGCGAAATTGATAAACTGTTCAACCCCACTACGGTATTCAGAGCTAAGCCCACTCTTATCAGTGGCTACCCTACGTTCCATCCAAGTTCGATCTACAGACATCTTGGACAACGCACTATGGGCAACTATATATAAGGAAAAACAAAACACAAATAGGAGGATTAATGTCTATGCATACATATAAGTGTCCTAACTTCATCTCCACTCTAACGGGTCAGGCTTCTATCCCATTCCCGAATGCGTTGCCCCACCTGATGCCAACAACATGAACACATCTTTATATTTTAAGAAATTTCGGCAGGCACCTCCCCATGGTCTTCAAGTACACAAAATAGACTACCACGTCATAGCCTAAATATGCACCCGAAGAACATCAAGAGATACTCACCAAAAATTCTCAAAATATAAAGACATGCTCAAGCGTTAACACCGACCTAAGTGGGATCGAAACATTCAGGAACAGTCCCAAAATGGGGAATATTCGAGATTCACTTCTATTAAGTGAATCTCGAACGGGTTTCTAAGCTTCCTAAACTATATAGAAATATATGCAAATGCAATAATCACAATGATAAGTTTGAATATTGAAACAATATTCTCATTGGAGTATTACAAAGAAAAGAATGGCAGTCTTTCAGCTAGATATATAAGAAACACGCAATACACACACATCATCTTGCTTTTTGTTTATCTAATTTTATAAATTTCAGTTGAATTATTGATTTGGTTTATGATTTCTGATGGCGGAGAGTTGGTTTATGATTTCTTATCCCCTTCTAGTATGTAACATCAAAGAGATTGTTAGGTTTTGTTAAAATAAGCTGTCTTGATCATCTCTTTAAATGTCTCTAAGATAAAACCCATATAAGAACCCATAAATACATTATTTTGTCATTTTACTTTTAGATTTTAAAAATATTATTTTTAGATAATGTCAAATATATTAATTAATTGCTAATATCCATATCACAATATCCACGCGTGTCGGTTAAAAACTAATGAGAAAATAGATTTGAAAATAGATTTTATAAGAACCCATAAAACCTATATTTTGTTTCTTAGTATGGGTAGCCCTTATTTTGTCATTTTACTTTTAGATTTTAAAAATATCATTTTTAGGTAATGTCAAATATATTAATTAATTGCTAATATCCATATCACAATATCCACGCGCGTCGGTTAAAAACTAATGAGAAAATAGATTTTCTTTCTTAAATTTAAAGTTTAATATGAAAAATTTATACTTGGTTTGTTAAAAATAGAATAAAAGTGTAAGTTCAGTTATTAAGTTCTAACATTATAGTAATTAATATATATATTACTTTTAAACTAATAATATATGTACACAAAATAATAATTAAAGCACTCAGCACACAAAATAAAAAATTGTGTACACATTTTTTTCAATTAGCAAAGAGAACAAACCCAACATAATAATTAAGCTCTATAACCCAACACATACCAATTTGGGAACAAACCCAACATAAAGAACAAATTCAATTTGGGAGCAAACCTAACACACAAGGAGCATACATGAACTGAAAACAGAATGCCAAGCAAGGGAACTAAATCAGAGCATACATGATATGCAAATTTATAAATTAATGTAAAATCAAAGCATACCTGAACTTAATATAAGAATTGGGGTTTTTTCAATTCAACTAGACAAATTGGGGGATGAATTAGGGATAGGGGAAACTGAAACTTACCGAGATTCTGGTCATCGGAGATGGACTTGACGACGACGGCGAGAAGGAGCAGAAAGACGATGGCTGGGAGCTCAGGCGACGGCAGCAGGAAAGGGAGGGAAAGAAAATTGCTCGCGCGAATGAGAGAAATAAGACACTGCAATTTTTTAAACAGACTCATTCCCGACGGCTAAGCCGTCGTTCTTCTTCCCGTCGTTATTGACTCATTACCGACGGTACTCCCGTCGTGAATATATTTTAACCCCAGTCGACTATTAGTTTCCCTCGGGCGCCAAAAAATTCCTGCCAAATTCTGGCCCGAAAAAGAACATTTTCGACGGGGCTCATTTTCGACGGTTATGCCGTCGCCAGTGACCTCATTCTCGACGGGCACAAAGCCGTCGCTAATGGGGCCGTCGCCAATGACCAATTTCCTTGTAGTGTAAAGAGCAGCAGAAATTAATGGGGAGAGGGAAGAAGATATAGGGTTTCTGGTTTGGATGGAGAAGGAAAGTTTGGAAGAAGGTCTAGAGCGAGAAAGAGTTGTTGGATGAGAGAAAATAGTATTAGTAGAAGAGAAGAATGTAGAATTGAGTGAATATGCAGATGCTACCATTCCTGCTCGCCACACCTGCTTGCTTGTTAACAGATACTAACAGTTATATATATATTATAGTTTAAACATTGTGTGATTCTAATTTCCTTTGCTGAATGACGATGCTTCGCGGCTGCATGAATATTGATGCACTAATTTTATAAATAAAATATTAAAAATATATTAATTTTGTAAATATTTTCTGGATGCATTTTTGTTGTAATTTTTTCTAAAAATGTACTAGGAAGTGTAATTGATCCTTAATCTATTGAGGCGTAGTTCATAGGGTTCTTTACAGAAATATACAACAATTAGAAAGTAATTACATCATTAGTGCATCCACAAAATAATTACAAAAAGAGTGCAATAAATTCAAACCATTCAATTTCACATTAATAAGGAAACCTAAAAAAAGGACAAATAACCGCCATAATTAATAATTCAAATTCAAATATTTGGGATCTAACAATAAAAATAAATCCATAATTCAAAGTTCAAATCAAAAGGAGCGAAAAACAAAAAATTATCTTATCTATCCTAATCTTCATCTTCCTCTGCCGCTTCCTCACCCTCTTCATCACTGCCTGCGCTGCGAATCTCCGCCTCCCCTTCATCATCCTCCTCCGCCTCATCCCCTTTATCATTCTCTTCATCATCGCCTCCCCTTCATCATCCTCCTCCGCCGCGAATCTCCGGAAGTCCTTGGTTGCGCCGCTGCTACATCGCCCTCTCCTCCCCTTCATCATCCTCCTCTGCCATGAATCTCCGAAAGTACCTGAGTTACTGTTCTGAATTTTTTTTTGACGATTTGGTTACCGACAAAAACTAAAATGGTTACCTTTGTATGAAGGTTTGGCTACCAACTGTATCACATTCAAAATAAATTTGTAACCCAATAAAACTGAATTGGTTACCTTAGTCTGAAGGTTTGACAACCAACTGCATGAAGGTTTGTCTATCAACTGCATCACATTCAAAATAAATTGGTAACCTAATAAAACTGAATTAGTTACCTTGGTAAGAAGGTTTGGCTACCAACTGCATGAAGGTTTAGTTACCAACTGTATCACATTCAAAATAAATTGGTTGCCTAATAAAACTGAATTGGTTACCTTAGTATGAAGGTTTTGCTACCAACTGCACTATGAAAAAACTGCAGATGTAGAGGTGGATTGGTTACCTTGGTATGAAGGTTTGGTTACATTGGTATGAATATTTGGTTACCTTGGTATGAAGGTTTGGTTACCAACTGCATTATAAAAAAACTGCAGATGTGGAGGTGAAAAAATTGCAGGTTTGGTATGAAGGTTTGGTTACCAACTGCAGGTGTGGAGTTTATAAACATTCTCAGACTTTAAAAACGTGAAAAAACTGCAGGTATGAATGTATGAAGGTTTGGCTGCTTGTTGCAGTTGTAGTGTTGCTCATGTTGACTGGAGATTATGCAAGTGCAGGCAGTAGTAGTAATTATTTGGTGCTGCCAACACAAAAAGACAACGTAAATGCTAAATTCCCAAAGGTAAGCTTTACCACAGTTGGTATCACCAGACAAATCTTCAACAATTTCATGGATGTTGTGCGAGATCTGGTGGTAAGCGGGCCGCCTATGCATGGATTATTGAGATTGCGCGACCGCTGCACGGTGCCGCTTTCTCAACGGTTTCTTCTGGTGGAACTCTATAATTATGAAGCAACATCTATCACTTTGCAATATTATGGATGGGATTTGAACTTTATTCGAGGTGGCTAAAGAATGATCTGCAAAAAATACGGGAATAATTTTTTAATTGAAAAATTGATTTGTCATGTCAGCACCCCATTATTAATAACCTAAATTAAAGTAATACTAATTACATTAATTTTGTAAATAAACTATTTAAAATATATTAATTATGTAAATATTTTCTGGATGCACTTTAATTGTAATTTTTTCTTAAAATGTACTAAGAATTGTAATTAATCCCAGTCCATATGTAGTTTTGTCTTAGCCATAGGAGGCCCATTGCAATCCGGGCTATTATTCAAACCCATTAATCTATTGAGGCGTAGTCCATATGTAATTTTGTATTAGCCATAGGAGGCCCATTTCAATCCGGGCTATTATACAAACCCATTAATCTATTGGGGCGTAGCCCATATGTAATTTTGTCTTAACCATAGGCCCATAGCTATCATCTCTTCTTATATTCTTAAGGTGATGTATAAAAACTTACTCCGGTTTCTAACATGGAATTCTTAACAGGTATTACATTGGTTGGGTAAATATCTTTTGATTACTTATGCTATAGAATATTATTAAAAATGTTTATTGTCACATCATTTCATACCCTATTTGAGATTAAAAATTTTGATAACTTAAATTTAGAAAATTAATATTTTCACATGACTCTTTGATATTTTCACTTCGCTATAAACCGTTGCTATACATCTATAGCGACACTTTTCATATGAAAATATCAAAAAATCAGGTACAAATATCAATTTTCTTAAATTTAATTTCTGATAAAACATTATTACTCGTACGCATATATACAAAAATATTATTTATAAAAACAAATCACTTGAGATTTATTTCATGAAAAACTCTTTTGATCGCTTTAAACAATAAGGAGAAAAAAAAATAGTTACATGCATACTTCCAAAGTACTTTTTAGGCTTAACCTCTACAACATTCAAGACTGTACACAGAAAGCCAACAGACCCCCCTCAAGAAATATCTAAGCAAAATCAAAACCATATTTTTTTCTGCGACAAAATTGCCCTTCAAAATGTTGTGGCTGATTGAAGCTGAGAGTGACTCCAATGGAATGTGAACCACCAGCTTGTGATAATTCCAGGTAAGCTCCAGCCTCCAAGGACTGGAGGTGGAGGAGGGGCTAGAAATTAGATTCTGCAGGCCAGATGGCAACCCGAACAGCCAATCAGGCCTTAATTCCCCTATCCTTTAAGATAAGCCCCTGCCCTGCATACATTAACAGCTTCCTCGTGTCCAGATCTCATACTCACCGATCAAACGCACAGCATTCAAGCAAGATTTGCCCGCATGGCCACCTCCTGTGCTTCTTCAGCCATTGCGGCAGTTGCTTTCTCTTCCCCAAGGCAAGTTATCATCACCCTACTGCCAGAAGAAAACTCAATTATACAAAAACTATATATATATCAACATACATTCATGAATCATTGATGGATTGCGTGTGTATGTCTATAATTGTATATTTAACTTTAGTTTTAGGAATAAATATAGTTCTAGTAGCTATATCCATAATCTATGTTAACTCTAAATGGGATTTTTCTTATATATAATTTGTTGTTTACCGCGATATATCATTTCCAAGCTACATGATTGTACTGTTTAAAGATGGATAATGATAAAACACGATATTAATGCACGTGCATCCATCAAGTAATCAATTCAATAAATTACAGTTCCCAGAAAAATGGATCCATTGTGGGAACAACAAAGGCTTCTTTTCTTGGTGGGAGAAGACCGAGAGTGAGCAAGTTTACCGCACCAGCTGGAACTCGATCAGTCAGTACTGTTTGCGCTGTAGCCGACCCTGAAAGGCCCCTCTGGTTCCCTGGCAGCACCCCTCCTCCATGGCTGGATGGCAGGTCTGATGATGACTTCATTTCTAGTCCACTATATGATATTTCAAATTAACATAAGAGCAGTCTCTCTTTTTGTGTGTGTACATATTTTTCTTCAAGTAAGAGCACAGTAGCACTATGTTGCTGAAGTTAGATTTTAATTCTGCTATGCAGCCTACCTGGAGATTTTGGTTTTGATCCTCTTGGTCTAGGTAAGAGAAATATGTAGTTTTGGCTTGTTGGATCCGTGAATTTAGCTTCTCTATTGCTGCTCAAAATTACTAATAACTTAAATTATTATAGCCTTGAAATTCATGTAATGTTGTTTCTTAAACAGGATCTGATCCTGAGACTTTGAAATGGAACCAGCAATCAGAGATTGTACACTGCAGATGGGCAATGTTAGGTGCAGCTGGTATTTTCATTCCTGAATTTTTAACAAAGCTTGGAATTCTCAACACCCCATCATGGTACACCGCTGGTGAGCAAGACTACTTCACTGATAAGACCACACTCTTTATCGTCGAGATGATTTTCATCGGTTGGGCTGAGGGAAGACGGTGGGCAGACATACTCAAGCCAGGTTGCGTGAACACTGACCCCATCTTCCCTAACAACAAACTCACAGGGACAGATGTTGGCTACCCAGGTGGCTTGTGGTTTGACCCACTTGGTTGGGGTAGTGGTTCTCCTGAGAAAATCAGGGAGTTGAGGGTTAAGGAGATCAAGAATGGAAGACTGGCTATGTTGGCTGTGATGGGTGCATGGTTTCAAGCTATATATACCGGCACTGGACCTATTGACAACCTCTTTGCTCATCTCGCGGATCCTGGTCATGCTACCATTTTTGCTGTAAGTAGCCACCCTCACAATATTCTGAATGTATTTATCTTTGCATATATATATATATATAGTACACAAAAAAATCACGTGTAAATAACGAAGAAGCCGTGGACGTGCAATAAAACAGGCAGAATGCTACAGAAAAATAAGGGTAGCATGCATATCTAGTGCAAGTGAATCTGATAAAGTTGAGTGTACTTACCCTTTCTGATGTTTTACAGGCTTTCACCCCCAAATAAGAGAAGCAAGAGAGACATCTAACTGCTATTTTTGTGTCTGAGCAACACTGAAGATCTTTCTGCCAAAAAGGGTTTGACGTGTGCTTCGCCAGTGATGTTTGTATCATTAGAACTTTGTATTGCCCCAATTATGTCTCCTGCAGAAAGCTCATGCAGTGTACAAATACCTCTTTGAACTTAAATGCATAATTTTATAAACTCAAATTTGAAATTGTCCGGAATTACAATCATTTGTATGGTATTGGAAATTTTAGACCACTTGAGTTCCAAATCCATGGAACTATCCATTATTGCTGTTAGTCTGAAAATCACATATCAATGTAGTTAGACTCAAAATCCCTGCCTCAATTTTATGATAGAAGTACTCAAAATTAGATAAACAGTTATATCCATATCCAGTAAAAGATAAGATCACAAGAAGAATTACAGGTTAGTTCGGATCATCAGAACAAGAAGGCCTACAGCCCTCATGTAATATTTAATTTTTGACCATGCCCAAGGGATACAGGGAAGTGACATAGGGTGAATATGAAAATTTAAAATTTTCAATCAGCGATCACTCAATAAACAAGGAGATGTATGTATACAGAGACAGTTCACGAATATGAAGACGAAAAAAAAAAATCTAATCACTAGGAATTACTATATTAAAAAATTGAATTTTCAGAGTCTTCAAACTTAATTACTTAAGTAGCATGAAGTCTCTCTTGCAAAGCACCAGAAACCAATGGATTAAAAAGGTAGAGGAGAAAGATTGAGGCACCGGCTTGGGTCAGATAGCGGAACAGGACATCTTTGATTATTACCACTTAAGCTAATAAAATGGCTTCATGGACTTCAATATGTATAATAATCCTTAAAGAAGTGGAATTGATTCAGTATGAAGATGACTGATTAGGTGAAGCACAAAATAAGAACGGTATAAGAATGGCCTACAAATTGGTACATTACCATAAAAGAAAATGAACAATTTCCAATGGTATCGTTTCAGTACCAGCATAATATGAACTCCCTTGTGCCATAACTCAAAGATCAACCTACACTTGAAAGCAACTAAGTTATTTAATTTATTGTGAAACAATAGAAGTCAACTAATTGGAAATCAAGGCAACAGAGATGGGTATAACAGCTAGTGAAGACAGCAAGCCTACAGGAATACAAGACCAGGTACCTACTGTATAAATTTATGATTAACTTTATCAAGTAAAATACTAAAATGCAAAAACTAACAACAAAGAAGCATTGATGGAGGGTGGAAGTGATATGCACTAAGAGTGGATCTCTTAGAAGGTGAGATTTTAAATGTCAAATAATTTGTAGTACAATTCAAACAAAAGAATCATAAACCAATCTAGTCCTTGGTAATCCAGGATTACGTCTGAAACCGGTGCAACTATATTCAGGATTTCAGGTAGTTAAGTTTTATCAGTCAGCATATGTTTTTTCTTTAGCATAATGAAACAGAAAATAAAATTTATAAACAGTATTCCACCAAACAAATTTGCAGCTGTAATTCACCAATTATTAGATACCATTAAATGTATCAAGGTAGCCAATGTATTCCTGAATAAGAGACTTTATTCAAGAAACTAAAGTCATATTCATTTCAAGATAAAGGAATATAAAATCAGACAAGCAAAGCTTCAAACAGATTATGATTTGAGTTAGATATTAGTTTTGACATTTTAGGCCACAAGAGTGCATTTAGTGGTCACCGGACCTTGTATTTGTTGAAAGTAGCCTAACTCAGCTACATACATGGATGAGAAAAATTCAAGAAAACCAGAGATTGAAATTTCAAAATCATGGTACACTCTCAAGAAATAAGACTCTTAACAGTGTTACATTGTGCACAAATGCAGCCCTTAGTAAGTCACAACATTTTCTCAAACACAAGGAATCCATGCATTAAGAATTGGAATAACTCCCATAACAACATAGAAATGAATTCCAACCTACAAAGGATCCAAAATTGTATTATGTGTCCTTCATGATATTTTCTGAAATAATGTATAGGATAACGCTTATTGTCTAAATTTGCCTTAACATTATCCTCAACATTAAGTAGAACGTTTATATGATGAAAATGAACAATAAGATAGCAATTTTCACTGCTTGAGTCAATCTTATGAAAGACATTAGCATGAACATCTCTGAGAAATAGAATTAGCAGAATAATAACAGGAAGAAAACAGGGAAGGAATAGGTCTAAAGACTGGTCACTGCCCACTGGTAAAACTATCAAAACCTCATAAGACTCTTCCTAGTAGATATATTGGCTGAGTTATTGTAGGTGAATAGGTGGGAATCCTGATGTGTATTTCAAATCAAAATTCCTTATTTTTCATTTCTTAAGAATTATTGATGGCAAATTGACATTGCAATGCTAGAGGTAAATATACCTCCGTAGTGCTTCACAAAAGGCCCTCGGGTTCTTGCATATTATAGTCAATTTTTGAAGCCAATACAACTTGGCTGCCATAGAATGGTGGTATGACCCTTGCATTTTGTAAGACAACTGATTTTTTCTTTCTTCCAATTTTGGGTAATTATTGACTTGTGAAATATTTTCATGCCAGCTCAAATGATCAAACATAATTTATTTTATAGGCGTTATCCTATGACCCTTCTACTTTGGCTACAGAGGTCTTTGTAGGCACATTAGCCAGTACCCTGGTTTCTGTATCTGTATCAGCCTACTCTAATGATTGATGATGTACTTACGGACAACGTTATCACTCCTTGATGTAGAGATTATTAACAGATTCTTGTTATATGTAATGATCTGGTGGGTACAGATGCTACTTGGATCAAAGAGAAAGACAAAGAGTTATCTGCTATAATCTTGGAATTTTACAAGAGGCACAGTTTCAAATGTTAGTATATTCAACATCAAATGCTAACAAATTCTTCATGAGATGCTAGTCACTTTTGGGCTTAACCCAAAAAAAAGTTTTTAAACAATTGTTCGATTTATTGGCGGTACATGACTAGCATCTCATGAAAATTGACTAATATAAGATGTTGCATAGATTAGCATTTGAATAATGGTGTTCTTGTAGAGTTTCTCTTGATTTAACCTACTTGAGCAGTTCGCTTGGTAGCGAGTTCTTGCAAAAGCAAAGACATGATGGAAATGACAGTATGAGAGATGCATACCTCTTCTAGGAGTGGGAATCATCCAATTGCACGTCCACACAGCTAGAAATACTTGAAGGAAGCTGTTAATATATTTAACCTTAACATATGGGATTGCTTATTTTGTGGGACGTACTTATTTTGATTTCACTAGTATTGTCTTCTTTACGTAAGATATGCTTTCAGCTTTACTAATATGAAGGACTTTATGTATTGAACTTCTAAAACTGGATGATCCTGAATATTTGATATTGGATTTCTCTCATCTATGAGTTCTCGCTGTGCTGTCCACATTTCTATCTTTCCGTTCTAGTTTTCATACTATTCTTCCGCTCCTAATATTTTTTCTCTTGTAGTGCTGCATCATTCTTATTGAAAGTGTCTTAAGACACACTCAAAAATACAACCTTTAGCACTCCCATAGCCATATCACCCAAGCCTAATCTACCATCTTCAATAAGTAGATTAGCTTTGTGAATCACCTCCCATATTTACGAAGAAATTATATCATGCAAGAGAAAGCTTGTTGCATTTGGACACCAGGCGAGCTAGATAGTCATATTTCCTTTATGAAAAGGGCTTTCAGAGGTTACTTTTCCACCTACATGATGCTGTTGATTGCATGTGATTGAAAAACATATAATATATACATGTGAACCCAGTTCAGTATGTGTGAGTGAGGTATCCATCAGAGAAATGTACTTCATCGAAATCACTTGTTCCTACTTGTTGTGAACTACTATTGTTTTCCTTCTTCAACTTTTGATCGATTTGACACATGTCTTCTGATGTATTCACAACTATTTTTGTAACAGATTCAGGAACCAAATAAAGTACTTATAAACATGACCTTTACAACAAGCAAAGGAATTTTCGTTTGATTTTATTTGATAAATCCACAACAAGCACATAATTGACAAATATAATTATATATACAAACATTTTAATCTACCTGAGCCAGATAACCTGAACATGGATATATTATGGCCTAAACAAATGAAAATACAAACATTATACAATAATTAACAGAGAGATCATAAATAATTTATAAAGCCATCTCATAATTGTACAAGAATTAAATCGTCAGAGTGATTACAACCAAGTAATTTCCAATTTCTCTCTATTATCTCTCTCTTTTTTAAAGTATCATCAACATATCATGCATAAAAACTGAATATTTAAAACGAAAGGAGACACAGGGAAGGAAGGAGTACATGCAATGTAATAGTAGCATTACTGACCAACCGGTTAGGAGGGCAGGTTCGGGGGACGAATTGTGAGCTGAACCGGAATGGGGCGGCCGGTGCCAGTACCTCCACAACTAGTACATCCCATACGACCGGAGCCAGCACAGGTCCGACATCCAATATCTCCGTCGGACCAGCGAGAGCAGAAGCAACTGATCCGGCCCGTGCCGTTGCAACTGGGACACCTGGGGAACTGACCCGGACCCGCCATGGGGTTTTGGTCCATCACAGACTTGACCAGAGCCGCTCCGGCCAAAACGCTAAGACCCGTGGCCAGCTGAGACAGCACCATCGGAACCATAATTGAGCAAGTAAGCAACTGAATTCAACAGAGAGGAAAGACAAGTAATGACGATTAGATATACTAGAAGATATAAATTTAGAGAGAAGAGAGAGAGAGAGAGATTTTTTGTGTGGGAAGTTTTAATACTAATATATGAGATTTTATTTTATTATTTTTATTGTGGGTTACTGAAGTACTTAGTAGTAGCAGTAAAAAAAAAAAGTTTAATTTTCAAAAATTAAAATTAAAATAAGTATATTTAATTTTATTAATACCATAAATTACTTATAAGTATATCATGGATACAATTATTTATTTTAAATTTAAAATTTCATAAATTATTAAGTCCGATGAAATTTATTCAGAAAACGGAAGGACTAAGAATTGAAGTGGTAATGGTTACGTAGACGTAGAATTCTGCGTGTGAATTTGGTGGTTTAATTTATTGTCAAATGAAACGTGTTTGATCTGACCACCGGATGAAAATGAAATGTTGATTTTTTTTTTCTTTTTTAGCCTAATGAGTCATGTTAAAATATGGGGCAGCTTCATATGTATGTATGTATATATATACATAATTAAAACGAGCCATAATATTACATCATCACAACTATAAAACCCAAGGAAACATCTTAATTATTAAGACCTTCTACATTCAATTTGTAAATTTCAGAAACAAAAACCAATACTCAAAATCTTTTCCATGTGACAACTGCAACTCCAAAGGGAACAAAAAATATTATTGATATTTTCATATTACTTTTTGATATTTACACATAAAAAGTAAAAATCATCGCTATAAGATTTATAACGACGGTTTTCATGTGAAAATATCAAAAAATGTGAAAATATCAGTTTCCAACAAAAATTACTAAAGGAAACAAAGATCAAACAGTTTGCATATATTATCGACCAAATCCAAAACAAATAGAAATACCATGAAATTATAACAACAGTTCCATACTTTCATATAATAGATTTACAGTAAATGCACATATGAAAGATATCAATTTTCTCAAAACACTTCAAAAGGCTCTTGATTCAACCAAAGCTTGGATAACAATATCAATATTTCATAATACAAACTACAAAGATGACCATGGTTATGGGAACTACATCTTCCTACATAAAAAGTATACGTCTGGTTTTCAAATCTCAGGTTAACTTTAAACACTGACGCAGAACAAGTATTTCCATCAGAGTCATAGGAATCTCTGTCACTTCCAAGAAACATTGCAAATGGTTCATCCTCTCTGGACTTCCCTCCAGAAGGAAAATGTCTTTGCAACCTAAACTGAAGACGGAGCAAATCAACCGTCAGGCTCAGACCCAACATAATGTTTAGTGTTCTGATTGGTAAAGATAAATAGAAGATTAAACACTCGTATTTTACCTGATGCTAACAATAGGTTTGCTCCAATTTGCCTCCATGTCATCAAGGTGGCCACCTAGCATATCACCTAAAGAAACAGTAGGCATAATAACATGATTGCTCCAGAAATAACTTGTGAAGTCAGATATCAACATATTTATTTATCTTTTGAAAGGTAATCATGTCCCCAATTATGGGGATTGGAACCAATAGCATACGATATCAACACAAATTAATCAATCAGATGTATGTAAAATTTTAATACAAATTTAATGATAATTATGCAAACCAAA
Source organism: Panax stipuleanatus (assembly GCA_020205555.1). NCBI lineage: Eukaryota > Viridiplantae > Streptophyta > Magnoliopsida > Apiales > Araliaceae > Panax > Panax stipuleanatus. The sequence goes on along the minus strand of CM035126.1, from coordinate 1,287,657 downwards.
TATTAAATCAAGTATTTTAATATAGAAAGAGTACCTGATCCAAAGTAATTCACAACCGCAGTTTCTTAGGTACGTAAATTTCAATAACTAATATCAAAAATTTGATATAATTTAATGTTTAATACGCAGAATCAACTAATAAATACAATATTCTAATATCGAAAAATTACCTGATCCAAAGTAATTCACTATTGCAGCTTCTGTCTTGAATTCTTCTTCCAATGGCATAGCAGGAGCTGCCATCTTTTTGCCCAGTTGACAAAGTGCATCAGGGATCTTGTTGTGAGGGAGAGCAAAATTGTAGTTCCGCTGCATGATTGTCAGGATTTACTTTAGATTTTTTATGCTAATAAAACTAAAATGATGTCCAGAGGTCATGGTTCATGAAAAAGACCAGATTGAATTCTATGGAAAAGGCTTTATTATATTATTTTTATAAGTACAGAATTACATGGAAGAGGAATACGAGTTGCATAGAAATGTTCACAAGGAATAAGCAAATATGAGGAACACAACCATGTGAAAATCAAGCTAAACCATATGAGCAGAATTTAACACAATTGATGGGGATCACAAGTCAAGGCTTTAACAAAGAATTCTTGTATTTATTATTTTGAGTTTTTATTATATTTAATGTAAGAGTAATTGATGTAATTTATTTATTAGAGGGGATTTAGGACATTAATTAGTGATTAAGAATTATTAATAAGGGTATTTTAGTCGTTTAGTACTTTTATTATTTTCCAAGTAATATTAAGGTTTTCAGTCTTTTTAAATAGCTGATGTAATCCCCACAAGTCTTTTATATTACAGATTATTGATATTGAAGTTGATTATTATCATTCCTACCGTAGAGGTATTTTATCTATCTTTAGTGTTGATTTGTGGAGTTGATACACTTGAGAGACCTAGAGATTTAAACATGGAGTTTAAATCCTAGTTTATTTTCCATTGTTTTCCATTAGTTCTTTATCCTAAATCTGTCCTACATCAACAATTGACCAGAAACCACTCAACATATTCTTCTTCTTTTGTTAGGGGGTACAACTTAATCTAGTAACATTGGACAAAGAACCCCTATTCTATCTAAAAATTTAAGCTTAACATGAACTATGGTCAACATCTTTTCCAAAGCAAGATCCCCAGCACTCCTAGATGCTTGCTGTCTTGACAATGTAATATCGCATGCACCTATTGTACTGAGCTCATCAACAAATAAGGGAAGAAGGCACTACATCTACATTACTCAATTTTAGATAAGCACTTGGAATTCATTGAGAATTGAATTAGAACATAACCTTGGGCCAATCAAACTGCAATCCTAGACTACTCCATCATAACTTCCGCAACGAAGCAGATGCTGATGTCGACTTGCAAGTATTTCCTCTTGATGATAAACTGGGTTCTTCAGATGATTTCCATCTAGGAGCTAGATCACTAACTAGAGAGTTGTTATCAGAATTTAAACATTATAACAAGCTTTTCTCTTCAACTAATATTTTCCTTTCGTTGCCTGCAACGAATAAGTCCTGTATGGGACCATATATTGCACTGTGATTTGCTCTATTAGGAGGTTGGGGAAAACAGGTTAAACTCTCCCTTGTCCATTGGCACTGTTGCTCAACATTCAATTCTCCAGGAAAGAAGTAAAACCCTGTACTAGAAAACACGAAAAAGTCTCAACAATTATCTAATAAATCAAGCTCAAACAAATGCAAGTCAAAGTATGATATTGGAACTCGTGCAAGTGAATTATTACTTTTATGAACTGATTTCAGTGTCAAGAAAGAAACAATCCCAACAAGTATCCATCTAGTACAATTATGTCAAACCGAACTAAATCCATTATATTCTCACAGCCATACACAAATTGGATATATAAATGAAGTAATTTATTAATCAGCAGCAAGTGAAGAATTGTTTTACATACCAGGGCGTTTTTCCAAGCACAAAACCGGCAGATCAAATTCCCGTTCAACTAACAAAACACCAGGAGGAAGTTTACCATTTCGATTGAAGGACTCTAGAATAGACATAAAGTCAATAACTTCCGTTAAATCAACTGGTTTTGGTTGCTTTTTCCTAAACTTGAACATAAACATTATATACTACTGCTATGAAGCCAAGGCTTTACATATACATTATGATATCTACAGCAAAACAATTGTATTACTTTGTAAAAAGTATACATTTTGAGAAAATGAAATCATACTTTTTGGAAGATTTGAATTTTTTATCGTAATAAAGTTTGTATTTTTTTTCTCTGCTCTTCTGAAAGCAGTTCGCTCTGATTCGTCGGTGACACTATCGGTTCCATACATGAGAATTGAGATTAGCCTGCGTTTACTTGATAGAACTGATTTTTATGCTAGGGTTTCTCTGTACATATTATTCATGAACGCTTTCATGTTTGGTTGATATTATCAGGTGTTACTCGGACCACCAAAGTATGGTGGTTCTTGTTCTGTTCACAAAGCCGGATGGAAGGATCGCCTTGATTATTTTGGTTAGAAGTTTATGATAAAACTGATCTGACCACTCCGCTTACTTTTTTAAATTCCAATATTAACCTTGATTATTTTGGTTCGATTATTTTGAGTTTTGGACGGAAGAGATAAAAATATAAATTTTAATTTATAATGAAAAAAATTAGAAAATTAGTATATTTTCTATAATTTTGTTACTGAATTTATAAAAATAAATTAAAAAACAAAAGTAAATTTTATATTTAGATTGCTAATTTGCTCAAATTGGTTTTTCTTCCTTCTTTGATGAAAAAAATTGACAAAAAAAAGTGACTAAATTTTTTGTCATTTTTTTAAAATTATTACAAAATTCAATAAGGAAACAATTAAGCAAAAAAAACATTTATTTTTTCCCGTTAATTTTAAAACTTAGTAACACAGTTCAAGTGCAAGAAATTGAAGTTCAAATAAAACCTCAATTGTTGTTATTCTATTAAGCCTATATCAAATGTCTAATTTTTAAAGGCACTTTTGTTAATGTTATAGGTTATATATAACAACTGCATTTCTCAAAAATTGCATAATCCAAACTTAATTTTTTTTTAAAAAAAATGAGAAATCAATCTCAATTCCTTTCGTAGCACTCTATTAGACACATACTAACTACTAAGTACCACTTCAAGTTATCGCGCCAATGACAAAGTTACAAACTTACAATCAATCGGGACTCGCACGCAACGCGTGTGTCCTGATTATCAACTTAATCTGACTCAACAATGACTACTTGATCCACCGATTATAAAGCTTTTAATAAAATTTAGTGATTTTGTGTCACGTTTGTATATAATTATTGATTTATAGTAGTTTTTTTTTTTCTTTTAACAAATATTTTTCTTTTAACTTAAAATTCTATTAGTGTGCATTATGTGTATGTGGGCATTCCTGCCTTTGCACAAACTAGAAAGAATAGTGCCGCCCCTGATAATCAAAATCAACGGTGCTCGTATCACTGAAATAGAAATTAAAATCGCCTAAAATTCTTTTTGGGGCCATTTGCAAGCAAAGGAATAGTCATATCACTCTACCCAAATCAATATTAAATCAGAAGAATCAGAAAAATGGCGTGTAGGACTGCGCTCAAAACCCTCTTCTTAACAGAATCGTGGCGAACTTTTCCTTGTAATCCCTCCTCCTCGTTTTTTGTCTTATTTGTTTTCCAGAAATCTCCGACTCCGGCACCTACTTTGAGTTGTGGCTGTAGACTCATCAAGGATAGAAATTATCAGTTCCCACGAAGAACCCATCTCCTCAATTGCTCTCATATCGAAAACCCCTCTTCACAGGATGACCATGACCATGACCAAGAACAAGACCCCCCTCAAGAAGCTGTTCTAAAGGCCATTTCAGGTCCATATTTTTCATTTCATTTTATTTTTTATGTTCCTTATAATGCAATTATTTATAATTACTTTCTATAATTTCCTGCTTCTGTTTGATCCGTATTTGGTTATCAGTTATGCATTGCTTATTTTTTATGTGTAAATTATATGCATGTAAGTATAATCAACTCAATGTTAAAACACGAAAAGGCCAATTAAGCAGGTTTTTATGAATGTGATATATGTGTTAGCTGAACGTACCGCGCTGCCCAAGTCTATATAACTCGGCAGATGGATAATAGTTTGGATTCATTCATTGTGGAAGATTTGAATACTAAACATATTGGCAAAAGATTTTATATTGTATATGAAAATTGTACGGGCTTATGTATAAAGGTGGAAAGTATTATAGGTGTAACTCGAAAGATGTTTGTACTGGTTATATGTTTGTACCGGTTATATGTTGATTATTTCCGAAGTATGAGTTATTAGTTATATAGAAAGATATTTGTACTGGTTATATGTTGATTATTTATAGATTGAGTTAACTACATGTAAAGGTAGACCTAAGTGTTAATATTATTTCAGAACTGTCGAAGACAGTAGGGAGGGTTGGACAAACTACAAATGTGGTTATTGGTGGTACAGTGACAGATGATGCGACCAATGAGTGGCTCACACTTGATCAGAAGGTATCATGTAGTTTTTAAGTATCATGAAATGCTCATTTGTACTTTTGACATATTGATCGCATTGTCCTTCAAACCCTAAGCTGGTTCTTTTCTCCGCTAGGGTAAATTTGTTTCTTTGCACTTTAGCCTTTTCAGCAAGCAACCAAAACTTAAATTTGTAGTATATCAATATTAATTCGGTTAGGAGTCCAGAAGCTCACTGGGCAATGAAAATGACTTATTAGGGAGGAGGGGAGGGGAGGAGGGGAGGAGGGGAGGAGGGGAGGGAGGGGAGGGGAGAACGTTGACAGGATGAAGGCCGTTTGCATGTTCAGAGTTCAGACTTCAGATTTTAGGATGGGCAGCCTATGTGTGTAGGACTTTACTGATAGTGTTATGTATTACTCAATAGGTAAATTCCTACCCAACAGTTAGAGGGTTCACAGCAATTGGAACTGGAGGAGATGATTTTGTGCAAGCTATGGTTGTTGCTGTTGAAACAGTTCTTGAGCAGCCAATCTCAGAGGTAATATTTCTATTCATTTCTGTGAATCAGTTCTAGAAGAACATGTTTATCGGTTGATGCAATAAAAATCACGCTCTTGAGTCTTGACTAATTAAACAAGTAAAATCTCCAAGCTCTTGTTTCAGTATTATATAATCTTTTCTTTTCAATTGATAAGTCTACTCTCTCATTGTCTTAGTGTATTGAGTTTGCTTCTTTTCGTGTATCCATTAGTTATAACTAGAGGTGGCATTGATTTAGTGGGTAATGGATAAAGTTTAATGGGTTGATGGTCACTAATGGGTTGGATAATAATTGGATAATTTTAAATGGGTTGAGTGTGGGTAAATTTTAAATGGATATGGGTCAAACCCATCAACCTATATAAAATCCACAACTTATTTTTTTACTTTTTTAAGAGAGAGAAGCTTACAATGTTACTGAGAATTATACGTATACATTTTATATATGTACATATTATATGTATCTCTCTCTATCTCTCTATGTACATGTGTATGTATAGATTCAAAAAGTAAGAAAATTTTGATTGCTTTCAAGAGAGAGAGTAGAGAGATGAGAAACAGTACAGTAGGAAGGAAAAGAAACGACTGTAATCACAAGCCTCAGATTGTAAAATTTCAGTATTATGTAATCGATAATTATATTGTTATATATATACACAAACATATATCTATAAAGATAGATGGATACATTAAAGAGAGAGTAATGTACTGGAGATTTGCTTACATGAATCTGTTCTTGTTTCCCTTATGTCTGCTTATTGATAGTTAGAGAGAGGTTAGAGATGGAGAGGCTATAGTGTTGGTGTAATTGACCCATTATTGGCCCACGACTTAACTCATTTATTTTAGTTACCCAATTAAACCCAACCCATTAACTACCTGTTAATGATAAGTGGATAATCTAACCCATTTAATCATGGGTTGGTGGACAAGTTAATGGGTAAGTTACCAATTTTGCCAGCTCTAAATTTATAACCATATTTCATTTGGTTCATGCTAACTAATAATCAGAATCAAAGGTAGAGTCCTAGTGGATGATGTGTATATACTATACAAATAGATCGAACTTATCTGTCTGAACCAAAAGAATAGCTAAGAATACCAACAGAAAAGAAAGGACTCTCTAGATTCTGGATTAGATGACTTCTCAGTTTTTAGATGAAGAGGCATTGCAGAAGAGGGGTTGTGTGGTACGGGATGCCCCTTCCCCAACCCTTTCCAATTTTGCCAGATCTAAATTTTATAACCATATTTCATTTGGTTCAAGCCAACTAATAATCAGAATCAAAGGTAGAGTCCTAGTAGATGAAGTTTGTATACTATACAAATAGATCGAACTTATCTGTCTAAACCAAAGGGATAGCTAAGAATACCCACAGAAAAGAAAGGTAGATTCTGGATTAGATGACTTCTCAGTTTTTAGATGAATAGGCATGGTATCATAGAAAAAGATGAAGAGGCATTGCAGAAGAGGGGTTTTGGTACGGGATGCCCCTTCCCCAACCCGGTCCCCTTCAATGTAAATGTCTCAGCTCCCAAACCTTCACTGCCCCGTCTAATCTAAACCTGTTTGCACCCTGCGCATGCCAAACATTGCCTCCCCCTTTATTGCCAATGGAAAGAAGAGACTCCTTATTAATCAGGTATTTTTCTTATGGTTCCGGCAGTATGTATGGTTATTACACCATTCTATACTCCCTTTTTTTGTTTAAATGTAATCTGATGCTTACTTATGAGCCCGAGCTTCCGGATTTTGATGAGACTGAAACCCCTTGTGATTTTTGAAAGGCACAACATGGCCAGTCTAGCTCTCCACCCTATAGTCTTCACCCCCCACCCAATTGTATAGTTGAAGAGAAATGACATATCTATTTAGTAGCAAAACACACAAATGACTCTTAACTTGTAATCGCAATACTATTCTAATGACTCATTGAAACTATGTAATATGTGAAGAATATAAACAGTGAGCAACAAGCAAACAATCTACTTATACGAGCTAAAAGTTTTGAATCTAATCCAAATTTGTTGACCTTCAAATGAAACTAATAAAAACTCTGGTTGCCTGCTTGTTGTTGATCTGCTGGCTGATGGAGTTGATCAGTGGCAAGATTGGTAAAAGTGAACTGCTACTGTAAATGTAAGGTTAGAGGAAGAGTCGAAGAGTATAAGTCGTCCCAACTAAATTAGAAATTTCTGATATTGATTATAGATACTAACGCTATTTGATAATCATTTAGGGAGGTTTAAAAATTATAGTTGCCAATAAGGACTGGTAGCGCTTAATACCATCCCCAACTGTAACCAGAATGGGTTTTCCATTTTCCCTCTAACCTGTCCCTACCCCATTTAATAGTCCCAAACCCGTCACATTAAGGGTGGGAAGTACCTTTGACTTGATTTGTTTCATAATAACCTTAATGTAATCAAAGGACACGGGGAATATGAACAAGTCTGGGGAGACGTCAGCAGTGTAACAGGGAGCAGAATATATGAGAAACAGATTATTGCATTGAAATTTAAATTGCCATGAAATAATTATTGGCTCGTGGCAAAAGTATTTATAGTTTTATACTAGTTTCAGCTAGATGGTAACAGTACTCCAAAAACAGGTTTGGAGATCCCAGAAACATAAAACTTTTCCACTATCATTGGCAAGGAATGGAGTGCCACTAGCATCTGCTAAGTTTTACTGTGGCAAGTGTTATTTCCAGTTTACTTCAATAGTTTGAAGGGATAATTTTCTCTTATACTCACCTCACGTAACTCAAAATAAGTGGACGTCTTGTTATTATAGGGGAACTCCCCTTATTTTCGAAGAAACTTTGCAGCAAGCTGCTTAATCAGTTTGTTTTAGTAAGGTAGGAATTTATCAACTAGAAATTGCATCGAGAAACTACTAAGGCTGATTGTGTATCAAATTTGTGTTGCTCGAGGGAAAAGCTTTATTTCCTTCTAAAATTATGAATTTGTTTTCAAAACAACAATTCAGATCAAATTTTTATTTTTCAGCAAAACTTGTTTGTTAGTCTTGAATCTAAATCAACTTGGTTTCTTGTTAACACAGGGCCAAGTGAAGCAAAAAATATCATCAGGAGGAAAATATGTCTCGGTAAATATTGGACCTGTTCAAGTTGCTTCCAGTGAGCAGGTAATCACTGTGTGTGTGTGTGTGTGTTAGTTTTATATTATATTATATTATTAGGTATTTCGATGTGTACGACAAGAAATAGAGTGTTGTGATCATAAGATGTAGTCATTGTCGATGTTCCTAACTATAAGTATGGTGACTTCACTGTGTTTTCCAGGTTCAAGCTGTATATAATGCAATGAGGAGAGATGACCGGATGAAATACTTTTTGTAGTGTACTTTACTTTCGTATTCTGTATAGAATGCCAATTATTTAGGGGTATTTTATATATATATTTTTTCTTTTCCTTGATTTCCTAATATTTTGTATCTCAGTTTGACGGATGAAAGCTCTTCGATTAACTAGTTCACTTTTAGGTTTGTTTTCCGCCCAAATGAGCAAAAGGGGGAACTACTTCATTTGAGGCACTGCAACCTCTAAAGCTTTAGGCTAAAGAGAGAGAGTGGGGTTTGAACTAAACACACTTGTATTCGTTGAAAGTCTACGGTATTTTTTTTTCTCTTTTTTTTGAAAAGAACTGCATAACATTAAATCAAATCATTCGCAAGTACATCAAAAATAATTAAAGGAGGACTATCTATCCACTCTACTTGACCAGACACAGAACATGATGCCCTTGCCAAAACATGGGCAACACAAGTCGCTGATCGTGGAACATAAGAGAAAAGACAACAGCTAAATTCTCTTTGAAGAATTTTACAGTTATTAATGACGCCGCCAAATTCCGAGTCATCCGAGCTGACATTATTAAGTGCATTAATCACCCTAAGAGCATCAGATTCCATCACCACTTGGTCTATACCAGACCTTTTTAACCAACTAAGAGCTTCTCTAATGCCAATGGCTTCAGCAATTGAGGGAGAGAATATACCTATCATCGAGCCTTGAAGACCCGCTACAAAGCTACCGATGTCATCCCTAACCACACAGCCATAGCCCATTTACCATCTTCGGGGAATAAACCTGCGTCAACATTACACTTCTTAAACCCGACCTCCGGTCTTTGCCAACTAGGATTTTGTGTTGGTAATCGATCACGGGGCAGACTAACTTGATTTCGAGCATCTTTCCATTCCAGTAAGCTACGCTTCGCTTCTTGAACCACTACGACACTCGGTTGCTGCTTGTTCTTCCACACACGACTGTTACGATTGAGCCAAATATACCATAATAGCATCGCTGCCAAGTCTAACTGATCATTCGTACACTGCATTTGAAGCATATTCCACCAGTTTGCAATAGAAATTGTTCCCTCTGAATGGTCTCCAACTATGGACGCAGCCCAAATCAACTTTGCTACCGAACATTTAATAAGCAAATGAAAATCAGATTCCACCGCATTACTGCACATCGGACAAAGAGTATCAACTTCGATTTGTCGGGACCGGAGGGAAGAGAGACATGGTAAGCAACAAGAGAGACTACGCCACAGAAAATTTATCACTTTCGGCGGCACTGAACGTTTCCAAACCTCTGCCCAATTTGTGATAGGAGGAGATGACACAATGTCACCACCAGTTTGGAGAACCCGATATCCAGATTTTACCGAATAACGACCCTTTTGATCCCAGCTCCAGATTCGTTTATCAACACGAAGTGATTTAGGAATAGGGATTGAAAAGATGAGCTGGGCATCTCTTTCAGAAAACATAGTACTAATAACATCAGAATTCCATGTAGCCAAGCCTGGACTAATTAGTGTATCTACTGTAGCCAGAGACAAATTCTCTGATGTACTCGACTCAATGTAAGGATTCAAAACATCCGGTAACCACGGATCACTAAATATTCGGATAGAGGAACCATCACCAACTCTCCAACGACTCCCACTTTTGATCAACTCTTGTGTCGCCATTAAGCTACGCCAAATGAAGCTCGAATTATACCCAATGCTGGCCTCCAAAAATGAAACCGTTTTGAAGTACCGTGCTTTAAAAACTCGAGCAACCAGCATCTTTGGGTTATTAATAAGTCTCCAACTCTGCTTTGCTAAAATTGCGAGATTAAAATTATGTAAATTTCGAAAACCCATACCTCCGTGCTCTTTCCGGATACATAATTTCTCCCACCGCTTCCAACGAATCCCAATACCATTCTTACCTCCCGAGCCCCGCCAAAAACTATTCATCATTTTTTCCAATTCATCGCAAAGAGTGACCGGAAGTAAAAACGTACACATGATATAGTTTGGGATCATTTGAACGACAGATTTCAATAAAACCTCCTTTCCCGCTCGAGAGAGAAAATTAGACTTCCAACTATGAAACCGTTTCCAAGCCTTCTCTTTGACATAAGCAAAAATCGAGGCTTTATTTCGACCAATAAGAGAGGGGGCTCCAAGGTACTTCCCATGATTGGTACATATCGGGACATTCAAGGAGTTTGCAATTGTTTGGGATAATTCTCTGTCAACATTAGGACTAAGAAGGAGTGAGGATTTATTGAAATTAACTTTCTGGCCCGACGCCTCCTCGTATAAACGCAGACAAGTTTTAATAGCAGTACATTCCTCCACAGTTGCACGGAAAAAAAGGAAGCTATCATCAGCAAAAAATAAATGAGAAATAATCGGGGCATTCTTAGCTACCTTACATCCGTGGATTTTCCCGTCAAGCTCATACCGGGAAAGAATAGAGGAAAGCCCCTCTGCACAAAGTAAAAACAAATACGGGGACATTGGATCCCCTTGCCTGAGACCCCGGTGAGGAATAATATCATGAATGACGTGACCCGAGCTTACCACCGAGTATCTAACTGTGGTGACAAAAAGCATCACTAGTTTTACCCACTGTGGATCAAAACCGAGCTTTAACATAACTTTCTCAAGAAAACTCCATTCCACCCTATCATATGCTTTGGCCAATGTCAATTTTCAAATATGCATACCCATACTTTCTTTGACGTTTTCGCTTCAAATAATGCCCTACTTCAAATGCAATCATCACATTGTCCGTTATCAATCTCCCTGGAATAAAAGCACTCTGAGATTCCGACACCACCGAGTTTAAAACATTCTTCAATCTATTTGCTAAGACTTTCGTCATAATTTTAATAATCACATTGCAAAGCGAAATCGGTCTAAGCTTGGTCATCTTCGTCGGCTTCTTAACTTTTGGAATAAGGACTATATTGGTGTCATTTAAACCATCCGGCAGAACACAACCATTCAAACAATTTAAGCAGGCCTCCGTTACTTGTGCACCAACCTCGCCCCAATATGTTTGGTAAAAACATGGGTTGAAACCATCGGGGCCTGGACTCTTGTCCGGGTGCATAGCTTTGATGGCGGCATTAACTTCTATAGCAGTAAAAGGATGAGTTAAGATGACATTTTGTTCTGGCGTCACCTTGGTACTTACTGCTTATGACGCCCCCAGAATAGGTCAAGTCAACCCAACCCATTCTGAGTCGCCAAATACATGGTACAGATTTCAAATACAACTTTATATCATACGGTAGTGCAAAATACGACCACACAACTGTGAGTGTCAATACAAATATGTAGAAAATATTAAGATTCAAACTAAGTCCTCATTACAATTATTATCACACTATTTATCAGAAATAGTGAGGACTACTACTGCTCTAACTCGTACCATCACTCTGTCCCCCGACTAGTTCCCGCGACATTCTCATTTCCTGAAGAGGACAACAGATGAAAAGGGTGAGCTCAACTAGCCCAGTAAAGAATATTATGACTAAGATAATGGAAAATAAATTATCGTTAACCTTCAATAAATCAGATAAAATATAATGGACAACCAATCTTAGATCAATATTCGCAGCGGAAATAACAAATCATTAGAAGAGTTAAGCAGAGAATGAAGTCTACTATCTTCTATGATTTAAAAGTCCATCATCAATATTTTATCCCTGTAACATCAATCAATATACATCTCGAATCAAATATTCATCTTTGCACTACAGGCCAAAGATATTCATTTGTATCATCAGTGATCATGTTCATCTCAACACCTGTCATCTTTGTACTACAGGCCAAAGATATTCATCAGGTAATCATTCATCTTTACTCTACAGGCCAAAGATATTCAGTTATATCACCACTTAGAACTGAGGATGATAAAAAACCATATAAATAACGAATCCAGTGAAATAAAGGATAAGATTAAGGATTTGTATTTTAGTTTATCAAAGTTCAAGAATATTCCATAATAATACTTTGTGGAGCAAAATTCAAGAAATAAGCTCAAAACTTAGATCCAATCAAAAATAAGAACTTTAACAAGCAACTTGGACATATAGAAGAAAATTTAATTTTTTCGTGAATAGTACCGTATACGTGAATAGTGCCGTATACGTGAATGTAACCCCGACGGAAGAAGTAAGAATTTCATAATAAAATTCATGCCAATATTTTGGTATAATGATATTGAAAAGAATAACATCATTTATGAAGAAAATAACATCCCTTACCTCAAAAAGATAGTACCTCTGACTAAAATATCGGATATAATACCGAAGAAAACTTGCGCTGAATACTAATACTCAAAGTATCTAAACACTCATAAAAATACGCTCGATATTTATAGAGAGAGAAAACTTCTGATTCTGGTGTGATTTTCAATTCTAACCTAAGCACCCTATTTATAGGAAAAGCTTAGGATGCCAAAGGAGACTAAATGAATAAAATAATATTTTTTTTAAAAAAAAAATCCTCCAGCCGCCGGCTGCTTCAAAACATCAGATTTTCAACAAACCAACATAAGTGGGGCCCACCTTTTTATAAAAAAAAATATTTATTTTCCGAAACTTCAATAATTCATAATAAATAGCCCCCTTGTCAGAAAAATACAAATGATGTGTCCTTTCCATAGAAAATTTAATTCTCTACAACTTTGTAGAAGAAAGTTTTTTCAAATTCCAAACATAAATTATCCGAAATCCATAAACAGATGATTATCCACACCCAAAATACTGATAAAAACTCATCAGCGCTAATTCCTTCTTTAATATCCACAAAATAAATATTTCCTTATCATATAAATCAATAATTAATTATTCACAAATAATATTATAGAACTACAATATTGACAACCAGGTCGTTCTCAGAAAAGAGGGGGCCTTCCGATAAGGACTTCTCCTTACTGGCGCGCAATTAAATAACTCCTCCTAGACAGAACTTCCTTAGACATTGTCAATAATGCTATCTAATAATATTATTCAAATAATATGAATTATTGAGTTGATAATGTGAAATACTGTGCAGTGACAATTATTGAATCAATAATACCAAAATATCAACTGTAGCCATTATTGAATCAATCATATAAAATGGCAACGTAGCAATTATTGAGTCAATAAAATATCAATGTAACAGTTATTGAGTCAATAATATAAAATATCAACGTAGCAATTATTGAGTCAATAATATAAAATATTGAACAGTAATTACTGTAACAATTATTGAGTAATGGCTTCTTACGTAAGAATCAATAATTAGAATTACTGTGCAATACCGTGTGCTACTGTGCAACACCGTGTATCACTGAATTTTAACCACCAGGTATTTCAACAGTACTAACGGTAATAATCACGCCGTTATTTTGTAAAAAAGTTATTTCTGTCGCTTTCTATATCCGACAGTTATTCTGTTGTGGGGGCCCACAAATAGCTGCGCCGTCGTACGAATATTCCCCGACAACAAGAATATTCCACGACCAAACGAATATTCCCTGACAACAAGAATATTTTATAACCACTTGCTCATTTTAAAAATAGTTTGCACATTTCACCCATAACTTTCATATTTATCAAAACAACACCTTACTGTTTCGAAATAATATATAAAGAAAATTAAATCTTTATTCATAAAAGTTGGGGTCTTACACTGCTGCTAAAATTTCATTGTCAGCTGCCCCTCCTGATTGAAACAAGGTATGAAAATAATCAAAGATTAATTCCGAGAGCCCCCTGCCCCAATAGCGCTGATTACCTTCCTCATCAACTAAATTTGTGATAGTATTTTTACGTTTACGCACTGATGCATAAAGGTGAAAAAACTTACTATTCACGTCCCCATTCTTAAGCCAGAATAACTTGGATCTTTGTTTCCAAAAATCTGCTCGTTGCTGTAAAAGCCGAGTAAGTAGAACCTGTTCCTCTAGAACCATTGCTTGGTGAACTTCATCACGATATTGTTTAAAGGATAAAATTCGATTCCTGCTTCTCTTAATATCAGAATTAAAACGAGCTCTCAATTTTTCGCCCCAAGAAAACAGTTCCGACCCACACATACTAAGGCGCGAACTAATATCGAGTGTAACCCTTGATTGCCACCCCCGCTGAACCACATCCTTGCAATCTGCTTCAAGGCACCAACTATTTTCGAACTTGAAATTTCTAATCCCATGTGATAATTGCTCTGTGAATGTCAGCACAATCGCTGAGTGGTCTGACGAAACCACTACAATGTTAGATAATTCCGCACCTGGAAATAGATTAATCCAAGATTGAGAGCACACAGCACGGTCAAGTCGTTCTTCAATTAAATTTGACGTACCTCTACCTTTCTCCCAAGTGAAGGGATATCCCTTCATACCAATATCATGCAAACCACAATCCACAAGAGCCAATCGAAAACCATTAATCAAATTAGGTGGGTGAAGGATTTTACCTATTTTTTCAGATTGAGCGAGAAGGTCGTTAAAGTCTCCAACGCAACACCATGGGAGAGTAGAACGAGATGCAAGAGAGCGAAGAAGATCCCATGAATCATTACGCCGTACTCGTTCTGGGAAACCATAATAGCCGGTGAATCTCCAATCGGGCTTATCCTCTGAAGTAATTACGACATCTACAAAATTGGCCGAAAGACCCAATAAATGAACTGAAGATTTGTCCTTCCACATTAATGCTAACCCACCACCATTGTTTACGCCTTGTATAAAACACAGCCTAGTAAAATTAACTTTGGCCCGAACCACATCCACTTTATCTCTACTAATTTTAACTTCTGAAAGAAAAATAAAAGTGGGCCTTACTTTGGACACGAGGTCCATTAAATCTTGAACCGTCTTGGTGTTGCCCAAACCTCGACAGTTCCAACATAGGATCGTCATAATGCCTGGAGGGCCTGCACCGCAGAACCCACCTCCACAAGAGATATTACCCCTTGCCCATTTTTTGAGAGGACCACATGTCTCTCTTCCAAGCCCACATCCAACAATTCAGTTTCATGAAGGCCCGACTCCTTCTCGAGCCCATTTGTCGTTCTCCTCCTCTTAGAGTCCATCACAGTTAAAATATCCACCTCATTACAATCATCCTCATTCAAAGACTTCCCTTCCCGCGTATGACCAGCTGTAACAGTTAAATGTGACAAGTTTCCTCCTCCATGCCTATCATTCCGGAAAGCAGTTTGTTGTGAGTTAGCATCATTGCAATCCTGCCCTAATTTTTGGTACTTACCTTATCCACTGCCATTTGCTCTCCACTGCCTTCCCCACCGCCGTCCGCCGATACTGGTCCCGTTCGCAACCACTTTTCAGCCACCGGAATAATTATTCCTCCGACTATCGCAGCCATGTTCCAAACAGTTTTTCAATATTTTTATCCGGAAAGTCGAAGAAGATCTCACAAAAACGATCAGAGTGTCCAATAACTCCACAAAAGAAACAGAACGTTGGTAGACGCTCGTACTTGAAGTTTGCCTAGTGTATGACATCACCTTGCTTCCTAATCTTCATCCTCCTCTTTAATTGGTTTCGTACGTCCATCCGTACCCTTAGGCGCATATATGATTTCCACATACCCGAGAAGTTATTAGCATCAGCCTCTATAAATTTCCCCACGTAGTTACCAATGTCATGCGCTATTCTTTCTGACATATAGCCTACTGGTAAATCATGGACCTGCACCCAAAACTCGACTTCAAACAGATCCACCTGCATCGGGTTCATACCACTTTCTAACTTGGAGAATATTAGAATGTGTTGTTCAAAGGTCCACGGACCTCCATTGATGACTTTCTCCAGATCTAGTTCATGAAAAAATTGAAAAATAAACAAGTTTGGCCCCAACTCTTTAATCCATACTCCTTTCACTGGCCTCCATACTGCCGCTATTATATTCTTCATTGCTAGTACATTTATCGGGCGATCTGTAAGAAAGCGTCCTATAGCACTCCATTGCATCTCTTCTCTACAGGGACGAAGCCACATGGTGATTGGAGGGGGCCACGGCCCCCCCAAGGTTTGAAAATTTTATAAAACTCACCCCAAAGGTTTGAAAATTTTGTAACTCACTTGTACATTTGGTTTGGATTAAAAATTTTGTAAGGCCGTGGCCCCCCTAACGAAACTTTGATATGTTCTAAAAGACTTTTTTTGCTTTGTTTTATTGTCTTTGTCAAAGCAAATTCTATTACTACATTATTTTTGTTTTAATAAAAATATATTTTGTAATGATAAAATTTTACTTTTTAGTGATGAATATATTTTATGTTGTTAATTTTTTTTTTGGCCCCCCTCAAGAAAAAATCCTGGCTTCGTCCCTGCTTCTCTATCCCGGGACTCATTTAGATCTGGTGGGACAAGACCACCCCCCCTCATCGTCTTCTACATTCATTCTAACATACATTTCCTCAACCCTCTTCTGAAGGTCCTCCATAATACCTCAGTCAAAAGACACTCACAAACTAAGCCAAAAAAATCTAAACCCTGTTAATCAACAGGACATTCTTAGGCCTGTCAAAGGACAGGAATAGACCGCAAGTTTCACAGAAAAAAACTAATTATTGAAAGTCTACGGTATTTAATATGGTTTTTTTAACTAGAAAACAGAATGGTGACATCACACTGGTTTAAGAATGTTACTTGTTATGCTAGTTATAGAATTATATGGTCTTACTTATGTCTACTAGTTGAGTGAAAACCATGACTATGGTAGCAGTTATAATAATCCATAGAAACATTAGATTTGTGGCTTTAAGCTGTTGGGCTTTGTTTTCTTCTCTCTTTCGAGTATTTATCTATCTATCTATATACACACACATGTAAGTTCACACCCAAAAACTAGTAAAAGTCTCTATCTCCATCTCTCTCTCTCTCTCTTGTGATTGTGAACTTGAATATGAACCTAAATATGTTCTCTTTTTTCTTTTCAAGTGGCATCATAGTCAAACTTAGAAAGAAGACATGGTAGTTGGAAAGTGAGTTTTGAGCTCTTCTATGCAGACATGAAAATGAGTGTATTTGTATTTGAATTTTATTTATTTATATTTTTATCTCCCATTGGGGGTCAAAATGCAACTAGATGAAATTCAAATACACTCGTGTGCCCGATGAGTTTTTGGTACTCTAAATATGTTACTCTTTTTTTCTCTTCAAGTGACATCGTAGTCAAACTTGGAAAGAAGTGACGGTGGTTGGAAAGTGAGGTTTGAGATGCGGTTGGGAACAAAACTCCAAAGAGGTAATAAGAAGTGTAGAGGGGATTAGAGAAGAAAAAAGATATATATACATATTAATTTCTTCTAGATAGATAGATTATAAATCAATAATGCATCTTCGTGATATTTTAATCTCTAGTAATAATTATTATTCTTTTATCTTAATTAAGTCATTGGTGACTGACTAGTATCAAGTGGAGAATATTCATCTTGATGCCTCTTTAATCGTCCTAAATTTTAGTCGGCATCCCAATTCAATATAATTTGTGGGTGGTTGCTATTCCACACCCACACTTTTTATTATTCTATAATTGTTCCCTTAATCAGCAACCCTAAGTGATAGAATTAGGTATTCAGTCCAGATCAATAATCGTAAGCATTCATTAAAGTCCACTATTATCGTGCACTACGGCCTTCTACCGTTACTTATTGACGGCTCAAGTTAACTTGAGCAAAAACTCAATTAGTTTTACCTTTGTTCTAATATGATATTCGTCTTTCAATAGTAGAATAGAAATATTAGCTAGAAAATAGTTTACCTTTTTAACGAGAATCATAATTGTAAGTTTTTTATACCGTGAGCGAGGGGAGAGGAGGCGAGGGCGAGGGGAGGGGGAGGGGGGGGGGGGGTTCAAAGTTGGCGTTTTTATATTCGTCTGTCTGGAGAGGCTTTTTAAAATGTTAATTAGCCATTTGCAGCAAGTTTAGTTCTCTCACTCTGCTCTTCAACTCGTCTTTGTTTCTTCCATTACGTACGGCGTGGCCTGATCCTCCTTTGTCATGCATTCTTCTTTTTTCATGGGAAGAAACGTGGAAGAAGAGGTAATTCTACATGGAGAATCCCAGGTAAATTCCCTCCGATCCCCACATAAAAGTCTGTGTTCAAATAAGTATAGTTTGAATTTGATTTTTGTAGGATGTAATAGAAGCTGAAGTTGGACCACCAAACCAAAATAGCAGACCGAGCAGCATGGTTATTAAGGCGAGTTCTGGTTATATATGATTCTTCTTTATGTAACAAACAAACACGCACGCACGCTATATATATTTACTGAATTTTGAACGACAAACAGAAAGCACACACTGTGTTTCCTGCTCACTTGGTAGCCGAAGCCATATCAACGCTCCACGGTCTTGACTTGAGATGGTCTGGCCCCATCACGCCGAATGAAATGCAATATGTACAGCAGTATATATTTGCGAAGTATCCAGAGTACTGCAATGGCCTTGTGGAAGAAAGAGACAACAATATTGACCTTTTTAGTCTTTGTATCAACCATGAATCCATGCCCGAGGCCGATACCCCAAGGACTAGTAGCAGTAGTGGTGGTGGTGGTGGGATCATCAAAGAGTCTTCTTCTACTGATCATCTGGACAGAACACAGTTGGAGCCTTCCAAATTGCTGGAGATCCTAACGAGAAAGGCTTCATTTCAAGGGAATTTCATTTCCATTCCAGAGATACAAGTGCGTAATAAGGCCTTGCAGAATTGTGGGTTAACTGAAGATGACTATTTAGTCCTTTTCGCCCCCACTTTCAAGGAAGCTATGATGATGGTAGGGGAATCATACCCCTTCTATAGGGGAAACTATTACATGACCATTCTTGGCGAGGAAAATGATTGCATCAGGGAATTCGTGGCGTACAAAGATTCCAAGGTCATCGCCGCACCAGAAACATGGTTGGACTTGAGGATTAAAGGATCACAACTTAGTCAATACTTCAGAAGGAAGTCCAAAAATTGTCCCAAGGGCCTTTTTGCATACCCTGCTGATGTGAGCGGCACGCGCTACTCTACGCATTGGATCTCCGAGGCACATAGGAATTCTTGGCATGTTCTTTTAGATGCCACTGGATTGGATGCGGGGAAGGACCGCCTGAATCTGGCTCTCCACCGCCCTGACTTTGTCATGTCTACAGTTGATAACACCCATGCTCAGCCTTCAAAGATTACCTGTCTTTTGGTGAGGAGGAAATCATTCGACACCGCCGCCTCCGCCGCATTCTTGTAATTGTAATTGTATTTGTATTTATATTTGTTGAGTGAGTGAGTACGCACAACAACTTGGGAATTCATTTCATCCATACATTAAAAATAAATAAATGATCCGGCTTTTGTTTGAAGAAAGCAGTTTGTTTTTTCTAACTTCAGAATCCAACCAGTTTCATTGTTATGAATTACTACTCTACTTGCTTTACTACTTGTTTTCATTGTTATGAATTACTACTACTAAGATTTGCCTTTAATATGTGCTCGCAATGGGCCTGGAAAAATATATAAATAAATAAAAAAAACTTAGTTTTCTCTTGACCATGACTGGGACTAATAGGCTGCTCCTCTGCTCACGACTAACAACTTCATTACCTCATTATATATACTCCAAGCAGTTCAAACACAACACTGGTCAAACTTTCTAACCATTCTTTCTTTCGGGTGCGAATTATTATCAAATTTTTTTAAACCTTAATTATTACTCCATCCCTTCCGAATTATAAAATCATTATTGATTTTTAAATCCAAAATTGAGATGATTTATTAATAATAAGTAGCATTTTTTATATAATTTATAATATTCATCATTATATTGACTAAAACTAAATGGAGGTAGTTTTTTTCGAAATTATTATTTCCACAAGTAAAAAATTGATATTTCTACAAGTTCTCTCTAACATAAGTGTAGGACTCATTTACAATTTATGTGAGAGTGAACTTGTCAAACTATCACTTTTACTTGTGGAAATATCAAAAAAAAATCCTTGTCCATTGTAAACCTTTTGGCTGCGAATAATGCTACAGACACAAACTATTCTATAAATATTTTACAAACTGCTGATGTGACATACTCCATCTCAACTTTTTATGTGGGGCCGAAGACTACATTGAAACAATTTGTTGATCAATATGTTGAGGTGAAGTATGTCACATCAACAGTTTGTAAAATATTTATAAAATAGTTTGTGTCTGTAGCATTACTCTCCGGCTGCTACCTAAGAAGTAAGAAGCACTGGCAGAGTCATGCGTGCGTAAGCTCATGCATTATTGGCCAAAAGAGTGTGAAGAGAAAAATGAGATGGGGCTTAGAAAAGCCTATCCCACATTGGATTGAGCTTGAGCAACTGTAAGTCCAGCCCACCAAGACACCAAGACTGATTTAATATTTTAATGATATAATAATGGGTTCTTTAAACTACTATACAATAATTAGAAAGTAATTACAAGATTAGTGCATCCACAAAAAAATTATAAAAGGAGTGCAACAAAATAATGTTCCTCCTGCAAACGTCGTCATCAACACTAGGCTCCACGTCTAACTCGTTTCGCATGGTTGCTCCAACATTGCTATCGGCGAGCGTGATAATTCTAACTCCATGATCATCAGCATCATCATCATCATCATCGTCAGCCCGCTGGTCATGATCATCATCATCGCGGCTTGAACCTCGGTCTGTAAGGCGACGAGTGAGCGCAGAGATCATGTCTCTAATTTCACGATTAAGCAGCTGTTTTTACTTCTCTCCCTCCGTCATTGTTTGAAATTGGTAATGTAAGAGCAGTGGGGCGTTTGGGGGTTACATTTAAAGACACCGGCTGGCTTATGGGAATTGATTAAGGTAGCAGAGGACGGGGTGCCTTTACTTGCATCTCTTCCATAGTTTATTCGCTTATCTTTTGCCACAACAATGAAGAAATGGATTGCTTAATCAGTACTTCATCCCTTCATTTGGAAACCATCAACTTTGAAAAGATAGTTACCAAAATATTCCAGTATGTGCTATCAGACTTGTCAACTTTCTCTTGTTTGGTCTGTGCCATCATCTTTGTAATGTTTTGATTTAAAAAATATTAAATAAATTCATTTGTTGCTGGATACTGTTCAAGTTTAACATGAGAGAAAAAAAGTGGACCAGGTTGTTCATCCTCATAAATGAAATTTTTTTATGACTATTTGGTTACTCACAAAAATTAAAATAATTACTTTGTATGAAGGTTTGGCTACCAACTGCACCATATTCAAAATAATTTTATTTTTAAAAAGTTATTTATAAGTAACCAGCAGCTACATAAATGGGAACTCTTACATGGCATTTTGGATACCATATGCACCTTCTGTTAAAAAAAAATTTAATCATACACACTGTGACGCCCCCAAATTCGGACCGCCACTGGGTCACTCGAATTCGGTTCGTCACGTTCTCACGATAATACAATAATAATATCTAAAACATATATTCACAGCGAAAGATCTAATCTAGAATAATATACAATGATTTATTATAATTATTCCCCCAAGTCTCGCAACCTACAGTACTTAATAGATTACATAATAATATCAAATACAGACTTATT
Source organism: Panax stipuleanatus (assembly GCA_020205555.1). Taxonomy (NCBI): domain Eukaryota; kingdom Viridiplantae; phylum Streptophyta; class Magnoliopsida; order Apiales; family Araliaceae; genus Panax; species Panax stipuleanatus. The sequence goes on along the minus strand of CM035126.1, from coordinate 1,265,705 downwards.
ACATAACTCTACTTGAGCTTAAACATAGATCTGAAATAGTCTTAATATAACATTAAAGATTTTAAAACATAAAAAGAACAAGCTAGTCGGTAGCCTTGCCCTTGCCCTTATCGACGCCCGAAGGTCCACCTACTCTGCCTTAACTGAAATGTTTTTAGGGAAAGCAAGAATGAGCACAAATTGCCCAGCAAGTAATATACAATAAGGGTGAAGAGTTTTATAACACGAGTTTGAAATATCAAAGTATAATCTCAATGATAAATCAGAGTTTCAAGAATAACATCATGAATAACAAGTATCAACAATTCTCAAACCAAATCTCTGAAATATGAAATGGTAGTTCAATATAGATCGACAAATAGATATGAATTCAAAGGCAATCAATGTATCCAACTGGATAAAATAAAGTATACTGAGCAGTCACTAAGGACTATTGAACATCTACTAGAATTATCAATATTAAACTGATAACCCAAAAGAAATAAGTACAATAGATGATCAGTCTACAATACTTTATGTTATGCATAACACCACTATAATATTCACGCGTGTGTTGGGACTTCCAACAATATACACTCCTCTTACCATAAGGGTTGTTCAACTCAGTTTTCAAGATTTTCGCACCAGTTAATGGTTTGGACAGTTTTCTAAACATGCATATAGTCTAGCCGAATCAAATGGCATAGACACTTTTATGATATTCAAGAACAATACTAAGCTCAACATGAATAATAGCTTTCATAAGGCTCAAATGAAATAAGAGTTTAAGTATACTAACTTAATTTAAAACGAGTAAGTAAGAAACTTGCTTACGATATTCTTTGAATAAAGTAAACACAATGATAGAATACTTGCACCGTAAAAGAGTGTAAGTTAGAGAACTTGCCTTAAGCGTAGTCTATCCACGTAAATTAATCAACACTTTTGAATCCTATTTATAGTGTATTATAAGTATAGGATGTTCATTAGCTAACACATTCGGTACACAAGCTTGTTACTCAATTTAAATATACCCACATGGTACTACCTTAGTCACATGTCATTACATACTTATACGCATATGGTACGAAATCAGATTATGAGTTATCACGAAATCAAGTAACATTCGTATAGCATTATGTCATTTTGTGTTTATGTTTTCATTATAGATGGAATTCTTTTTCTCAATTGAAACATCTTCATAGTATGCTACTATCATATATCAGTAACAATTAGACTTGTTTAGCAGCTATAGCTTTGATATGAGTTAACTGTCAAAAGTCAGATTAACAAAACTGTCCAGATTCCCTTTTTTTTGGCCTGGCGCAGCTGCGCCCTGGTTAGGCCTAGGGACGGTGCAGCTGCGCAGTCCCCTGGCCAGAGAGCTGCTGCACTACTGTTTATGTCTAACATTAATATACAATACCACATAGTGTACATTCACGTTAAAGGCCTTTTTCATGCTCTCATAACCTTTCTAAGTTCAACCTTCCATGACATGGTTTTAGATTTATATTTTAAACAAATTAAGGCCTTACAACATCATGGAATCATGTAAGCTATCATGCTTGTTATTTTAAACATATGAGGTGATCACATAGTTTGTTTTAGGCATGCTCATAAGTAGCTATATCATATATGTATCACTAGCATCGTTACAACTTAGTTCATGTTTCACTTGTGCCTAACTTGTTTTCATGGCTTTTATCATGGTAGATATATATGTTTGATACCTTAGTGAGGTTAAGAGTATTATCAAACATGTCCATAAATATCAGAATCTAAAGTTCAATATATCATGTCAACGTTCACGTCCAAAGCTCATATTTCGTTAGTAAGGTTCACTAATGAGACCCAATATGTTCATGCTTCCTCATGAAATCGATATACTCATGTTAACATGCATTTCTAATTCATACAAACATGCTTACAAGGTTAGAATGTCACCATGACTAATATATGTTAAAGTTCAATTATAAACCTTAAGTGTGTTTTCAAACAATAAGCCTTTTTGTCAAAAATGTATCCCACCATAGTCAAACATGCTTACGTTGGATTTATGTACTCATACATACGTTTTACTCATGCTTAGAATGCTGGTCTAAGTTATACAAGTAACTAGCATCTAACAGTTCAAGGTAAAAAAATCAGATTCTGGTTCCAGAGGCTGGCGCAGCTGCGTTGTGCCTTGGTATAAAATCGGCGCAGCTGCGCCGTGTCCGATCAACACCAGTGAACTTCCTGCTTCGGCAGGACTTAGGCCAAATATCAAATTTCCTTCACGAAAATCGTTTTAGACAACCACATTGTACTTCTATCATACTTATAAGTTTATATAGCAACTAAGAAACATGTCCTAATCCAATTTAGCATGAATTGCAACCAAAATCAAGAATTAGAATCTTGACAGAAAATAAGAAATGGAGTCCACGAAATGAAGAACAAGAATTAGAATTATACCTCTGTAATGCAATTGTTGTTAACTGAATTCTCCCTCAACTGATGCTCTCTTTTTTATATCTCAGTATACTATACTAGCTTCACTTGGAATTCTCAGCAAATTGAAATGTGAAGAGAATAGCTTGCATTTATAGGACAATCAATACACAGGCAATGTATTTACTCACCAAATTCAACCAACGAAAATATGAATTGTATGAAGGTTAAGGAAATGGGTTGGTAATTGGTTGTTGGATTTCATCATAATGCCCACTCCCCCATAATCATGAGCTAGAATGCTGAGTTTGAGAATATAGGGAGTAGACTACACTACAAAAAAAATAGTCATTGCCGACGGGCACTGCCGTCGCCAATGACTACACTGCCGTCGGCATTGAGGTCATTAGCTACGGCAGTAACCGTCGCGAGTCCCGTCGCAGCTAAGGTCGTCGCCCCTGGTCCCCGTCGTTGGCCGTCGGCAACAGTATCATTGGCGACGGGGCACACTGGCGACGACGTATACTCAATTACGACGGGCCCGACGACGGGGCGGCCGTCGACAATAGAAATCCAAATTTTTTTAAGCCGCACTCATTGGCGACGGTGCAGCCGTCGGCAATGACTTTGTGCCGTCAGTAATGACCTCTTTAAATTTTTCTCAAATAATTACATGTCTGTCACTGTGTCTGTCGCTAAATGTCATTGACGACGGCAACCCCGTCGGTATTGCCCTCATCGGCAATGCCTATATTTTTTTTAATTTTTTTTTAAAATTTTAAATTTTCCCTGTTCATTTACAAATATATACATATAACATGTTATAAACTAAAAAAAACCATCAAATATCATACAAAATTATCCTAACAATCAAATAGTAATCCAAATCAAATATATAGATAAAAAATGGCCGTCTGTACAACTCGATCAAAAACTGTACATCATACATACATGAAACTCAAAATATATGTCATAAACTAACTACAACCCAAATCAGGAGGAGTGACAGTATCAGCACTACCGGTCCCGTCGCCTGTCCTGTTGCCAGTACCGTCGCCTATCCCGTCGCTTGTGCCTCTACCTCCACCTCCACGAGACTCGTCAACAAGACCCTACAAAATTAAAATATTAATAACAAAGTCGAAATGAGAACATATTTACATTATTTTAGTTTGTGTTCTTCAAGTTATAACAAATTAGACAGACGGGCTGATAACTCGGGCTCCGTATATCGGAATCGAGCATCGTCAGTTGTAACGAGTGCCTAATGACTATGCGATGCTATTGTCTGTGTTTACGTGTCGTTTCGACAACCGAGGAGGATTTTGGCCTCTTTTTTGACTTTTTTCTAAGTTTTTGAAAGTTAGGCAGACGGGCTGATAACTCGAGATCCGTATATCAGAATCGAGCACCGTCGGTTGTAATGCATGCCTAATGCCTATGCGGTGCTATTGTCTATGTTTGCATGTCGTTTCGACGACCGAGGCGGGTTTTGGCCTCTTTTTTGATTTTTTTCTAAGTTTTCGACTAGTTAGACAAACGGGACTCGAACTCGGGCTCCGCATATCGGAATTGAGTCCCGTCAGTTGTAACGCGTGCCTAATGGCTATGCGGTGCTATGTCTGTGTTTGCATGTCATTTCGATGATCGAGGCGGGTTTTGGCCTCTTTTTCGCCTATTTTCTAAGTTTTCGACTATTTAAGCAGACGGTACTCGAACTCGGGCTCCGTACATCGAAATCGAGCACCGTCAGTTGTAACGCGTTCCTAATGGCTATGCGGTGCTATGTCTATGTTTGCGTGTCGTTTCAATGACCGAAGCGGGTTTTGGCCTATTTTTTGACTATTTTCTAAGTTTTCGACTATTTAGGCAGACGGGACTCGAACTCGAGCTCCGTATATCGAAATCGAGCACCGTCAATTGTAATGCGTGCCTAATGCCTATGTGGTGCTATTGTATGTATTTGTGTGTCGTTTCGACGACCGAGGTGAGTTTTGGCATCTTTTTCGACTATTTTCTAAGCTTTCGACTATTTAGGCAGACGGGACTCGAACTCGGGCTTCGTATATCGAAATCGAGTCCCATCAGTTGTAACGCAGTGCCTAATGGCTATGCGGTGCTATGTCTGTGTTTGCGTGTCATTTCGACGACCGAGGAAGGTTTTGGCCTCTTTTTCGGCTATTTTCTAAGTTTTTGACTATTTAGGCAAATAGGACTCGAACTCGGGCTCCGTATATCGGAATCGAGTCCCGTCAGTTGTAACGCGTGCCTAATGGCTATGCGGTGCTATGTCTGTGTTTGCGTGTCATTTCGACGACCGAGGCGGGTTTCGAAAGTGTCGTGCCTAATATTCTAAATTATCGTAAGTTATGTATGTGTTAACTATTTGTTTGACAGTTTATAAAAGCAATATAATTACAAATAAAGAAATACATCAATAATTGTTTTTTACCTGTCGAGTATGTGGAGGAAAGATGTTGGCTAAGACAACCGCACATACACGGATGGCCTCCTCCCGTACTACACCCATGAGGTCGTCAGCGGCAGCTGTAGGATCTATGGAGCCGTTGACAACCTCCTGAGCAAGCTGGCAGATCCGCTCGCGTGATGGTGCGCCTAACTGCACGACACTGCTCGCCATGCACCCCTCGATGATCCGCCTGAAGAAGTCGTCAGATAATGAAGGGTCGGCGCCCGATCCACTCGCACCACTACCTCTGGTGGGTGGGCGACGTCGAGATCTCGCAGCAGGGACTAAAGTGTAGGCGGGGACCCGGGGATGGCCCATAACTCTACCCTTCTTCGACCCCCCTGTAGCCTGCAGCCAATCTTCCATCTCCTCATCCGCACGCGTAGTATCATCTACAGGAGTGTCACCTCTCTGGCTGCTCCGGACCACAGCAAGGTCCTCGAACTGTGTCTGAAAAAAATACATAAATAGATGAAAAGCAAAGTATAAAACAAAAAAATACAAAAGAATTTCAAGATTTTAAATACATACTAAATAAAAGAATTATATTACTTACAGCAATGCGCTCTGCCTCAGGTGAGATATAACCACCGTCACCTTTCTTCTGGTGAGCGTGCCACCAAAACTCGAGGCGGGAAGGTGGGTGCTTTAGACTCACTTCGAGTCTCTCCCTGTAAAGGTCATACGACTGAGACCCAGTGTAGTGTGGGAGACGACTCTGCTGTCGGGCAGCTATACGCTGTACTGACATCTTCCTGAACGCCTCGCCCTCCCAAATATCGCACATCTGCTCCCACACTGCAGTACCAATGAAATCTGGCCGGACATCTCTAAGTGTTTGTCCATAACATAACTTTCAGCAATTGACCCCTCTACACGGGATCTATTCTTCACCTTTTGCTTTAGACGTCGCATATACCTATGTGATATATAGATTAGCAAACAAGAATGAACATTTTACCATATTAAAAACTTTAATGCCATTACCTCTCGAATGGATACATCCATCTATATTGCACGGGACCGCCAAACTTAGCTTCGTATGACAAGTGAATAGGCAAATGCTCCATTGAATCAAAAAAAGATGGAGGGAAGATCATTTCTAACTTGCACATTATTTCCACTATCTGCATCTCCATTTTATCTATGTCTTTGAGCTGAAATTCCGTCAAGCATAGATCTCTGAAGAAATTAGAAAGCTCTGTCAGTGCTTCAACCACACGTTTCGGTAACAAGTCGATAAATGCCACAGAGATCAACTTTTGCATGAATACGTGACAATCATGACATTCGAGACCCCGAAACTTCAGGTCTTCGACTTTACAACACCTTGCTATATTCGAAGAATATCCATTTGGGAGCTTCAGTCCACTGATCCAATTACATATCAATATCAACTGTTCCCTGGTCAAAGTATATTCAGCGTTAGGCATTACCGTCTTACTACCCTCCTGATACAGCCACAGATCTTCCCTAATGTTCATTTCTACCAAATCAAGCCTCGACTTGTTGTTGTCCTTTATTCTACCACTTGCATCTAGGACTGTATAAAAAATGTTATCAAATACGTTCTTCTCAGTATGCATCGGATCTAAACAATGACGGATGCAGAGTGTAGCCCAATAAGACAGGTCAAAGAACATGGATCTGTGTGTCCAGTTGTGAACCTTGCCGTAACCATAAGCTCGCTCTAATCTGTGATTCTTCCCTAGAGGTGGAAACTTCAAATGACTAATCCAACTCAACACTGTTGACCAAGAAAGACGGTCAGGTACTTGACGTTTCTCTGCTTTTCGATTGAATTATCTACTCATCCGTCGATAACGATGTTCAATCGGCAAAAACTGTATGGATGTTGCAAAGAAACTCATTTTCCCCATATGTTTGAGCCGCATAGCTTTAACTGACCCCATGCACACAGGACATGACAAGCCCCTGTGAGTCGACCATCCACTGATCATTCCTAACGCTGGGAAGTCATTTATTGTCCACAGTAAAGCTGCCCTCATGTCAAAGTTCTGCTTAAGAGATACATCATAAGTTTGAACCCCTTTTTTCCCACAACATCTTCAACTCATCAACTAACGGCCTGAGGTATACATTGATGTCTTTACTTGGACTCTTATCACCCAGAATCAGTAAAGGCATGAACATGTAGGGATCTTTCATGCACATCGAAGACGGGAGGTTATGCACAACAATAATCACTGGCCAAGTTGAGTAGGGCTTTGTGTAAGGCCCGTTAAATGGATTAAACCCATCCTGTAGCAAGTCCAAGCCTAACATTGCGAACCTCTTCAGCAAACGAGGGATGCTTTTTATCAAAAAATTTCCACTCAAGCCCATCTGCCGGGTGCGTCAGTTGACCTTCGACTATGTCCCGTGTAGAGTGTCACCTCATATCCTCGACGGTATGTGTAGACATGAACAACCGTTGAAGCCTCAGCGCAATGGAAAAGTAACGTAAGATCTTTTTCGGCACGTCTTTTCCCTTTTTCTTTCGCTGTTCACAGTATCTACTTGTACCGCAAAAATCACATGACCTCTTATCTTTATTGACATCACCGTAATACAACATACAGTCATTCTCACAAGCATCAATCTTCTCATACCCTAGATTGAGCCTTTTGAACCATTTTCTTCACAACATAGTACGACTCCTGTAACTTATTGCCTGCAGGTAAGCACTCCTTCACAATGTTTAGCAGTTCATTAAAACCTCTCTCGCTACAGTCATGCTCGTTCTTGAAGTGTAAAAACTTAGTCACTGCAGATAGACGGTGTGCTTTTCGTGCCCGTCATACAATGGCGTTGCTGATTCCTGCAATAACTCATAGAAACCCTTAGCCCCGTCATTCGGCTCTTGCTCAGTGTTACCGTCATCCCTATCTGTATTCCACTGGAAGTATGAACCAGCAGCTTCGACTATCATGTTAATACAGTCAAAGGTTTCGTCACCTCTGGATTCCGGTTCTGATTCATATTCATCCAATCATGGTTTCCCCATGATAGATCCATGTCGTATAACCCTGCTTGAACCCATACGCAAATAAGGCGCACATGACATCACTCCTTTCCTTCCACACTTCATTCACACACCTCTTACAAGGACATCTGATCTCATCGCCACTGACGTGCTCAAACGCAAAATTGATAAACTGTTCAACCCCACTACGGTACTCAGAGCTAAGCCCACTCTTATCAGTGGCTACCATACGTTCCATCCAACTTCGATCAACAGACATCTTGGACAACAGGCTGCTATATATCTGGACAGTTAGACAAACACAATCAAGTCTCCAAGTTTATGTATATGCAAGCGTATGAGTTTCCTAACTTCATCTCCACTCGAACGGGTCAGGCTTCTATCCCATTCCCGAATGCGTCGCCCCACCTGATGCCAACAACATGAACACATCTTTATATTTTAAAAAATTCGACAGCACCTCCCTATGGTCTTCAAGTACACAAAATAGACTACCACGTCGTAGCCTAAATATGCACCCGAAGAACATCAAGAGATATTCACCGAAAATTCTCAAAATATAAAGACATGCTCAAGCCGTTAACACCGACCTAAGTGGGATCGAAACATTCAAGAACAGTCCCAAAATGGGGACTATTCGAGATTCACTTCTATTAAGTGAATCTCGAACGGGTTTCTAAGCTTTCTAAACTATATGAAAAAATATGCAAATGCAATAATCACAATGATAAGTTTGAATATTGAAACAATATTCTCATTGGAGTATTACAAAGAAAAGAATATGGCAGTCCTTAACTAGATAAGAAACACGCAATACACACACATCATTAGCTTATTAAAATGTAAACTACACATTTTAATGTTATCAAGTTGATCATTTTCGTTTTATTAATTTTTAGCCATTTATAAAAGCAAAAACTTATTTAAGAAAATGAAATATGATGAAGCTAATTGATATTATTTTGAATTCTGCAAATACGGTGATATCAATGTTTTCATTCTAAATCTTTAACTAGACATGTAATTTAAAAAAATCTAAAATCTTTAGCAAGGCATTTAATCTAACAAATTAACAAGACATGTGTGTATATATATATCTTAAGCACAAGTAATTAACAGTAGCAACTAAGGGTTTGTCAAGTATTTGAATAACATATATAGCCACTATCCTCACTAGTTAAGAAGTAATTTAAAACTCCAAACTACTATGTTTTAGAATGGCAATATCACATATAATTTAGTCATTTTAATCATGTCATTCTTAAGAAGAATTGAGAATTCAAGCACCAATTCAGTTTTACAGTATAATTATATAATTCTAATCATAATTTTTTTTAAAAAATCAAAAAAATAGTAACATACAATCTTATACAGTCTTAGAGATCCAATTCGAACTTCCACTCCTAATCGAAATCAGCTGCCAATATATTACCCAAATACAATACAATTAAACAACATACCCCCCACAAAAATATAAACTAATCATGTATATAAACAATTAAACAACATACCCCCCAAATATTAAAGATTAACAAGATGATAAAATCAATTATAGAGAGGGATACAAACTGAAAAACTTACATGTTTATAAGAGTACCAAATCAGCCTAATCCTTGTACAGGCTCGTGCAACCTCTGAAGTTGCAGTAGCGAAATGGCCGGAGGTGGCAGGAGGGGGGTTCAATCGGAGGCAGGGGGACGCCGGAGGTGGCAAGGGAGGGAGGGACGCCGGAGATGGCAGGGGGGGTTGATCGGAGGCAGGAGGGGGGGCGCCGGAGGTTACAAGGGATGGAGGGACGCCGGAGATGGCAGGGGGGAACTCTCGGCAGGAGGGAAAATCAAAATGGGAAAAAAAAGTAGTCGTTCCAGTCGAGCCTAGGATTTTTTAAAACAGACTCATTCTCGACGGCGTAGTCGTCGCTAGTACCTCCGTCGAGATTGACCGTATTACAACGGTCGTGCCGTCGTCCATAGCATTTTGGGCCGTCGCCCATGAATTTCCCACTCCCGCGAAAAAAATCCCACCAAATTTAGACCCGGAGAAGGTTATTACCGACGGGCCGTATTGGCTATAGCATTGCCGTCGAGAAAGAGGTCATTACCGACGGTAGTACGACCGTCGTGAATGATCCCCTCGGCATTGACCATTTTTTTTGTAGTGTTAGCTTGGAGTATTCACGTGAGAATAGATTGAGTCTCTTATTATGGGACAAGGAATGAAACTCTGCAATTGGGCAAATGAACTACATGCTACACTTGTTTTATAATATACACACTTAGGTTATACTTTAGTTAGAGTCACAATGTAAATTTAATTAGACAATATGGCAATTTAGTAAAATTAATTTACACATATATAATCCATGTATATTGTATTATACCTGGTATAATTTACTCAGGCATTATCACATTATACTGTCTCCTTTATTATCAATTTTACTATTCAACAATTGTTTATAATATATTTGTGATATACTATTTTAATGTATACTCACACACAATTGTCATATAACCTCATGATGTATTCATTAGTCATAACATATAGCTCAATATGTACAGTCACATTGTATTATATAATATAGTTTATATATAATCGTATGATCACACTTGAAGTGTTGCACTACACTTTATATAACACATGTGTCATTACTATATGTTATACTTTTAATTATCACATCCTTTGCACATATCAACTAGTTGAGCAAATATAATTTACTCGTTTATATATTATTATTCTCAATGGTAATTAATTAATTAATTATCTTATCAATTAATTAATAATAATATTAATTAATCCCTTCCTCATCAATCAATGTGAGTGTTAATCTCCATAACAATTAATTAACATTTATATGATTAATTATCACATTAAATAAATATAAATCTTATTATATTTATAATCGAGTTGCTTATTAGTATCCTATTACTTGCAATAATAATAACCAACATACTATTAACTAATCACCAATAGTATTCTATAACAATTAATATTCTATTTCTCATAATAATAATTAACAATTAATATAGTTTAATTGTTCACTTAATAATTCCTTCATCCTTGAATCTATCATCGTGTCACACAAAGCATTCCAACGAGCTTTTCATAAACTCCACATTCTTCTTAATTATTATAATTTCAATTTGAATTCCTTCGAATCAACTCATCTCATAACACATAAATATTTATATTCAGATAAATATTCATTTCCATTAATATATTCATTTAATAATATTCGAAAATTCTCGGGTATTACACATACATTACCATCACTATAAAATTGATCATTCGGGATACCTCAATGAGATTTATTGGCCACTACATATTGGACAATTGGACACTTGTTTATTGCGCTGTCTAATTGGGGTATATTATACATCGGAACTTCAACATACCATAACTGGATATTTTCAAATTAAAATTCAGAAAACATTATAAATTCGATAAGTAATAACATAATTCCTCAATGTGTTCAAATAATCAAAAGATAAATAGTAACTAACATGATGAAGTTCTGTCACTCATTAATACGTATTTGGTTACCTCTAAAGGAAAGAGTCCAAAAAACCCAATATGAACAAACAAACAATTTCAAACTATTGGTAATAGAATCAAAGACCAATCAGCAGTATCCAAATATATAAGCACTAATAACCAAAACACAATTAACAGGTTTCCAAAACCAATTTAATCAACTTTTTTATTGTCAAAAAGTATCTAGTAATCAAATCAGAATATAACAGTAACCAAACGAAGCAGTGGCGTCTGGAACCCCTGTTATATCTGCGGCTTCAAGAGGACGACATACAGCTGTAGTGAATGAGGTGCTGTCAAAGGCTTGTAGTTTGTTAGAGATTGTCAGATCCAACGGGAAAAATGCATTGCATCTAGCCGCCAGACAGGGACATGTAGACATCGTAAAGTCATTGCTCGACAAAGATCAGCAGTTGGCAAGAAGAACAGATAAAAAAGGACAGACTGCATTGCATATGGCTGTAAAAGGTGTTAGCTGTGAGGTGGTGAAACTGCTGCTTGAGGCGGATGCAGCTATTGTGATGATCCCAGACAAGTTTAGTAACACAGCGTTGCATGTAGCCACCAGGAAAAAGCGAGCAGAGGTATATAAACATGATGCTAAATTTTCATACTAATGCTATGTTTGTACCAACTAAAGTGCTTTAAAGTGATACCAAATACACTAATTTTGTAAATAAATTAAAAATGTATTAATTCTATAAATATTTTTTAAATACACTTTTGTTGTAATTCTTTTTAAAAATGTACTACTACTAAGAAATGTAAATAACCCTATGATCAATCATATGAGACACATTTTAAATAAAAAAATTTGAGACTCTTGAATCACCCTTTTGCAAGTATGAGTACTATAATAGTATAATGTCTATATGCCAAAAAGGATTATTTTATAAAGTATACCAAGAGAAGTGTTTGTCGCATTAAAAAAGAGAGGAGAAGTGCCGACCATAATTTGAAAAAATATAAACAGAACAGGATGAAACAGACGTACCTCAACAGTAAAAAAAAACTGACACCTTCCTCGGTGACAATTAAAATATATTTTTTTATCTAAAAAGTGACAAATGCACTCTTTAAAAAAAAAATTTACTCTCTTCATTCCAAATTATATAACCACTTTTCAAAATCAATTTGAAACATTTTTAAAAATTTTAAATTGAGATAATTCATTAAAAATTATAAATAATAAAACTTACAATGAGTAATACTTTTTAGATAGTTTATATTTCATTTTTGAGTTTAAAAATATCTTAAATTAATTTTAAAATAACATGAAATAGAGGAAATATGACATAATAGAATTCCCTTGTCAAAAATTTTACTTTATAAACAGTCTTTTAATTATTAACTGTTGATGATATGATATAATATTTTCATTTTTTCAAAATAATTTATTATTTTCAGAAATTAACATATGACAAATTGCAACAAAATTACGTGAGGAAGGGAATATGACTTTTTGGACACGGACCACCATTGCTGGGAGGAGAATAAGTGCGGAAAATAAAAAGAAAGAAGCCCAAGAGGTCACTTATGTTGAGTTAGAACTACGAGTCACATCACTATTGAGATGCCAAAATCACAATTCCTATCCTACCTGTCTTGATAAAGAAAATAGGTAGGTAGATTAGATTTTACACCTACCACAGAAGAAAGGCTAAAATGTAAAAAAAAAATTGTATTTGTTTACGAATTACTTCAACTCCAATACAAAAACATCATACTAAGCATAAACACATATCTTCAAAAGTGATAACCAGTGATTACAATTTTGTGTATATATATATATATATATATATATATATATATATATATATATATATATATATATATATATATAGGGTCCGTCTCTCTAGCGAACTATAGGAAGCGAACTAATGACGAACCGGCTATAGCGACGTTTTTTTTTGTCGCTATAACATAAAAAACCGGCTTTCTATGTTATAGCGACGGAAAAAACCGTCGCTATAGCCAGTTCGTTTTTAGTTCGCTCTTTATGGTTCGCTGGAGAGACTGATCCTATATATATATATATATATATATATATATACGGTCCAGATCTAAAAACTTACCCTTTATCAATATATCTTGTTTACCCCCTATAACAACGGACCGGACGACGATTTGGTCTGTCGCCATATATACAACCGTCGTCTTAGCTTTTAGCGACGGACAACATATAGACGACGGTTGTATATATGGCGATAGACCAAATCGTCGTCCGGTCCGTTGCTATAGGGGGTAAGCAAGATATGTTGATAAAGATTAAGTTTAAGATCCGGACCATATATATATATATATATATATATATATATATTAATCTACTAGTAATGGAGTAATGATTTTTTTAATACTCTTGTTTATTTATCTTATTTTTTCGCTGTTTTAATTAAAACATAGGCTACAATTTCTTAGAGAACAACTTACCATTTTAATCAACAAAACCCACAACATTCTTTCTATTTTAATCATCAAAAACTATATTATGCATACAATAAATTCGGAATCCTTTTTTTTTTGTTAATTTAAAAAATACTAAAATTAGGGATTTCGTTATCATAAAATTAACTTTATGATAAGTTAATCAATTGATCCAATATAGTGCTGACACGAAAAAAAAAAATCTTCTGTCCGCGTGTATGGACACTATATTACTTAATAATCTCCTGTCCGCGTGTAGACGCTCCCTAAAATTAGCATCACATGTTTCACAACTCATTCTAGCAAAAAGGAGTCACGGAAGTGGCATTAACCGCAGACGGTATCTCGAAGTGCCAAAGTCTTCCTTCAGATTTGACCAAATACTTCCTACACAAAAACTCCTCCGCATAAGCTTTCTCCACCCTCCGATCAACATCGTGCAGAAACACATCCGTCACACCCGATCCCTTCCTATTCCTCGCCATAACCGCCGCCGAGTATATTGCTGCCATCCGTCCCGGCGCTTCGTCAAAATACCCTCGCGGCGCATCGATCATGATCAGGTCCCACTCCCTATCGTACACCTCCGCCGGCAGCGCGTTCAGCGCTAACTTGCACCTCTCGTTCCCACGCAAAAACAACCCCTTCGAGGGCATGCAGTTCGGTTCCGAACGGTACGAATCCATGAGCTTATCGGCGTCGGAGAGTTTTGTCCGGTACTTGACGTTACGCACGTGGAGAAAAGGCGCGTTACCGAGGACAGTCTGGACCCACTTTGGATCCTCCTCAAGGAATAGCGTGGTGCCACCTGGATTGAACGAGTGCCACATCCGCGAATCGTGGCCGAGTCCGAACACGAGGAAGTTGCAGGGAGAGCGAGACTGAAGGACGTCGAAGGAGACTCTGATCTCGCCGTTTGATTGTTGTGGGACCACCCGTGACGTGGCGTAATGTAGGATTGTCTCGAGCTGGGTCTTCCCTGAGTTGGAGCTGATACCTCCGGCTCCGTAGGCGGCGAATGTGCAGAAGATTGGGCTGTTAATGGTTAACACGAAGGTAGAAAGGAGCAGCGCGCCGGTGATCAGTACGGCTACGGCCAGAATCAGGAACTTGTGCTTCTCCTGAAAAAAATGCCGGTTGGTAGTATTATTATTATTATTGTCTTTCATGTCTTTTCTCTCGATCTAACTAATTGCCGATGGCCTGGAGAAAAACACAAAGAGTAGTGGTAATGGTCTATGCTATGCCATCCGAATATTTCTGAGAAACTTAAAGAGTGGCGCGCGCCTAGTAGCTGAACATAAGAGGTCAGAATTTGACTAAAAAAGATCGTGATAATTTCATGTTGATTTGATTATTTGTGCCTGCAATAATTTTGCTCCACGTAGCCAGTCACCGAAAACCAGGAAAGAGTGGCCCTCCACTTTTTTTTTTTTTTTTTTGTGTCGAGGTTTTCTGTTTTTGTTAAATCCTTCTGGAGGATCGGGAACGGGTGACCCTTAATTCTGTAAAAATTTTAGTTTCAAGAATAAATTATTTGGAAGAGGCATTAGAATTAGGATTCTCTCTGTTTCATTTATAAATATCATGCGGATAAGTGATAAAAGAGAGATGATGATGAAAAATTATTCTCCTCCTTTTTCTCTCGACGGAACTCTTATTTTGACAAACATACCCAACAACTGTTATTCTGTTCTACCCCCACCACATTCAAAATAAATGCGTTCTTTATTTTTCCTAGCAATCGGCACGCACACATCATGTGTGCAATATAAACCTTTTGAATATTAAAAAATTGATTGATTAAGTTTATTCATCTATAGTTTTTAATTTAAAAGATGGCGGAAGAGAAATATGAGAAACAGTTAAATAAGTAATGTGGGTGAGCGAGTGAATGAGTGAACAACTAAACAAGAAGATAATAACTATTTTTTACGCATTAAAATAAAAAAATTCTTCTTTTATAATTCAATCATCTTTTATAAATTTATTTTTTCTTTTCCTCATTAGATTGGAGAGTAGCAATGTAATTTATTTTATACACCAACCGTGTCTTTTCTGGTCAGTTTCTACCTTAAATCAATCGAGTTCTACAAAGAATAAAGCCCAACCTAGACGTCAACTGGAAAATCTCGTTTGGGTTGTTGTTGCTAGTGATTTAATTCTCACGTGCTCCAAATTTTATTCTCTCTAGAAAGGAGGAATTAATAAAGTTTGAAAGTTATGTCCATGATATTATAAAGAATTAAAATTTTCTGTAAAAGTTTGGAGTTTAAAATGTTGTCATATATATTTTTCCCTCTTTCCCAAACCGGTTGGATTAACAAATTAATGGGCCACGAGATGGTCAAGTCCAGAATACAAAAGAAGTTTTCAATGTAAAGTTCTTCTCTATTCCTATACAGGTTTTCCGGCCACCCCCATCGGTAATATTCAGGCCACGAAACCCATTAAAAGAAATACGAAATAATGCACTTAATGGTGATTGAATTGCAGTAGCATTAAAATAGAGTGGGAGAGAATCGTGGAAGAGATAATAAGAGATAAGGGAGAGAATCATGGGTCATAATTAAAGGGATATGATGCACTTTTTTGTAATTAAATATTGCATATGCACTAATTTTGTAAATATTTTATTTATGCACTTTTTTTGTAATATTTTATTAAAATGTACTATAATATATAATTTATCCATTATATTATGTGTAATACAACAACAAAAAAAGTGTGGTGAGCAAGATAACAATTCCGGAAATAAAAAATCGAAATGTATTTGTTGAAAGTGTGGTAAGACATGACACTTTAAAAAAAATGTATTTTGTACTTGAAGCAAAGATAACAAAAGAATCACCAACCAAATATGGTAGACAATGAAGATATTGTTGCTATGATTATGGAGACTAACAAGATTGGAAATGACATGAAATGATGAATCGATTATGGAACAACCAAACATATTGTCAAGAATAAGACAATGTTTAAAGTCTATGAACCTATGAATGATAATTAAGAACTATTCATGAAAAATTCATTAACTCCAAAGGTGATGAGCAAAGGTAAGGTGGTTCTCAAGTTATCATTCGGGACGACAATCACTCTTAATGATGATAACCCATTGTATTTGTTAGTTTTTTAAACAAATATGACATAAAAGTCTTGTTTGATGCTAACTGTATTGTATTTGTCCTAAGATGGCATGTACGTCGAAAAAGAATATAAATCTAATGTCATGTACAAATTAAATGTTATGAATGAAAATTCATCTTTTACTTATATGGTTTCTACTTTTGATGTTTGACATACTAGATTAGGATATGTAAATTATAAAAACATGTGTAACATAAGTAATCTTAGTTTAATTCCTAAGATTAATTTTTCTGATTTAGAAAAATGTGTTATACGTGTTAAATCTAAAATTGTCAAGAACTCTTTTAAAAAACTAGAAAGAAATTCACAATTATTAGAATTAATTCATTACGATATTTGTGAATTTGAGGGCATATTAACTAGGGGAGGTAAAAAATATTTTATAACATTTATAAATGATTACTCTAGATACACTCAAGTTTATTTGTTAAGGACTAAAGATGAGGCTTTAGAAAAAATTAAATCTATAGGGCTGAAGTTGAAAATCAATTAAATTGAATAATTAAAATTATTAGATCGGATAGAGGAGGGGAACACTTCTATTGTAATGATTTTTGTGAGAATCGTGATATAATTCATCAAACTACAACCCTTTATAGTCCTCAACAACATGGAGTGACAGAACGAAAAAATAGGACACTTAAATAAATGATTAATACATTACTTCTTGCTTCTGGTTTGCCTAAAAATTTATGGGGGAATCATTAATGACTACTTGTTATATACTTAATCATATAACCCATAAGAAAACTCACATTACGCCTTATGAATTATGAAAAAAGAGAATATTCTCTTGTTCATTTAAGGGTGTGAGGATTTAGAGCATTAGTAAGGTTAACTGATCCTAAAAAGCCTAAGCTTGGAGCTAAAGCAATCGAATGTGCTTTTATAGGCTATGCACAAAATAGCAAAGCCTATAAATTCTTGACCATGGAATCCACATATTCTGTTAGCCAAAATATAATTTTAGAGTCTAGAGATGTTGAGTTCTTTGAGAATTCATTCTTTAGGAAAAGATCAATAGAAGACACTGATAAATAGGATCAAGAAACAATTCATCATTAAACAAATGATGAAATGGAACTTATTATATCTACTGAATAAATAGAACCAAGAATAAGTAAGAGAGCAATGATAGAAAAAATATGTGGCCCTGATTTTTACATGTACCCAGTAGAAGGAAACATGGATGGTATTGTTTCTTCTAATATTTTTGTAACTGAGCATGGTTCTAGTGATAGAGATCTATTGACTTTTATAGAAGTTATGTCCTCTCAGGATTCAGATTTTTGGCAAGAAGTCATTAATGATGAAATGGATTCTATCATGGGTAATAAAACTTGGGTCATGGTGGATTTACCTCCTAGGTTGTAAACCCATTGGCCGTAAATGGATCTTTAAAAGAAAAAAAAAATCAAATGGATCCATAGATAAGTATGAACCTAGACCAAAGGTTTTAAGCAAAAGGAAGGAATTGATTACTTTGATACATATGGTCCAGTAGTAAGAATTAGTACTATTAGGTTATTAATTGCATTACCATCAATTCATAAACTTGTTATACACCAAATGAATGTTAAAGCTGATTTTCTAAATGGTAATTTAGAAGAGGAAGTTTATATGGAGCAACTAAAAGAGTTCGTTTTGAAAGGCCAAGAAAGAAAAGCTTGTAAAGTTGTTAAATTTTTATATAGCCTAAAATAAACACCTAAGCAATGACATGAAAAATTTGACTAGACGATTGTTTCCAATGGATTTAAAATAAACGAATCGGATAAATGTGTTTATTCTAAGTTTAGTAAAGATTTTGGTGTTATAATTTGTTTATATGTTGATGATATACTTATTTTTGGTACTAGTGAAAAAGTAGTATTAGAAACTAAAACATTCTTATTTACTACTAATTTTGATATGAAAGATATGTGGGAGACTAATGTAATTTTAGGTATTAAAATTGTGCGGTCTCAAGATACTATTTCTTTAACTCAGTCTCATTATATTGAGAAGTTGTTAAAAAAGTTTAATCATAAGAATTGCAAGATAGCCTATACCCTATATGATCATTCTATTAAGTTATTTCCAAATAAAGAGGAATAACATCTCAGTTAAGGCATGCAAGTGTAATTGGTAGTCTAATATATGCAATGCAGTGTACTAAACCTGATATATCATTTGTGGTTGGAGTATTGAGTATGTTTACTCATAATTTATTGAGATGCAGCATCAAAGATACTTAAATATCTTAAAGACACAATGAACTATGCATTATGTTATACATGATACCCAATTATGGTAGAAGGGTACACATATGCAAACTGAATAACGGATTCGGAATGAAATAAAATCTATATGTGGATGGATATTCACTTTAGGATGATGGATAATTTCTTGGGGTTTCAAGAAACAAACCTTGATAACACATTCAACTATGAAATTAGAGTTTGCTTGCATTATCAATTGCTGTAAAAGAAGTCGAATGACTTAAGGATTTATTATTTGAGATACTACTTTGACCCAAACCACTGACATCTATCTCAATATATTGTGATAATGAGGCATCATTATCACAGTCTTATAATAAGGTTTATAACGAGAAGTCTAGACATATAAGTTTAAGACATAGTTATGTAAGGGAGCAAATCAATAAAGGGTTGTTACCTTTAACTATATCAAGTCAAAAGAAAATTTGACAAATTCTTTTACAAAAGGCCTAGGTAAGGATGTAATATGTAAAACTTCTAGGAAGATGAGTTTAAAGCATATGAATGAGAGATAACCTATAAGTAGAATCCAACTAAATACTAGAGTAACATCTAGTATATTAGTTCAATGGAAAAATACTTATAGTAATAACCAGTATACACTAGACAAGTATGAAGAAGAAATTTTTTAAAACCATCTCAAAGTTAGTGTATGCTTGTATGGAGAACAAAGATGATAGGGTAAACCTTTAATGAATCTATGTCCGGTTTGGAGGATGCATGTTATACAAGTGCATCTAATTAGATCACCTATGTAAGTGAATGAAGTGAGACCGCTTTTGCGAGACTTAATTATTAGCTATATAGACACGTATAATATATTTATTATATACTTTTTAGATTTGAAAATATCCAACAATCTTCCCCTATTTTCATAATCTTGCAATCCTTTTTTATTTTACAATCTTCTTTCTCTTATTAGATATAGCATACATAAGTAAGAGGTGTCTCTCGACTTAAACCTTTACGTAGTCTATATTACAAAATATCTGAATTCTTAGTAATGTTAACTTTGAACTAAAAATCTTAAAGTGATATATTGCTCAATAGATATAGTTTACGGAAACCCAACACATTTATGGCACTTCTTGGGTTTCGGAATTGGTTAAGTTGGATAAAAAAAATAGTTGTAATGTTAAGAACTTGGATTTAAGTCATGAAAATAATATTCTTACAATTTATTTTCTAAATTTAATTAATTCATTAATTAGGCCAACGGTTAAATGGGTGTTTTGAAACCTATAATTAGGGTTGCAAATCTACCCAAAACAATTACTTAAAATCATTCCATAGGGGTGTTTTGAAACCTATAAATAGAGTTGCAAATCTACCCAAAACAATCACTTAAAATCATTCCAAATCCTTATCAAATTCTTAGAAAAATTATCATTCTTAATATTTTTTTCATGTTATAATTTTCTTCTCTGATTTATAGTTTTCCACTAGATTTATTTTTACCTAACAAATTCTTGTACAATGTAAAATATTGGTTTATCTTATTTTGGGAGACTAATTTGTAGTAATCTTGTGTAGCAAAAGTAATGAGCGAATATAATTTTAAAAAAAGAGTGATCAACCATTCAATTCAGACGATAATATTATTATTTTACGTCAAACTACAAAATGAATTGCAACATATTGTGCAACAGATGGGGTATATCCATGACAGCCAGTGTGCAGGGCAAATTTTCAGTTTTCATATCCATGTCTTTAGCGGCGGTATATAGATCCATGTGAAATGAATGTTGTCTTCTGCTTTAATTAAACCAAGTTAGGTAATTAGATTTAGGCAGTTCATTTCAAGGGGTCACTCCCTTTTTTATATATCATGCTCACCCCCTTTAGTGACGGACCGGAGCGGCGGTTCGGTCCGTCGCTATATCAGTGAACCGTCGTCTTAGCTTTTAGTGACGGACTGAACCATCGCCCGGTTCGTTTCTAAAGAGAGTATGCAAGATATGTAGGATCAAAGAGTATACTCTTGATACTTTCCGTAGATTTAGGTGTTTATTGATTGTAAACATACAATATCTATTAAACATGGTATATATTGTATTTCACCGAAAATATCAGCTCTATTTCAATCAAGGTCATAATTCCCTTTCTCTAAAAATGGCTCTTGCTGGATGAAAATAAGAAAGTCCAAGAGGCGAAAGATAAAAAATTAGTTGGGCTGGCTGACCATGATCGAATGTAAGAATAGCCCGAGTATGGCAGAAGGGTTAGGCTGTATTGGACCAAACTTTGGCCCAGTTTCACTTTAGGATTAGGAACTTTACTTTGTTTTGGCATTATCATAAACTGACGTGACATTATCATTTTCTGATATAAATAAAAACCCTTGAATTTATCATCAAACCCTCTCTCTCGCTCGCCTGGTTTTCGTCTGCGGCAGCTACCTCCTTCCAACAGAAGAATAGATCTCTTCGATCTCTCCGAGTAGCCGTCGCTATGTCTCAGGTAAATTTCTTTCCAGTACCTTAAATTTTCATTCTTTTTCTTTTGTTTACCCGAATTCGACCTTCTACTTTCGTAGTATGCCCTAATAATCTCATCATTGTCTTTCGTATTCCTCTTTTCATTGGTAGTATTTGATTATGTGTTGTGTTCTGTATGTTATATATTTTTTTGGCTTTCTAATGCGACGGATTGGAAATTGCTAGTCTTTTTTATTGGATAAAGATGTAATAATTTTCTCGTTTTGCTTTAGGTTGATAACCGAAATTCTTCGGCTGCCAAACGAGCACGAACTGATGGTATGCCTCTAATTACAAATGTGTGTAGATATATGTATAATGCTTGTGCTTTGCTCATCACATGTTTTCAATGCATATATACACCACAAAATCAAGCCTGTATGTATATGTTCCCTAGTTCAGAGTATTGAGTTGTATGTGTTGTGTAAATACACAGTCCATCCATAGTTCATAATAGTGGGCGGGAGAACTAATTCTGGAGGTTTGCTCATATTTCGCATAGGGCAGACTTGAACCCTTGTAATCGTTGCCTTTACATCTCTAGATGGACGACCACTGATGTGTTGGCTAAGAAACCACCGCCACAAGCTAGCTGTGTATCAGTCACCGTTATATGAATAATGTTTTCATATATGCGATATATGGTGCCAATTTAGTAATATTCCTAATAATGTATTGAGAATTATATAAATAGGTCACATAAGAGAAAGGAAAGGTGGTGAAAAATATTATTCTCCAATTCTCGCTGTCCCTCTTTTTCTCGTTCTCTCTCTTTCTTTTCTCTGCTAAAATTCTCTCAATTCCTCTTTTATTTATGTGCTTTAGATCTTACAGGCCAACTGTGGTATAAGTGTATTAAGTAGAAGTGAACAGTAGTCTTTACAAGATATTTGAAGAAAATGAAGTTCGCATTTGAGTTGTGAAGTCGCACTTTTTATTTTGGCACTACACAATTTCATGCTTTTGGCAATAGTAATAATTTTAAAATTAACTTCACTAACTCCTCACTAAACCACCACACTATATATGCACGTTTGTTGTTCAAGTTGTTTCTTGTTTCTTGCCAATGATTGGAGTTGTTTTTGGCCTTAGGTGGTCGTAGGGAAGATGACTGGACTTGTCCTAGCTGTGGCAATGTCAACTTTTCATTTAGGACAACATGCAATATGCGTAACTGTACGCAACCTAGACCAGCTGATCATAACTCGGTAAGATGAGTTTTATTAGCATCATCATTATTTAAAATTTTCCTTCCTTGGTGAATTAGTAAAAAGGCAAGCATATATATGTATATAAATGTTCCATGCAAGAATAAGAAATGAACATTATATAACAAGCACATTCCAAATATGTTCTTTTTCAAGTATAAATTATAAACTGTAATTGGAGTCCTGTGGAAGTATCTTCAAGAACTGCAGAGTACTCATGTTTGTATTAGTTGTAATCAGAATTTTGGTTTCTCTGATTTGAGCGATTACAATTCTATTCCTGCTCTGATTGCCGATTTGCTGGGTCCTTTATATTTATTATTTTCTCGATGCGTTCTTGTAATGTCTTATTTCTGTCATTTTGTTAGCATTGCTGTTTTCATTTTTTTGCTAATTTGGGGGTGGGGGTTGAACCAGGACCTCTTGCTTGCAAGAGGCCTGGGGCATACTTCTTCACTTTATAATTTGTTTTATTGAAGTTTTTTTTTCATCACTATTTATACCCGAATTTTTAATAATCTGTTAGCTAGTTTTGAGTCAAGTCACAAAAAGCAGGAGCAAGATCTATAGTGAAAGTGTGAAATTGAAAAAAATTAAAAATCAGTGCAAGCTGGAGCGTCATCAATAAATTATATTTAATCTTGTTAGTTTCTTTTGTGCTAAATAATCGCATTACAATTGGTATGCCAATTTTTACGCCTAGATAAAAAAATTCAAGAATCTCATAGTGTTGGTGGTTGTACATGATAAATGATGGTAACTAAAATGTTAATTAAAAATCGAAGCACATAAAAAACTGTAACATATCCAATAGTAGGAGTGGTTGTACTATATGATGGCAACTAGAAGAGGAATTAAAATAAAAGCACATAAATATAACTGTGTGAGTGGGTTACATTGAATTGTTTCACCACATTTCTCTCTATATATCTCTAATTGCTCTGAAATTTGAAAATTGCTCTCCCCTGAAAGTTGAGGATCTCACTATTTCTTTATTTCTTTTCTGTGAAATGCAAAAATTTCTCTATAAAAGTGGAAGTTCTCTCTTTCAGATTTCTCTCTGAAAGTGGAAGATTTCTAACGTGTAAGTTAACTAAACAATTGTTTAATTGTTCGCTATCTTCTCCTATATAACATATTCTTCTCTAGTAATAACAACCTATGACCAGCAATTCCATATAATGATGAATTAAAGAATTAAAGTGGGAATTCTCAAATTAAAATTGTTAGAACGCGGATTCAGAAATTTGGATATGTATATTGAAGCAAATCTACTCTCAGTTTGTGTACCCTGCTTAGACGAATTGTGTGTTCTAGTTTTTGAGAACTAACTTAACTATTTGTTTCTCTCTCTTCAGTGAACTTTCTGATAATCACTAAATATCAAGAACTTATTAACCAATTATATTCTCTTTGTTCAGAAATCTGCTGCCAAGCCAATGCAAACTCCGCAAGGTTACTCGTCCTCAGCTCCCTATGTAGGTTCTGGTGCACCGTCTTCAATGTATATGGGTGTACCACCTTATGGCTCTTCGATGTTCAATGGATCATCTATGCCTCCCTATGATGTTCCCTTTTCTGGGAGCTCTGGATATCACTACAACTATGACAACCGCCTGTCTGGGGGCAGCCCATATCGCCCAATGCATCTATCTGGTCCAACACCTTATTCTAGCGGATCTATGATGGGAAATGGTATATGCACTTCACGTGTAGCTCATTCTTGTTCTTGTGCTTTCCTCTTTTACACTCATTTCCTTTTAAGTAGGGAAATGCACCTTAACAAAAGATATTTTGCGATATGATACCTTACTGTTAACAGTATTGTTACATTTAATTTCCTGTGTTCATGGTAAAATTCTTTCGCTTTGATCTTTGATACTTAAATTCCTGATATAAAGTTAGGATGTATCTTCTCTTTCATTTGAGACATGCTATGGGCGTGTCAATATTATGATCATAACCGTGTTACAAATGTTGATCTTCATAAATTTGATCCCTTCGGAACTGCATTCTTAGCATCATATGCAAAGGAATTTTCTTTATTGTTTTTTTGGGAGGTTGCATTTCCTAGCTTCATTTTGTTTTTTTCTGTTTACTCTCAGGCGGGATGTATGGTGTGCCCCCCCTGATGGACCGATATGGCATCGGTTTGCCTATGGGCCATGCTGCCATGGTATGTATAAAAGTTTGCTACTTGACTTGGTTTATACCCATGTGATGTTTATTTTGGTTTATCTGATGCTCTATTCCTCCCATTCACCTTGCCAAAAAAAGTTCAT
Source organism: Panax stipuleanatus (assembly GCA_020205555.1). Taxonomy (NCBI): domain Eukaryota; kingdom Viridiplantae; phylum Streptophyta; class Magnoliopsida; order Apiales; family Araliaceae; genus Panax; species Panax stipuleanatus. The sequence continues at coordinate 1,240,504 of CM035126.1, read as the reverse complement.
TTTTCTGGGATTGATAGCTTCACCACCTTTCGTACGTTTTTTCTGCTAAAATGTGAGATCCATATGATTTCTCAAACTTCTGTGCAGCAGGGGCCAAGGCCGGGATTTTTTCCAGAAGATAAACCTCTAAAGAGAAGTGCAGGTATGCAATATCTACGCCTTTATATGTAAGCCAATGATGATTGTGGACTGAATTCTTATGCACTAGTTCATTAATTCCTAATGTATGCCTCTAGATGGAACACGTGATAACGATTGGGCATGTCCGAAGTGTGGAAATGTGAATTTCTCCTTCAGAACAGTTTGTAACATGAGGAAGTGCAACACGGCAAAGCCTGGATCTCAGGTTTGAACTTCTTTCTTCTCTAAGGCTATACACTGGTTTTCTATTTGACAACCACAATATTGAATGGTCTTTGATACCAATTTACATTCAGTTGTACTGCATCACCTTATTATTTGGTTGCAGAAAACTTTAAAATTGATGGCTTCCGTTAGACCATCTTAACAGTTTGATTCATAATACAGTACACAAGATGTTCCAATATATGTTGACTTGTAGTATTTTGTTTGTGTATGCAGGGTGCAAAGACAGGGAAGAATTCTAGTAAGTCTTAACTCTTAACCGTGCAAACATGGTTGTTTGTTGAACAGAAAAAGAATTTTTTTGATTAGTCTACTAAAGGAAAAAACAACTTTAGATATGATTTATTTCAAATGAATTACTTTTCTAATATATACGTTTATTGTCCTTCAGAACCTGATATGCCTGACGGGAGCTGGAAGTGTGAGAAGTGCAACAATATTAACTATCCTTTTAGGACCAAGTGCAATAGACAGAACTGTGGGGCTGATAAGCCATCTGATTCCAAGAAGTCTCCTTCAGAACATGTTGATGATAATGATCAGGTCTGTTGTATGATGTGTTTAAATTCTATGTCCATCCATTGCTCGAGTTCTTTAACAATCTCTGTACATATTGAAAATTTAAAAAGCATTCAAATTAGGAATTTTTATTTAATGAATGATCTCTTGCCACAGCTTCTCATTGTTACTTCAAATTTATTTTCCTGTCTGATTTTGTGGATAGATCTTGTCGTACTTGTATTCATTTTCAAGTGTATGGTTCTAGTACCTTTTCATTTATTAATTCAAAGTTGTCTACTGTTCCAGTGAGTACTAGGCATGTTTTGAGGGTTGAGAAGGTTCAGAGTTGTCGTTCAGCATTGCTCAGTATGGGTGTCTGAAAGTCAGTCATGTCGTCTTCCTGTTGCAGCGACTGTCAAGTTACTGTGCCTTATGATCCGTGTCAAGTTGTATTAACTGAAATTGTGTGGTCTTTATGGATCTTTTATTGGGCTACATTTGTGTCTGCCAGCTTGTTCTAGCGAGAATTTTCAGGTTTGGTTGTTATTCAATAGGATTTGTACTTGGTATCTCATCTATTGTAGTGGGTACTTTAAAATGCATTTGTGAAATGCTACTAGCGGCATAAATGCCTATTGCAGCATGCATTATTCTGTCGTCCAAAATAGTTTGAAATGTGTCTATGCAGTTTACAATCACTGTTTCAGGACATTTGCTTTATCAGACGTTTTCCTCTGATTTTTTCCTCAATTTCTGTAGTCCATGATCAATTTGATAGCGAAGATTTTTTGAGATGGTCCCTTACAGCAGGTAAAACGAATGCAAAGACTGTCCGGGTCCGTCCCTTTATGTGGTCTGCAAAATGTGTTACATTTGTGACCATACATCAGGGTAAAATCTTTCTGCTAGACTTTTTAGGGCTGGTTTAACTTTTATCCTCTCACTTCCATTATTGATTCAGACCATGGTTCTGCGTAGGCCGTAGGGCTGGCAACGGTGTGTCATGTTAGTGAATTCATGTCTTATTAAGTCCTGTCAAGTTATATATTGCATTAAGTAGGTCAATATGAACATTTACACTAACAAGCACTAACTTGTTATTACTTGTGTTGAACTTGTTGGCCCATTTAATACATAATTGTGTTGTACAAACTACTAATGCACATTTTGCTTATTTATTATTATGTATAATACACCATCTATTTAGTGCAAGTATTCAACAAAATATGCTTAAACAAATCATCAACGAATTATAATTTTGTTTATTTAAGGTAAATTATAGTCTGATATTATATGTATATGATAATTCATTTAAAATTATTTTAATTAAATTGGTTTGATTGTGTTAACTTGTCGACCTGTTTACAATGTGTCCAGCTGATTTAAGTTGTGTTAAGCAAGTTGACCCTTTGATGACATGGAAAACGTTTATACTGTCTTACCATTTTATCGTATGTTGTGTTCGTGGCGTGTTATTGTAAGTCAGCAAATTGTTACCCCCCTACTTTTGCAGCAGTGTGGTTAATGAGTGAGCGCGTGGTCTCCTTGTTAGAGATGTAGAACTTGAAATAAGAAATTTGTGATGCTCTCAAATTTGGGTACTTTTAACTCTGAATAAGGTGCTACACGGTACTACAACATCCACATATATTTAGCTATATAAGCTTAATGACACGAATGTAATTACTATATTATTATCTTTCATCCCAGATTCTGTAACCATTATTTGTTCATTATATCATAATATTTCTTATTACATAGTAATATCGATCCATTACAAGATCTTCTATTCCTTCCTCCTTTTTCTTCCTTTATCCTTATTGGTTTAAGCAAAAATGAGCATTTAATTACTCAACAAGTATAACAATTTAACAACAAAATAAAGAATTATATGATTATTATTCAATAAATAATCAATAGTTGTGAAACACTTTGAATAAACTGGAATAATACTTTGAATAAACCAGAATAATACTTTTCCTTCTTTAAATATATTTTGAGATGATGTAATGATCATTTATACTGAGTTGGTCGTCGGACCAAGAACTTTCTTTTACTTTCATTGAAAAGGACTACCTGACATTAAAATCGTAAATTCGATATCACTTGCGAGTATGTAGGTGATCAACCTTATAGTACCTTATGTAGTACAACACTCGTGCGTTTAAACGACTATGCGTTTAGGTTTGACATCTTGTGTGTCAGTCGAAAACTTGTTTAAAACATTTATTTGTTCATCCTCAAGCTTATCTTTAATTCATATCAAAGCAATTGGATTTGGACAACTTAACATAACATTAATAATATTTTAAAAGATTTACTAACAAATCGATAAAATATTTTAATATTTGTCTAGCTAGAACAAGTGGCATCAACATTTCCTCAAACAGTTCATGGATATCGAATTTTATGTCATAACATAGCTTGTATACTTGTACAAATACTAAGATTTGCTTAAGCATGGAATTCACACAATCATACAAGAATTGTTTCAATTGATTTTAAAAATATTGCATAAGCTTCATAAGAATATAATTAGATGAAGTTAGAAAACTTGCATAACATAAAGTTAGACAAGAGTTCGAAACTTGCTACAAGTAAAATTTGTACAAGATTAGAAACTTACTTTAGCGGTTTTTAACTTTTGACGTTAACCGCCATTTGTAAGTCTTACACATTTAATGCACATAGACATATCAATTAGACACGTATAAATGTTACTCATGGTTTACATTAATCATATTTCAAGTTTTATAATGCATGTTTCATAAGAATTGGAATACTATTTCCGTTCACTAACATTTTACTCGGCGTTTCGACGTTCGTTTGTCGCACGTTCGACTTGTCTAACCCGAACTCCTAACCTACACGCCATTGCGTACAATTAATATGTCCAATTCATTTACAATTCCTTGGTTTACATTCCCTTAGACCATATTTTCAAAGTCCAACGATTATAACTAGGAAATACTCGTCAAAAATGGCTTGGTGCCACGACGTTTTGAAGAAACCATTCCGATTTGCCTCCAATTATACAACAGTCCTAAAAAGGTTCAATTTCAACCTTGATCACGGCCCTAAATCTAAATTCTTAAAATTACCTTTCTGAATTATCTTGAATCACCTCAATCAGAGTTCATACAAAAGAGTAGCCTATTGTTGCTCCGGTGCGCCTCGCGCCCAACCGGCAGTGTCTTAGGTTCCCATTTTATCAATTTTGATTGTTTCGCCGTTTTCATCGCGCCTACTTCGTACCTTCATAACTTGCAAGTCCGATATCGGAATGAGCTTGTTCTTACGTCTATTTCTTCCTTGTAGCATCCTCTTTAAATTTCTCGGGCAGAATAATTTTCCCGATTCTCTAATAAACCTTTCAATCGGCTCAAAAATCCCTCGTCACTCAGTTTTTCAACTTAGTGTTCTTAAGGTTTAAATTTTTAAATCTTCGTAACTTACTCACCCGAAATCGGAATAAGCTCGTTCTTGAACTTACAACTCATATTTTCTACATTCTACACCATCCTCATGAAACCTTAATTATTCAGAATCATTAACTCACATTATAAATTCACCCGGGAATTATTACGAACTAGGATTTCAACGTTTAATGTCTTTTACTTAAATTTTCGCCATAACTTCGTTATAACATATTTTTACTCTGTTCCAATTGGAACATTTCAACAACTCATATACTTCTAATTCCTTCTCGGATTTTAAAACTAACTTACGAACAATGGTTTTAAACTTGTCCATCAACAACTAACACGTTTTTCATTCGTTCTTCGTTTAGTTCGATATTTCGATTACAATTTCACTTTGCATACATATATTAATGATTTAAGTCAACTAACCTTATTTCTCCGGAATTCATATGATTCACATTAGGGGTGTTAAAAAAAATGGTATTTTTGGTTTTTAGGGAAACCGAACCGGTTCGGACCGGTCGGTTCGGTACAAAAGGCAAGCGGTTCGGTACTAGTACGCGGAATCGGTACATACCGGTTTTTCGGTACCGGTTTCGGTAGGAGCTTTGATCGGTTGGTATAAATCGAACCGGTATATACCGATTTTTTAATTTATTTTTTTATTTTTTTAATTAATAAATAATTAATAATAAAAAAATAATGATTATAATAATAAAATAATAATTATATTAATTTTCGGTTTATTCGGTAAAAATCGGTACCGAACCGGTTCGGTATACCGGTCCAACCGGTACCGGTATCGGTTTCGGAATTTAGCTACTTTCGATTTCGGTTCGGTACCGGTCCAGTTTTTACCAGTTGCACACCCCTAATTCACATGAATCAACTAACAACCACCAACAAGGCACTTCATTAACAATCTATAAAACATTTAAGAAATGTAAAGCTAGGGTTCTTCGTTCTTACCTTTTGGTTCTTGTTACTTGATGAATTTAATTTAATTAGCTAGCTCTTGCTTCTTGATTATCCGAAATTTATAGGTGGAGCAAGAGTAGGACATTTTGGTCATGAAACCACTTTCTAGCTTTTCCTACAAGCTTCTCCCATAAGCTAACCTAATCTAACCACCTAACTAACTATGGTTGAAGTGGCAGGGGATGGGATGACAATCTTCTCTTGCAAGTTCTCATCTCCCATTGGTTCATTCACTTAGTTAGGATTTGGTTAACCTAACTTAATCTTCTTCACCTAGTTTAGTTACTCTAACCACTTAGTTAGTCGCAATTGTTGATTTTTGACTTTCATATTCTTACTATATAATTTTCGTATTATACTTCTTTAACTTCTGAAATTCATTACACAGTTAAAAATTTGCGTTTTTCGTTTTCAAATTTTATTAGACATTTCGTCTTTTCTCGTCATATTAACGTTAGCACGTTTTTCGGAAAATCGAAAAAACGTAAAAGCGTTTTTTGGATGAATAGTGTTTTTTCCGTCTTTTTTCACAGAAAATTTTATTTTCTTATACGGATTCAAATTCGTAAATCCTAACACGTAAACATATTTCAGGTTATAGAATCGACCTTTAAACACATAATACAAAATAATATTCATAAAATTTTATTTTATTCAATAATATTATACAGCACTTAATTATAAGCTAAGTAAAATTTCTCGGTCGTTACAAAACTTTTTACTTTTGAAACTATTATTTTAGATCAATGCATCAGTTTTAGACTACATTCAGTGTGTGTTACTGAGTTTTAAAATGGACAAAAAAGTAAATAACACAAGTGAATATTTTATAATCTTTATTGTACTTGTTACATTATAAACACAACAAAATTAATATAAGGTTAAAATAGTATTTTGAACGTAAAACTTGTGTTTTCTTTCCATTTCCTTTGGTAACAACTTGAAAAAAATTAATAAGTTTTTTATTCTTTTCTTTTTCAACAAATTTAAATTTTCCATTCTTTTCTTTTCCTTTAAAAACTTGGAAACTTAAAAGATATGCGTAGGTTTTTAGAAATTTATGTGGTAATTACTTATTACATGCCCGATTGTTGCTTGTATATTATGATATCAAAAAAGCACTATTAGTTTTTATATATATATAAATCTTAAATATTAAAAGAAAAAGTAGTATTAATACTTTCATTTAAGAACATAGGGGGAGTATAAGGGGTATATGAATAGGTTGTGGTATATTATATAAAACTAGTAATAATTCTTATTGAAACTTTTAAGAGAGAGAGTTTGTTAACGAACATGCCTAAAGAATAAACATGTTCTAATCCGAACGGCCAGCCAAGACATAGAACATAACTTTGATTATTTAATCGAGTAATTTTGGGACAGCTCCGGTACAGGCCTTCATATTTTGTACCATCTTATCTTTGATAAGCCTTCTCATTATTTTTCCAGAAGAAGATTTTGGAATGGTATCCACAAATTGCAGCACTCGAACTCTCTTGTATTGTGCCACATTAGAGGCCACAAAATTCATCACCTCCTCTTCACTCTGTTTCGCCCCCTTGTTCATCACCACACACGCACCGGGTATCTCCCCAGCCTCCTCATCCGGTAGCCTGCAAATTTACTACATTTTTAGGTCTAAATTTTTCATATAGGTATGTAACAACAATCAACAGTAGTTGATGTAGATCAAAATTTTCATACCCCACGACAGCAGCATCCTCAACAGAAGGATGAGTCAGAAGGATGCCCTCTAATTCAGCAGGAGCAACCTGTGCATGCAACAATCAAAAGCACGAGACATATCGAGTCAATTCAAACATAATGAAGTAACAAATACTTGTAGTACTTGCTGTTACTCTCAAGGTAGGTCTATAACATTTCTTACTTGGAATCCTTTGTACTTGATTAACTCTTTGATGCGATCCACAAGAAACACATCTCCATCATCATCAATGTAGCCAATATCACCAGTGTGTAGCCACCCATCTTTATCAATGGTGTGTGCAGTTTCATACTCATTTTTGTAGTATCCTGCATGCCATTTATTAATTACTGTGGCACGTGATTTTATTATAATGGTAAATTTTTATTAATTTTTTTACTTGTTACCTTCCATCACACATTGACTTCTAACACAAATCTCGCCGGGAGTGTTTTTGGGGAGAGATTGATTTGTGTCGGGATCAATGAACTTCACTTCCAAATTGGGAAGAATAAACCCAACCGAGTGTTTCTTTGCAGTACCATGGCCTTTATTTGGATCACCATGTGTAAGTGTAATGCAGCTATGCTCTGTCATTCCATATGCCTGGCAGCAAAGAGATAAATATGAATATATATATATATATAGGATAAGGCTCACAAACGGACTGTTCGTTTACGAACAATCTTTTTACCGTATACTTTTAAATTGAATAAGTGGGCCTAATCTCAATTATGTATTAAAAGTATACGGTAAAAAGATTGTTCGTAAACGAACAGTCCGTTTGTGAGCCTTATCCTCTCTCTCTCTATATATATATATATATATATATATGTATGTATGTATATGGAACGACGACAATGAAGTATAGCTCAGCTAGCTTATTACCTCTTGAACCACAACATCTGGGAACTTTTTCTCGAATTCAGTAAGAATCTCAGGGGCAAGAGGAGCTGCTGCAGTCATGATTGACCTGAGCTTCATCTTACCAAGATCAAATTCATTGACAATCGGATTCTTAACCAAACCTAAAATGATTGGGGGTACAATGGGTGCAAATGTGACCTCGTGTTTGATTAGTGCACTAATAAATGCCCGAAGCTCGTACCTACCCATCACCACCACTTTCCCCTTGTTTCTGAGGGTCGCGCAACAAATTCCGGCAAGTCCATATATATGAAAGAATGGTATAAGGCCTAATGTGGTGACATTTCCTATCAATTCTGGCCCCACACTAAAGAGTGAAGAGCACAAATTAGCAACCAGGTTCCGGTGGCTCAGCATTACGCCTTTTGACAGCCCTGTGGTGCCTGATGAGAAGGGAAGGGCACATATATCAGTCTGCTGTACCGCTTGGTTCATGATACTGTCGCTGGCTCGTGCCGCTGCTTCCAGCAATTCGTTCCAATAGATGGTACCTTCAACGCGCTCTTCCCCTACTACAATTACCGGTAGTCCTAAACCTTTCACCTGTTGTTATTAATTCAAGAAAACACTGTTGTTACATATGATGTTGCTACTCTACAAATGTTTGTATCGAAAATTAATCTACCTTTTCATAGGTTACGGCATCGGTGACAATGGACTTGGCATCAGCCGCGTCGGCCTGCTTCTTGATTTCAGAGACGTGTGCGGAGGGATTTGCACCCGAGAACACGCCCCCAGCCGCCATTATTCCTAGAGCTACAATTGGATATTCCACTATATTTGGGAGTGCAACCATCACCACGTTCCCCTTCCTCAGACCAAGCGACCTCAAGGCCTTAGCAAACCTCTTTACATCCCTACTAACCTGTCCATGTGTGTACTCTTTTCCGGTGAGAGCATCCACAAATGCCACCTTTTCGGCATACGATTCTGCATTTCCAAGTACGAATTCGGGCAGGGTTGTGTTGTCTGGAATAGGGACAGACGGATATCGGCTTCGGAAAATATGTTGTTCATGATTTGGTGCCATTGTTAGCAAGTTCTAGGTACGTAGACGAGTGCAAAAGGTTGATTGGCGTGAGCTTAATTTATAGGAGATGGAACAAGTGTATGGTAATTGTTATTAATAAGTTGTACGTGCATTATATAGGTTAGGTTAGTTTGTAATTAGGTGCTCGTGCATCCTCAAAAGGTGAGATTGTCATGGGGTTTAATAGGTGAGAAATTGTTGAGTCATCTTACAGTACTGACAGGGTTACATTTATGTATATTCTTCTACCTATAACTTTTAGTTGTTTCAAATTTGGCAAGGAGTTGCAAACGTTTCCTTACCTTAAAAAATGGATCAAGAATAGAGGCGAGAGTGTAGGTTCGAGTTGGAAAAAAACTGAAAGATTCGATTCTCCATGTATCTGAGATCTAGCTTTCCAATAGCACAAGGATGATGACCAAAATATATAAAAGGGATGATTTAAATTCGTAAATACATCTTTTATATATATAATTTTAAAATCAATTAAAAATGGTTAAACAAAACACAGAGAGAAAATGATGTGTGATTGTTGTTGGTCACAATCATTTGACCCATCCACGCATGTATGTGTTGAGATATTTCACATGAATTCAAAATCGGATAAATTTAATAGTGTAAATAGATTAATAAGTATGGTGGATTATTCATCTAAAAGAAAATTAAAATGAAACAACAAAAACAACTTAGTAAAGTAAAGAAATTGACCATAAAAGAAACATAACCCTTTTTCTTTTCTTTTTGTTTAAGGTCAAGATTTTGTATGTCATACAATACAACCTTCGCATAAAAATTACTACGTTTTTTTTTATAAAAAAAATATCAGATTTGAATACGATATTGATACACTTTGACATAAATTTTGAATATTGAATTTAAAGTTGTATAATCTAATATTGATTGATTTTTTTTATAAAAAAAAATTTGATATGTAAGTTCGTTCTTGCAAAATCTTAGTATTGTAGAAAAAAAAATTATACTCCCTCAGTTCCACTCTTTTACTCTACTCTGTCTACTTTATTGTGTAATTGAGTGATTTTTGTTGGCCATTACAGAGCTTGTAGAATAAGAGTAAGATGTCTTAAAAATTTATTCTAATTTATTATTCTAATTTCCCGTAAAGAGATATGAATGAAATTTAATACAAATTTTAATTATTAAATAATGGATTCTCTTAACATGTGCCCTAAGGGCACATGCTAAGCACACAGTTCAAGAGAACATTCTCTTGAACTGTGTGCATATTCCCTTGATTTTTGTATTTATACCAAGTTCAAGGGAATATGCACACAATTCAAAGAAATAATCTCTTGAACTGTGTGTTTAGTATATGCCCTAAGGGCACATATTAAGAAATTCCTTAAATAATAGTATTAATTTATGTGCATGAAATAAAATGACTATTATTAAATGGAATGGAAGTAATTTTCTTAACTTTTATTAATTTCATTTTAGAGAAAAATAGTTTACCCTTGAATGTTTATCTTTCTCGTTAAGTAATTCCGTATAGGATTAGTGGGGATGGGTGATTTTTTTCTTTTTTCTTTTTCCTTTTTTCTTTTTTGAATGTCCTTCCCCGGTTAACTCCATTCATTTCAAAATTAAATATACATTTATAAATAAATGACTACTTTTAAATATGCATTTATACGGTGAGTGAAGGAAGGGGAAGGGGAAGGGGAAGGAGGAGGAATTAGGGGAAGGAGTGCTGTGCACCATGTAATGTAAATGTATGGAAGAGGATGTTGAGGCAGCTCATCGGACAATTTCAAGAGCTCTTACAACTCTACCACGATTCTCCTTTCATTCTTAATTTCCACCCAAACACGCCGCTACTTCAACCAGACCACAGGTGTGCTCTCTCTACCTCATCTCTCTTTCTCTATGTACACATCTCTGAATTTAGATCTATGTTGCTTCAAATGCCGAATTTCTATTCTCAGCAACCTAACCGAACATAATTAATTTCACTTTCCCCTCTTCTTATATTCGTTGAGGTTATTTTTATGCTTTGATTCTTCAAGTAATTTTTGCTTTAGCTGTGTTTATGGCTTTGTCTGCGCGAATATGAAATATCTCCAAATTTTTGAGCTCTCTCTCTCTGTTTTTTTAGTTTCCCTTTCTGTTTCTCTTGCAACATTGATCGGTTAGCCTTGAAATAGAGGAATGGCCTGGCTTGATGCTTCTAATGCTATTTTCATTTTGTTCCCTAGTTGGGATTTTATGATGAAGTTCTTTCATGTGTTTATGCCTCCTACTAATTTTCATCTTTGTTATCAATTTCACATGCGAATTGATAAAACCATCTTTCCACCTCACATGAGTACTAAGGCTGACAGAAACCTTGTGGAAATATCAACTTTTTAGTTATAGAAATAACATTTCACATTTGACACAAAATTGAGCTCCACTCCTTCAACTCTCATTTAGAAACCCAAGTATGTACAGAGTCATATATATAAATGATTATTTAACCGTTCTTTGGAACACTTTGCGAATTTTGTGTACCTACTGTTTTAGATGAGCCCCTCTGCACAAAGTGCCCACTTTTAGAATTTGCAATCTCCCAAGTACTAGAAATCCTGCAATGGTTTTTTGATTAACCTTTTCATTTTTAAAATTAATGCTTTCATGTGTTTGGTCTGGAATGTGAATTTCCCTAATGTTGTACGAAAGACGTTCTGTAGCAGTGATGTAAGATGTTCCTTAGAGCTCATTATTCATATTTCATTCAGTTCCTCGGCCAGTTAGATGACCCCTTCTCCTATGTGGTTAAGAAAAGGTCTAAAGTTCCTTTTTGACATTAATTTTAATAATTTAATTTAATTTTTATTGTTTTAACATTTTAGCATTATATCTTAGAAAGTCATATTGGACGTATGTGACTTGTTATGCATGTGTGTACGCATTCCTAAACTAAACCCAGTATGCATGCTTTTAATAATCTTGAAAGCTTTATGAGTCATTTAAACTTAATGAGGCATTGTATATGTTACTAGACGTTAGCTAATGGTAGTGAGTTGGAAAGGCATTGCCCAAACTGATTGGGTGTTTTACTTCATAGGTTCATTCTGTAATTTAACGGTTGCAGTGACTGTACTATGGCTTAATAAGACATCTTGTCTCCGTACTGTCAAATATCTATTCTGACATTCCAGAATCTACTTACTGAAAATGTCAAAGTGTGTACCAATTTCTTTATAGCTTATACTCATAATTTGGTTTCTCTGATTGAATATCTTCGGAAACCTCTTCAAGCTCCTTTAGCCCTTTCTTGGTCTGGCAATGACGATTTTTGAAGGGGAAAATGTTTCCCCTATATGTAGATATTTGAAAGTTCAAATCTAGTGTGGCCCTTTCTGGAAAAGGAAAAGTGGCTGGGGGTGGATGAAAGAACAAGAAAATCTTTATTTCTTGATAGACCATTCCACAAAACTTTGTATTTTAACACGTACTAGCAGCTTCTGTCTTACTCTATTTCTGTATCTGTACGAGATTCATCTATTTTTGTAACAACTTTTGTCTCTTTCATTTCCTGGTTGTTCTCTCATAATTTAGTGAATTTACAAAATATCCACAATATCCAGGTCCTAAAAGTTAGATGATTTTCTTGTTTGTGTTGGATCACCTCACCTCAAACATGTTACAATATCCCAACAGGGACATTATCTCTTTGGGGTTTTGTAACTATGGAACATATATAGCCACACATACTCATAATATTTAAACTGATAAAAGACTCTGGCTAGTGTAAGATATCGTAATCACCGTTTCAACATTGTATATGAATTTTGTGACATTCTACTTTTGAAATATGTAACTTCTCATAATCACTACGATGATTTAAGATGGTTTATGTGGGTTGTAGTGTAGTTTTGAGTAGGCTATATAGTATATACACATGCATGTCACTGAAATTGAAATAATGTAAGTTGGATGGGTGTTCACTCTGTGATGACTGAAAGCTTCAGTTTTGAAGTGGTAAATTTCTGGACTGTTTGGCTCTCTTATGTAACATGTCTGCCTGAACTTGATCTAATTAAAGAGGTCATTATTCTGAGAGGCTCATGGAGCTCTATGCCAGTTGTGAGATTTCCTGAGAAGGTCTTCAGATTTTACAAAATCAACATAAATGCTATCCAAATTTAGGAAGAATTTACTTGTTAAACATGATTTTAACGTGCAAAATATAGGCACTCATTAATGGTGGTGCAAGTCGTAATATCTCACAGAGTTACCAGATGTTTTTATTGACCTAGCAATATTGGTACTTGCACACCAAAAATGGTATTCTTATTGATCGATACTCAAAATATAGCTTACCCATACTTTTCCTTATTCTCTACTTCTAATTGCACAAATATTAATATTGTAACTTTATTGGATGCTCAAATATCCCATTTGTACTAATTAATTTATACGAAAAATCTTTTACGAAAAAAGGTTTTATTGCATTTAGAATCTAAGGGAAGTTTTAATTATAAGCATTCATATAAAGCTACTCCTAGCATACTGCATTTAGCCTATGTGGTGTACCACGTTCCCATATCGGTTCCATAGACCGAAACAAACTGTGTTCTAGTTAACATTGTCTTATAGGCTCTTATGATTATAATTTATATGGAGTTGGAATTATTGCACAATTATAACTCCAAGAATTAATAATTTTAATTATTCAAGTCACAGAAATTCGAAATTTGAGTCTACTGCTCCTTTTATGGTCTGTTCTAACACATGCTTGGCACAAAATTGGGTCATTATCTCAGGGAATCATGATTCATTCATTTACAACATGCCAAAATCTTGTGATTAGTAGAGTGTCACAACCATTAGCAGTCTGGTTAGAGTATTATACACATTTTTAAGAAATTGGAAAGAGGAAAGACTGCGAGGAAGTAGAGAACAGGGGCGGTACGGAGAAAGGAGGTCTACTAATTTTTATGCAACTTTTTTTTTACGTATGCTGTTGAATTTGGTTCGTAGAATATGTACATAAGCGCACTAATCCTGGTGCTCATCATGACTCGTTTCATATAACTTGGTAGTGACCAAGTTAAATCAAAACTTGCAGCCTCTGCATCTGATGTTATGGAGGTGATTACCAATATGACTCAATTCACACATTTTCTGACTGACACACGCTCACATCTTTGCATTAGGCATGGTTGATGTCTTGCCTTTATGCTCCCTGATGTATGTTAGATCAGTACAAAACTACAAATGAAGGAAGTCATCTTTTTTCTTCATTTAAAGCCCTGATGGGGTGATGAACTGTTCTGGCTCTAGCAGCCAATCAGATTCAATTAATTATCTTAATTCTTGAATCTGCTTAATCATAGCTTGTGCCAGTGTCATGTTATGTAACCTATGTTAGTATCGCTTGAACCGTCTAGACCCCTTGGGAATCAAATCCTCAAACATGTTCGACAAAAATTTCTTGTAATTATCAAAGTATGGCTGGGAGATAAATTTGGATATGGCTCTTGATTTTTTAGTTGTAGATGTGAAGAAGCCTTTTTAGTCTGCGCACTTGTGCTTATGTTCATGTAAGCTGGGAAACAGTAAAAGAAAAAAATGTTAGCTGTGAATGGTGCCTACTCAAATTACTCTTATCCTTTATTTATGGTAGCAGATTTATTAGCACTTTATATAACAGCAATACCACATTGTTTCATGGCTATGGTTTCAGATGCTACTTTAAAGTAGCTATGAGTAGGAATATCTGAATGGTCATTGATTGCATTTTGGGCAGATGGTATTTTTTGAATCTTGATGGTAGCCCCCCTGAAGATGATTGCTGCAGTCTCACAACGGAGGATGGAAAACCTGAAAGGCCTAGAAATTTCAAGATGTTGGAACCTGGTAAGCCTCCTCCCACCAAAAAAGCTCGAACGGATCGAAATCGGATAGAATTTACCGGAACTACTAATCCAATTGAGGTTATGGAACAGCAAATTTGGAAAGAGTTTCCAGAAGATCTTTTTGATGCAGTCATTGCAAAACTTCCTGTTGCCACATTTTTCCGCTTCCGATTAGTATGTCGAAAGTGGGATTCATTGCTGACTTCTCAAAGTTTCTCCCAGCAATGTGCTCAAGTACCACAGGCCCAGCCTTGGTTTTATACCATTACTCATGAAAATGTGAACACTGGAGCTATGTACGACCCTATCTTGAAGAAATGGCACCACCCTACCTTTCCTGCTTTGCCAACTCAGATAACTGTTTTGCCAGTGGCTTCTGCTGGGGGTCTTGTTTGTTTTCTTGATATTGGACATAGAAGCTTCTATGTGTGCAACCCTCTTACTAAGTCTTTCAAAGAGTTGCCACCTAGGTCAGTTAAGGTATGGTCACGTGTTGCTGTTGGGATGACTCTGAATGAGAAATTAACTACTGGTGGCTATAAAATCCTTTGGGTAGGTTGTGATGGGGAATATGAAGTTTATGACTCTAAGAGAAACTCTTGGACCTGTCCCGGAAGCATGCCCTCAAGTATTAAGATGCCACTGTCATTGAACTTCCGGTCACAGGCGGTGTGCATTGGTGGTGTGCTTTACTTCATGCGTTCAGACCCTGATGGGATTGTGTGCTATGATATGGTGACGGGAGTTTGGAAGCAGTTAATAGTCCCAGCTCCACTTCATCTAAGTGACCATACACTTGCAGAATGTGAGGGTAGAATCATGCTCGTGGGGTTGCTGACCAAGAATGCTGCCACATGCGTGTGCATATGGGAGCTGCAGAAGATGACTCTCTTGTGGAAGGAGGTTGACAGAATGCCAAATGTAATGTGCTTGGAGTATTACGGAAAGCACATTAGGATGACTTGCTTGGGCAACAATGGTTTGCTCATGTTGTCACTTAGGTCTAGACAAATGAATCGTCTAGTTATCTATGATGTATCAAAGAGGGAATGGCAGAAGGTTCCCAGCTGCGTGCTGCCTCGTGGAACGAAACGACAGTGGATTGCATGCGGCACGGCATTTCACCCGTGCGTGACAGACTTGGCCTGATCTTGCTTGGTTCCAGATTATGGAAGCACTGACCTGATTCGTGTGAGACATCCCCCCTTCCGCTGCATGCTTTCAGCACCAGTCTGGAGTCCATCTCTGTTTGTGATGATAAAGAGAAAATGATCCCATGGAATCACAAGTGTTGTCCTTTTCTATTTCTGTACAAACATCTAGATGTTTTGGAGAAGAAAAACTTTTAAATACTGATTTATAGTTGTGTAATAATGTGGTAAGATTTTGTTTCCTCTTGTTTGATGCAAAAGCTCTGTATGTTGAATTTGGAAATAATCTTTGCAATTGATTTCTAGGAAGAATTTTCTTGTTCTGCCTCTTTAATTAGCCTATACCTGCAAAATATAAACATAGAAAAATATTCCTTATCCTTTAGCTTGGCGATATGATATATTGTGCGGAAAAAAATTTCCTCGGTTTAAAAAAATATATATTTTTCTATAACTACACTTGAATAAAAATCCAGTTTTCCAAATAATTGCTAGAAATGTAGTAGTGTTAACATCTTTGTATTCAATTTAAATACGAGTAACATGTTAGGAACGGAACTTGGTCATTTTATAATTTAAAAATACTAGTGTATCTCTAATCTTAAAATGAACCAAAAAGGGAGTATCAACTTTTTTTGTGGAAAATTCTACCAGACATGGATCAGTTAAGCTTCTGCTTAGTTCCCTCCCTTCATTATTAAATGCAAAACCTACTGCTTAAAATATTTGCCAAATCAAATTTCAAGGCAAAGAAATCATCTTTATCCTTTCAGTGTTCGGATACTACATATTCTGAGTCTCTGACAATCAACATAGGTTCAGCTAAACTACTGCACATTTTACCTCAAGGTGCATAGCTGCTAACCATTTTCCACTTTCATATCAAATTTTTCTCAAGTTCAAATCTCTGACTTAACCGAACAAGGACTGGCAAAATAACTTGATTGGTACAACGATACGCGCGTACTTAAACAGATTGGCATACTCATGTTTGCAAACAGAGTAAACAGACTGGTATACGATCGTTGTGCATATTTGTATGTAGGCAAAACAAGAAATAACATAGATAACAGATTGATAACAGATTGGTATACGATGTGCATGTTTGTATGTAGGAAAAACAAGAAATAGCTACATTACAAAGTCAAACTAGAAAAACACACGGGGAAGGGGGTGAATAGTTCTTCACAACATAAGTAAACATTGATCTAGTAAAGGTAATCTTGCATTTCTGCATATGGGCCAACTCTAGGAAAAAACACATCGCTTGGAGAAGCCATCAACACTAAATCATGACATGATAATTGTTTGGTTACGCCATGCCGCCACTTGTCGCTGTCCTGATGATCTGAAACAGAGCTGGGACATAGAAAAAGAGTCCATCAGAAAAACTGAAATACAGTTTACAGTCGAACATGTTAAAAGCCAGAAAACAATTGCGCACAAATTAGGTTATAACTTAATATGCACTGACATTTAGCTATTCAACTCAATCCAATCTAAAATATGCTAATGCGTTAAGATTATATTTTCAATAACTACACAAACCCCTGACACAAAAATTACAGACCAACCCTATTTAGACTAATAACTTCTATCTAATGAGTTAACAAACATATCTAACATTGACGGCGAATCATATTTCATACCAAAAAAACTGTATAAAAATGTGAAGCAATATAACACTATCAAATGAACAGCAGCTAAATAACAATAAAAGGAGAACTGAGGTTAATCTTACATGAGCCAACAACTACAAACACGAAAAAACCAAGCAATATGGGGCCAACAGGATAGTTATCCCCTTTCTTTGAAACTGTTTCAGGCACGGCTCCTCGTTTGGTAATGTTTTTCTGAAACCTCTCCACCTTCCTATCAGCAAGCCGTTTTGATGTTGTCTGAAAACAAACAAATCGTACAGTTCATTCAATGATAAGAACCATATAATTTTATGTTGTCTTTCAAGTTTTGATGACATTAATGCAATTTAGAATAAATCATGTATGATAAGAACCATAGAATCATATACTCTCTCCATTCCAAAATATAAGCTCATTATTGACTTGTTGAAGTCAACTTGAGACATTTTCAACACCAGAATTGACAAGGTTTCCATTAGTTTTAGTATGACGACTATTGTAAACTCTCTAAAAAGTGCTAATCATTATAAGATTTTTAGTTTCAAAAATGTTAATGAATCACCTCAATTAATTTTGAGCTTGAAAATGTCTTGAATTGACTTTCAAAAGTCAATAGTGACAGTATAATTTGGAAAGGAGGAAGAATATAAGATCAAGTTTGACTTTCAAAGTCAATATGATATATTTTCAAATTCAAAACAGAAGCAATTCATTCACATTATGAATACGATAAAACTTATAATTAATACTTAGTATTCTTTAGTTAGTTAACAATTTTCATAATTGTGTTGTATATAACCGGTTATACGAATTCATATTAATTTTGAGTTTGAAATCATATCAAATTGACTTAAAAATTTGAAATTGATCCTATATTTTGAAACAGAGAGGGAGTAGTGTATACTTCAAGATCGACATTGATGTTCGAATCAGTAATGTCAAGCCTACCGGGTCAACTATTTGGGGAAAATATGATCAAATTATCAAACAGCCAAGTTCAAGTAATCAGTACCACAACAAACGACAAAGTGGAAAAAATCGACCATGACTAAAAAAGATCTTATTTCAAGAGTGTTTGTTTTAAAGTTTTCTGTAAGAAAAGAAAACACAGAGATTGAATAAAAGTAGGATTTTAAGAAAGAAATTGGAGATTCTACATTTACATTGGGGATATACTCGTAAATCTTAAGGCTATCACCAATTATAATAGAGGAGAAAAAAACTTTGATCTAATATCACGTATCTCAAGTAATCATTACAACAACTAATACGAACACGCCTAAAGACTTGGCGGGCGGATGTAAATCTCAATCATGAAATTTCAACCAAAGGCAATACAAATTTCGAACACGAACAGCTAACGGAAAATTGAAGCAAAGTTAGAAACAAGAAAGAATAATTAGATGCGGATATGAAAATTACCATGGCTAGGCTACGGGGAGATTTGGGACCGTCGGATTCAGGTGATTGATCTTTCAGTTTCCTCCGGCGAGGCAAGTAACTCTCCCCTTGGTATTTGTCTCAGCTACTTCTCAACAAACTCCCTTTAAAGTCACCGGCTTGCCAATGATGGGGCAGAACACGTATAACCGGACACGCGTCACGGGACGATTGGGCACTGCAAGCAAGGCTGGTTTCCTGGACCGGGGGTGGAAGTAGGAAACAAGCACAAGCTGCACAATAGCCCAAAACAACAGACAGGTATCAATGTGGACTTTACTGAGATGGCATGGGCATTGTGGGTAGTCCAAGTTCAAGGGGTGTAGTGTAATGGGCTCATGTATAAAGGCGCTATTTTTGGCCAATGGGCTTAAATCACCCTCGTTGGGTTTGTTGTTGCTA
The DNA here is from genome assembly GCA_020205555.1 of Panax stipuleanatus. Lineage (NCBI taxonomy): Eukaryota > Viridiplantae > Streptophyta > Magnoliopsida > Apiales > Araliaceae > Panax > Panax stipuleanatus. The sequence continues at coordinate 1,221,078 of CM035126.1, read as the reverse complement.
AATGGTAGAATTCAATTCGATTGTATATAGCAAGCAGGACCGGTTCATCCTTGATAGTCCAATTATTCTTCAAATTAAAATACAACTGACGGAGGACCTTGCGATCTGTATTAATTTCCTTTTTCAAGATAGTCACTATGTATGTATGTATGTATGTATGTGACTACTAGCTAGCCAGCTAGCCTACTACTGATCTTCCAGTTCCAGTGTCGTGTTTTCTGAATGTACTGACTGGTAAAGTAAACAAAACTGCTCGACAGCTTAGGATTTCCAACACGTAACCATGAATTGAATTTGTCCTATCATATATAATTGTTAGTTGTATTATTTAGTTTCTGACTATAAAATTTATTAATTCCAATTACTCAAAACCAGCTCCACCTCTTTCAGACAGTTGTTAATTATTACTACTTGTTAGAGGATTTGTAATGCTGAAGAATACTAGCAGGATGAATTCGAAAATTAGTTTTGAAGCTTGATGCTCCGTCTTATACATTATTTCAATTTTAAACTTCATTCTTGTATCTTCTTTATTGGCTTTTTTCTTACCTTATCATTCTTCCCTAGAACACTATTGATTTTTTAATTTAAAATTAACGTACGTAGATTAAATTATTTAATTTTAGTGAATACAATAATGAATATTTTAAACTATTTAAAGGGTAATACTAAATGCAAATGTAAAATTTATTATTTTATAATTTTTATAAATTACATCAATTTTAAGTTTAAAATATTATAAATTAATTTTCATAATTTTATAATTAAGAACGTAAGAGAATAGTAGGCTTTAAAAGGGTATATTTATTATGTACTTCACTGGAGTGCTTTCATTGTTCGTCTTTTTTTTGGATTCGGTTAATATGAACTTATGAAGTGAACTTCATACAAAGTTTACTTTATGTTCAATATAATGCTGACCCAAAGATATGAGAATGATCTCTCTGCCTACAGTGACATGAATCATTTGACTTTTTTATTTATTTTTTAATGGAGTATATTAAGAAATTCAATTAATTCCCGCTGTAGTTTTGGACTTTTACTCTAAGTCTCTAATTACTTTGCTTAACAAACAACAATTTTTTCAATTGAAATCGGAGATCCAACCATACTGGCGCTACTGTACGTAGCTAACTAGGACATCAATTGCATTTATGGCTCGTGGGTCCTCCTCATCACATAGTTGCATGGCATATTGGCATGCATGATTGAGAAATGGAATGTGCGCACCAGCAGCTTTTGACTTAGTTTGCAACACCAGGGCCCTTTTCATCGAAAGGGGCGAGAGGATCTGGGAGGTTCAATTTCCCGTTATTGAGTAGTGGCGAAGCCTAAAAAAAAGTTAAGTGGTGTTAAATTATTAAATTATATCTATAAAAAATTTATTACATCTTATATATATATATATATATATATATATATATAAAAGATAGTGATCCATAATAATCATTTGTTATGGATATTATTCCAGTAAAAATAGCAGATCTAATGGTCGAGATCGACTTGGACATGGGATCAACCGCTAGTCTTTCTAACTGTCAGTGCAACTTCTACTAGCGGTGGTTAGAGAAATGATTAAATTACCCTCAACTTTATTTGGATTTTTAAAGTGGCGTCGTTTTTCTTGGCCACTAGTAAAACTTGCAGTCAGTCAACTTAAAAACTAGATCTAATCTAGTTACTGCTATCGTGCGTTTGCTGCAAAACGAACGAGAGTATTAGGATGCTTATTTATCATCGATATCACTCAACCTTATTTTTTGGTTGAAAATGGTTTTAATTTCTGTTGGTTGAGGCAATATATGGAGTCTGTTTTAGGCCTTCATTTCATCCGATTATTAGAATAATTTATGCCTCGACCATAGTAGTTAAGATGTAATATTTAATGTACTTCTATTTGTAGGTAATTTCAATCAATTGATACATGTTTATTCATAGATTTTTTGTTCTTTACTTGAAAGAAACAATCAAATACATAAGTCTGGAATTTGAGTGTAGTATGAAATATTATCACCGACTTCAATGGACTTCTGATAGTTCTTTTGATTTTTTCATGAAAATATTAGAGAGGACTTATACCCCGCTTGTTAGCAGATTTAAACTCAATCATGCTCATGTTTATTTGTAATTGGTCCTTCGATGTAGGAGAGTTATTGCAAGATGTTTACATGACAGGTTATATCTATTTGGAAATTAAAAACAAATTATTTCAGGTTGTTATCTCTTTCCTGACCTCTCTCTTTTATCTGTTTCTTATCTTATTCACTCATATCCTAATTGATATATTACAACCATTTGTTAGGACTCTACGATTGTTTAGTCATAACTCTACAAATTATTACTATGGATCATTTTCTATATGATAAATTCACAACAGAAAATAATATTTTATTATAAAACTGTTGTTATAGATCCTATAACGACGATTTACAACATCGTTATACATTTATAACTATATTTTTGTTGTGAAAATGCGTAGCTAGTTGATTTGGCAAATGAAAGGCGACTGATTGAAACAAGCATTAATTTGCCCGGACTGCAGATTGTGACCGAGCTAGCTAGCAACAAGGACCCATTCATTTGAAAAGCTAGTTTGAGTGGGATATATGTGGATCACTTGATCATTTCACAAAATGGCTGAAGTGCTTCCCGCGCCAACCAAAACGAAGGCTGCCGAATCCATTTCACTCTTTGTTGCAAGTGTTGTGTTATGAATTGCTATTTATCTCGATATGATATTATAAAGCGGGAGTCTATGCCACGTTTTGCATCTTTTAATGGCGTGTCCCATATATTTATGTCATTTTGTTTGGTGGAGAGCATGCTCACATGCTGTACGTTCGTACGTATCACCTAATTCTTCATATAACTAAATTACTCCCAGCTATTACGCGTTTAATTGCTTAATGGATCGATTCCCATCTCTCTGATCCAAACTTAGCATAAGATTCTAAATGACACGCAGATGTTTTATATAATTTCATAGCTAGTTAATTAAAGAAGAAAAAATTATATTATATATTTGATATGACAGATCAACTAGCTTGCAATTAATCGTAATAATATATTCAAAATAAAATGTTGACAATACATAACAAATATCCTTAATTTTATATACAAGCGGTAGCAAGTTAGCTTTCAAATTTATAATGTCAAACTGTGTGGGACCCATGTTATGGCTAGGTTAGGCAACGTTAATTTTTACTAGTGGTTAATTAGGTTAAGAATAATTAAAGCATAAGATTGGATTGGTAGATCCCACCAATCGTCACGTGGATAAATCGCTATCAGAGGCGCTGCCCCACCATGAAATTGTTCTCGATCAGGATCAGGACAAATAGCTCTATTACTTTAAGCCACAGAGATTAAAGTAATGCATTGTGTAATTAGGAGTACTTCAGATCTCATAATTTACATTTCTTACAATGACATGCATCCACGTGTACGCTTATCGGACCGTCCATATTGGTCATGTTCTGGTGGTGTCGTGATGGTGACATGGCAGCAGCCGGCATCTTGACATTGCATGAGGAATAATAATAATAATATAATTAAAACACATATATAGTAGTATATAATTAAGGAATTAATTGGAGACGGAAGCTCTAATGACTAATTAATGAGACTTTAAACCTTTATTCTTTCTGTCCAAGTCATCCTCACGTCATGCATTTTGTTTGATGCAGTTTCATAGCGAGTCTCTGTAATTAGTTAGCTTAATTAAAAGTATTATTATCTGTATTTATATATTGTGCAAGAATAATGAAAAAAAATTAACACGTGGCCTGGCCTACTATTTAAATTAATAATATAGAATCTACTTACTATTTTATGTATGTTAATTAAGATACAATACAAATGTGAATGCACAATGAATGAATACATATAAAATTAATGCTATTTGTTTAATAAATTAAAAAGTTTTCCATCCACGCTAAGTTTAGTCGAAATGGTTTTTTTTTTCAAGAAAAGTAATACAATGAGTTGCGTTAAAAATTGAACTCGGGTATAACTTTACTGTCATGGACTCATGGTTCAATTTCTCCTTTGTTTATGCAGCGTGACTGAATTACTTGGTTATTTTTTTTATTATTCTCTCACTATATATATATATGTTTATACATGTTTAATTTGTATGTGTGAATATGTTTTAAACAAATGTAGTTTGGATGGCGATTTGGATTTTTTTAGTATAAAAACCAATAAAGTCTTCCTTAATTAAGATATAAAAGTTTGAACTTTGTGAGTGAGGCTACTCCATTACTTCTATATTGTAGAGTAGTAGTAACTCCTTTGCGGCTTGAGTGGACTTTCAATGCTCATTTTTAATTAATATTATATACTTTTTCAGAGTACTTTCCAAGTTCATAGGCTTGAATTTATGACTTTTCTGTACTTTGGCTTGCCATTTTGTGATAATTTTTTTTTATAAAATGATGCGACATACATAATATAATTAGTGGATGATCGAGTATACATGGGTGGACATAGTAATTACAATCAATTAATCACATCATGTTATAAACAACTTTCTGTAAGATTTTTTTATCATCAAAATTAAATACTACTATATAAAGGCATGTAAAAAAAAAACATGCTCCTCAATTTATTTTTAAAAACTATAGAGATAATGAGGGGATAGAAGTACCTAACCAAGCTTAATGAAAATAAGATGTTTCCACAAGCTTGGCACTATTATGACCAAATCTATATATATCGCAGAGACTTTGCTATATATCATTTGAGGTAGGATTTTTAGGTCTATAATTAATAATTTTATTATATATATACGTGAGGAAGGTAAATAAAAAAAGAGTAATGCTACAGACACAACTAATTTTACAACAGGCTGATATGACATACTCCACATCAGCTTTTTAAAAATTAAAATACCACGTCAGACATTAATAAATTAAAAAAAAAAAACAACAACAAAACCCCCTCCCTCTCCTTCTCTGCGCCTCTCTCTCTGCGTCTCCATCTCTGCCTCAGCGGCTCAGCCTCACGCCCTCTCTCTTATGCCTCACGCCTTCCTATGCGGCTATGCCTCACGCCCTCACGCTTCGACCAACGCCTCCGCACATTCACTAGAATCGTTGCAGAACCCGCCGGAACCATGGCTGAGAACGGTGTTGCAATCCCATCTGATGTGAATGATGCTCCCACTTTGGTATCTGATGCTTCTGATTCTACTACTTTTGATAATTCCTCAGCTACTTTAAATAACAGAGACATGTATGCTTTAGATGAGAAAACCATTCGTAGTCAAACAGGCCAACATTCTGCTATTAAAAACGTATTCATTCTATAGAAACAAAGGAAATTATATATATGATATGATTACAAAATCAACTTGGTAGATAAGCATATAATTCCGTCACTCAAAGAGATTCAATAGTTTAAATATTGCAAGTAGTATTAATGATTATTCATTCACATTCAACGAATAAGTTAGTTGTTTTTTGCAATGTGATTCAGACTTTAGATTAATAGGAAATTATTGTTTTTTCCTGATTCAACCAAAGACAGAACTTTATGGGATTATTTTATTCTTCAATACGGTGTTGCAATCCCATATGACAGAACTTTATATGACAGAATTTTTAATGTTTATATGACAAAATTTTTAAATTTTATGGCATTATTTTATGCTTGACTAAGGTGTTGCAATCCCATATGACAAAATTTTATATGACAAAATTTTTAAAATTTATATGACAGAATTTTTTTATTTTATTGGATTATTTTATGTTCGACTACGGTCTTGCAATCTCATTATGACAATTTTATTTTTAAAGTTTTGTATGCTTGGCCTTTGTATGGTTTAAACTTTTGTATTTTTAACTAAATAATTGAATAGTATTTCTAATAGAAACAATCATGTGATTGTCAGACAATGAAGACTACATGTCTTCAGATGAAGAAATTGTCATTGATGAGGAAGAAAATGAGCAAAAGTTAGATATTGAAAAGATTGAAGAAAAGAAGCATGAGATCAATAAGATTTTAGATGAAAATGAAATTGTTTTAGAACCAAAGGTTGGGATGATGTTTAATTCAGAGGAAGAAGTTAGAGCATGTTATACTCAATATGCTAAACAAGCAGGTTTTGGTGTGTCGAAGAGAACCTCTAAACTTGGACATGATCGGAATTTAAAATTTTTCACTATTTCATGTGTTAATCAAGGCAAGGCAAAAAGTAAGGCAACTAATGCTCTTAAACCGAGACCAAAAAAAATCTTGGGTGCAAGTCCAAGATTAATGCTACTTGTTGTCCTGATGGAAAGTTTACATTGACTACAGTTGTGCTTGACCATGTCCATACTTTGAGTCCTGGAAAAGCTAGATATTTTAGATGTCATAAACAGATGGACTCTTATGTGAAAAGAAGGCTTGAGCTAAATGATAAAGCTGGAATTCGTATCAGTAAAAACTATAAATCTATTGTTATTGAAGTAGGAGGATTTGAGAAGCTTCCATTTGGAGAGAAAGACTGTAGAAATCATGTTGACAAAGCAAGGCAGCTTCGACTTGGGGTGGGAGGTGCTAGAGCACTTCGTGACTATTTTGTTAGAATGCAAGAGAAGGATGACCGATTTTATTATGTAATGGATGTGGATGATAGGTCTCGATTGAGGAATATGTTTTGGGCGGATGCAAGAAGTAGAGCCACATGTGAATATTTTGGGGATGTTATAACATTTGACACAACATACTTAACAAATTTATATAAAATGCCATTTGCTCCATTTGTAGGAGTTCATCATCATGGTCAATCAATACTTCTTGGGTGTGGTCTAATATCAAACGAGAATGTTGGTACTTTTGTTTGGTTGTTTGAATCATGGATGAAGTGTATGTCAGGCCGAGCTCCAAAAGCAATTATAACTGATCAAGACCAAGTTATGAAGAGAGCAATTGAAATAGTATTCCCTGAAACTAAACATAGGTTTTGTTTATGGCATATAATGAAGAAAGTTCCTGAGAAATTTAAAGGATATTCTCAATATGAGGCAATTAAGAGGGATATAGACCGTTGTGTGTATGACTCCTTGAGTCGTGATGAATTTGAAGATAGTTGGCAAAGATTTCTTGAGGTGCATAATCTCTAAGATAATGAATGGTTGCAATGGTTGTATTATGAGCGACATCATTGGATACCAACATATTTGAAAAATACATTTTTGGACGGGAATGTCTACTACACAACGTAGTGAAAGTATAAATGCCTTTTTTGATGGTTATGTGGGGCCGAAGACTACAGTGAAGTAATTTGTTGATCAATATGATGAGGCCTTAAAGAGTAAGGTTGAAAAGGAGAACACAGAAGATTTTATTTCTCTAACTTCAAGAGTTCCATGCATAACTCATTATGCTATTGAAAAGCAATTTCAGGACAGTTATACCAATTCAAAGTTCAAGGAGGTTCAAGATGAGATTAAGAGAAAAATGTATTGTCATCCTTCTCTTCTTAAACAAGAAGGTGCAATTTCTACATATCAAGTTGTTGACGAGATAGAAATTAATGATGCTATAAAGGAAGTAACCTTCCATGTTTACTTTAATGAAGATGAATTGGAGGTACAATGCAATTGTTGCTTATTTGAATTTAGAGGAATCTTATGCAGGCATGCCTTTTCTGTGCTCATGATGATAAAGAAAATTAAAATGTTGTCATCAAAATATATTCTTCCACGGTGGAGTAAGGACTCGAAACGTAGATATACATTTATTAAATGTATTTACGATAAATTGAGTGGAAATCCTGAAGCACAACGTTATGATAAATTGCAAACTTCTTTTTATGAAGTTGCATCAATGGCATCAAAAACTGAAGAAGTTGATGACTGTGATGACAGTTTTAGCTAAGCTGAAGGAAAAATTGAGTCTGAATGTGTCAAGTAGTGAAAGTGGTTAAACATCTCATCACACACCGGGTGCAGTGACAATATCTAATGAAGTTATTAATGGGACATCAAAGGAATGTATTAAGGTGCTTAGTCCTTTAGTAACTCGAAGTAAAGGGGACCGGTGTCAAAACGAAAGGAATCTAAAACAGTCCAAGTGATTAGGAAATTGAAAATAAGAAAGAGACAGGAAGGGAACAAAACTAGCAACAAAAAAGGAAAAGGAAAACAGGTACTTGCTTATTTAATTTTAGATAATAATCTATTTTATTAGTTTCTTTGTTTTATTATATATATATTTGTTTATCTGAATAACTTGTCTAATTCATCTATTTCTTTCTAATGAAAGAATTCTCAAGTGGCACAAGAAATTGAAGTCGACGCAAGTGAAATTGGTTTGCCTACTTTAAGTACTCCACGAGATCATGAAATGGGAACACAAAAGAGAAGTAATGTTCAAGTATTCAGAATAAGAAAAAATTATGAGATTAATTGTTTGAGATTTTAATCTACTATGTAAATAATTTACATGATTGCATTTTTTAAATCTAATTATCTATCAAAAAAAATTACTTTACTTATTTTGGTTAGGGTACAAATTTTACTTTTGGTTTCATTTTCATCTGTTATGGTCAAGCTAATTGAGTTAGCAGAACTGTTTCTTGAAATGTTGTGTTGTGTAGATTTCCTTTATATCCCCTTCGACTAAAATATTTTTTAATATTGAGTTTCTTTACCCTTCTTGGTTTTTGCATAGTGTCATCTGAGTCAAGGTTCTAGTGATGAATATATGATGCCACATTTTGGCTCTCCTTTATTTCCTGGAAACCAAATGCAGGTATAGTTTACCAAATGCAGATTTTCTTTATCTCCCTTTTGACTAAAATATTTTTAATATTCAATTTCTTTACCCTCTTAGTTCCTTGGTTTTTGCATACTTTTTTCTCTTTTGCTTGATATGTAATTTTTTAGATTTATTTCAATTGCATAGTGTCATTCGAGTCAAGGTTCGAGTGGTGGATATATGTTGCCATATTTTGGCACTCCTTTATTTGCTAGAAACCAAATGCAACGTCATCCAAATCAATTTTGGGGAAGTGGATGTCAAGTGCCAAATACTGACCAGCTTAGTGTTGATGGAATACAACAACATCATATAATCAACTCGAATCATTTGGATCTGCTACAAGTATTGTTACTACATTATATATTTAATTATGTTTATTATAAGCACGCTGATTTTTAAATAATTTAATACATTTTCTTTTGTTCTTTTTGTAGGCTCAACAGCATGGGCATCAGTTTAAGGATCAAGATGCTGACAAGTTCTGTTAAAATAAAGCTCAACCTGATGAAGATGACAGACTTTTTGTTTTTCCTTTTTGTGTTGAACACAACATAGTTCTTCATTTGTAATAGATATTATGGTATTATTTGCCTAAGGAAACGCTTTTATTTTTTTAAGCACATGGTGACTTACAACAAAGCTTTTTTTTTATTCAACATTATTTGAGCTTTACATCTATGAATATCTTTGCTCTTTATTTATGTTATTAAGAGATGGACATGTTTGATCCTCATTATGTTCAAGTTCATTGCATAATCTACTTCAACATGAACTAGATACAAATACAACAACAAAGCCTCTACTTGAACAGAGGATAACTCATTATCAGATTCATAAAGCTAAAAATAAGTAGACCAGGAAAAACATTGATAACAAACAATTGTGCAATTGGGCATTAGCGATTTTTATCAAGGTACTCCATTCCTCTTCATTTTCTATATATATATCTTTACAATATTAACCGGCAAACCCCTTGCCAAGTTAAACTAATGCAATCCTTAGAAAACATCCACTAATTCATATACATATTCTATAATTCTGCTATCATAAGACTGATAGTAATCCAAAATAAACAATAGCTTGATATCTTACAATAGAAAATTAATCATCTAGTGTATATAATTTTTTTGGAGTACTCTTGATTGGAGAGCTGATGAGGCAGCACCAAAGTAAATGAATGTTAAATGTTGAGCCCAACATAGCTCCTTTCCGATTCCATATTCATATGATGAATATGTAGAAGTTCAAAACCATTAAACTGTTTTGCCTCCCTTGTCATTGTTTTAGTTGCTGCTGAAATTGTAGAGCAGAAGTTGATTGAAAAAGAATAACAGAAACATAGCCTTTATTGTCATCACTGTCATTATCAGTATCTTCTATTTCACTGTCAAGGTGGAAAAAAAGAATGAAATGTAAGCAAATCACAAACACAACTGCATAATGAGCATAAAATGAACATATTTGCCTCAATTAGTAATAGCTAGTGTTTAGTGTGCTATTGAAAGTCCATCTGATTGCATTAACATCCGATCTAATACTTGCTCTTAGAGAAACTTTCACATCCTCAGTAGCCAAATATTATGAATCAGTACACTCTCATCGTTATAGTTATTATTTCTAGTATTATATTTGATAAATTTTAGTATTAACTCTATCAAATTAATTCAACCCATCAAACTAATTGAAAACAACTATATCTAAAACATATCTCTGATTTTACAACAGAATACAATGACGATAAAAAAAAATTTCAGTCAAAATTATAATTAGGATTGATTTTCCCATTCTTATGCCCTTGTTCTTCCATTAATAATCAAAATTAAGAACTAATACAAGGCAACAGTTAAAGCTAGAACTGTATTCATCAAAGAGAACTTCTCAGAAACAAAATGGAAGGTACACTTAAAATGACATACATTCTCAGATTTGTTCACCACTAAATAAAAGAGAACTTCTCAGAAACAAAATGGAAGGTACACTTAAAATGACATACATTCTCAGATTTGTTCTCCACTAAATACTAGCAACAAAAACTACCACTACTAGTCCATCAAGCAAAATTAATTGTGTCTGTAGCATTACTCATAAAAAAGAAGAAAAAAAATCAACTTATTTTCTTTTATGAACTTGAGCATAATTTTCTTATCATAATTAATTTCTAAAACTTAACTTTATATACTGTGGATATTATTTTAAAATTAAAGCAGCAAGTTAAATAAAATAAAGACCAACCAACCTTTCATAAAATGCATCACTTTTTTTAAAACGGATCGAGGGATGTTGCATAATGAAATTAAGAAAAAGGAAGAGAAGCATACACACGCCTCGCCTCGCCTCGCCTCGCCTCGCCTTATAGTATATATTAATTTTAGTACCATCCATTTTAATGGTAAAAATTCTAAAAATGAATGTTTTTGTTTCAAATAAACCAAAGTAGTAGTTAGTTGTCAAGGCATATCGTCCCCATTATGACACGTGGCATGAAATGCTTTGGATTCACCCACACATTAACACGCTGGCTATTGGCTTGGCTAATGTGGTGTGATTCTTCTACCAAAGATGAGAACCGGTGCGCTGACCTGGGGGACGTCCCTTTCATCCCCAAAAAAGAAGTGCGTAGGTATGTAGTGATGGCCTAATCACCTCGTGACATGCCTTGATTAAAGTGCCTCAATGAACTAACTTTATTAGCCACTTATTTTCCACTAAATTACAATAATACCACCGCTTCTGTTGCCCTATATTTCCCCCGAAAAATAATAAAGAACGACACTCAGGGTGTGTTTATTTACATCTGAATGCCTCTTAATAGATATGCCTCTGATTCGATTAGAAATTAAATTTGTTTGGTAAAAAAATTTTTACTCTTAATATTTTTTAATCGGTAAGACACAAATATAATTCTAAACCGTTTAAAAACACATCTGAATGAGTTAATATTTTTTTAGACAAAAATAACCCCTTCAATATTATAAAATTTCTCCTATATCCCTCTAATAAAATACACAATCCATAGTCCATCGCAATTTCTTTGATTTGCAAGTTGAAATTCACCATCTCCGGCAAGATTTGTTATGGGTTGATGGACAGTGGCTGGTGTTGGTCCCATGTCGAACAGGTCTTACTTTGGTCTGTACCGTGTTGGATCGGTCGGATTGACTGATTTACCTGTGATTTCTTGCTAATCATTATTGCTCTATTTTTTATTGCTGCGAAATCTTGGGTTATGCTACAATTTATCAGATTTGATTGTTATTGCTTAGAAACTGATTTATTGGTTTTGAGTTTCAAATCTTCACTATCCAGATTCGCTTGCAATTTCGGATCTGGACAGGTAAGGGTTTGAAGATTTATTTTTTCCCCATATGATTGATTTTGTGATCGGAAGTCATGGTGGTTTTCCTTTGCTGAATTCTTACGTGTTTATTACTTTATCCCCTCCATTAAATCAGTTATGGGTGTTTTTGTTAGATCTGTTTGCCTTAGTTCAAATGACTTTAAATGTGTTTTTGGGCATCTTTACTGGTTTTATCATTGGAAGTTTCTCTTTTTTGGATTTGGTTATACAGGGATGGTATTCATGGGTGGTGTGTTTGTTTGAAATCGTCCAGTGGCTAGAAGCCGCCTGATCACATTCTTGATGGTGGTGGTTCACGGCGGCGCTGATGAAATTGGGCGATGAGATTTATAGGATTTTTCAAGGAAAAAATGATAGAAAGATAAAACTCAAAAAGGAAAGAACAGAATTATTTCCGATGATTTAGAAATTAAGGAGTGGATTTTTAACAAGTTTTGATTAAATTAGTTCAAAGGGTAATATGATAAAATATCGTTATTAAGACGTTTTGAAAAAATTAATTATTAAACAATATTTTTTCATTCAGCTATAATTTTAAGCAGACTCTCTATATTATATTATTTAGATATCTAAACTATTCAAATTTTAACCCTCAATTTTATTAAACACCATCTCAATACTATTTAAGCGGTCATATTATGAAAAATATTATTCATTTTATAGACATAATGATGTATCCATATAAATATATGAATAATTAATTAATATATTTATTAGCAATAAAAATTGAAATACTTTTTCACATGATATTATTTTTTATTGGTTGTTTGGCCACGAGTTATCACATTTTGGCGAGTAAATGAAGAGTACTAATCTGGTGGGGTTATATTAGAAGCCTGTAACCAAACATGAAACTTTCACTTTAGATTACCGGAGCGGGGGAAACAATGAAAACACATCTATGTATATCATGACGATTCATGGATCATTGGATTGTGGCCTAATCTTACACTAGTCATCAACACCTTGCATCCCCATGGAATGGAATTGTTAGGAAGTTTAGGGCATTTATGCCATTTCGTCCATATTCGGTGGAGTTTATTCCTTCCTTGTTACTCCCTCTTGTTACTCTCTCTGTTTCTAAGAGATTGTCGTTTAAAGTTAATGCACACAGATTAAGGAATATAATTAATATTTAGCAAAAATATTATACTATCCTTATTAATTGTCTCAACCAATTATTCGCTTCCTAATGTTTCTTATTCAATTCAACCAATTACACTTCTTATTCAACCAATTATTACTTGGATTATAGCATTAAATTGAATAAGAATCATTGGAAAGGGAAGAAAGATTTAAATAGGAGAAAGCTTTAAATAAGGGTAAAGTAATAAAAAAATAGTTAATGTGTATTAATAAACTCAAAACGACAATCTTTTTAAAATAAAAATTACTTCTTAAAACGATAATCTTTTAAGAACGGAGGGAGTAATAATTTAATTATGTATATGTGGAAGGGCATTTGTCAAACTAAAAGTGAGGGGAGACACAAAAAACTATGGAGTTAACGACTTTCGCAAAGAAAGTTGGATAAAGCAGTGATTTTTGACTGATGTTAGTTGGAAGTAGGACTAGTATATCTTTTTAGACCCTTTATTTTTAAAAAAATTATATAGAAAATGATTTCTTTGTACAAAATTACAGTTTAAAAGAATAACTTTTATTTATTAAAAAATTTATTCAGTCCTTTTATACAAGATTCTCGTACCCAGACAGTTTATCGAACTAAAAAAGTACCGGATACTGGAATTTCTGAGATAGAACCTCCATAACAAGGACAAAAAGATATGGAGATATGGGAGGTATGGAAAAGCCATTTGGGGCATTTTAGTAATTTTTCATCCTGTTAGAAAGAACATAGTTGGCGGGGGGGTTAAATTACAACTAATCTTAGTCATTTATTATCATAATCAAATGAGTAAATGATTGTTGAAATAGTGTATGTGATAACCGATTGTCACATATGAGAACGGGAATAATTCATAGTACACGTTAATTATGAGCACTGTTCCAACTAACTGTTAACCAACCGTCCAAAATTAGATTGAATGGCTGAGGTGAGGGTCCAGCCGCTCCCTCTAGCATTTTTTATTTTTTTTGCCCGCTATTCCTTTTAACAGCCAGGATAAAAAAAAAATTCTACCCACAAGAGGGAGTAGAGGTCAGAAAAAATATCCAAAATACCTCACCTTAGTTAGATTTAAATAGTTTCAATGTACAAAATAGTTGTATAAATAATTTCTTAAATAATAAAAATTAACATTATCAACTATATATAATGTATTTATTTCTATAAATAATTTTTATAAATTTTAATTTTAAAATTATTAATTATATTCAATGTATTTATTTGTATAAATAATTTCTTAAGTAAAAAAAATTAACATTATCAACTATATATAATGTATTTATTTCTATAAATATTTTTTATAAATATTAAATTATAATATTAATTATATTTAATTATTTATTTGTATGAATAATTTTTTAAGTAATAAAAACTAACATTATCAATTATATATAATGTATTTATTTTTATAAATAAATACATTGAATATAATTAATAATTTAAAATTATTAATTATATTCAATGTATTTATTTATAGAAATAAATACATTATATATAGTTGATAATGTTAATTTTTATTACTTAAGAAATTATTTATACAACTATTTTGTACATTGAAACTATTTAAATCTAATTAAAGTGGAATATGTTAGACCTCTCTCCTAGCCTCTACTCTCTCATGTGGCCAGCAAAAAAAAAAATTTAATCGCTAGAGGGAGTAACGACTAACAAAAAAAAATTATCTAGCCGCTAGGGAGAATAACGGCTGGCTAGGCCCTCACCTTAGTCCATTCGATTTAATTTTGGACAGCTGAATAACAGTTAGCTGAAATATTGTCCATAGCTAGCGTGTGTTATGTGTAAGACCCCAACTTTTATGAATAAAGATTTAATTTTCTTTATATATTATTTCGAAATAGTAAGGTGTTGATTTGATAAATATGAAAGTTATGGGTGAAATGTGCAAATATTTTAAAATTAGCAAGTGGTTATAAAATATTCTGGTTGTCGGGGAATATTCGTTTGGTCGTGAAATATTCTTGTTGTGAGGGAATATTCGTACGACGGCGCAGTTATTTGTGGACCCCACAACGGAATAACTGTCGAATATAGAAAACTGACAGAAATAACCTTTTTACAAAATAACGGCGTAGTTGTTACCGTTAGTACTGTTGAAATATCCAGTGGTTAAAATACAGTGATACGCGGTGTTGCACAGTAGCACACGGTATTGCACAGTATTTTGAATTATTGAGTCTTACGTGAGAAGGCACTTACTCAATTATTGTTACAGTAATTACTGTTCAATATTTTATATTATTGACTCAGTAATTGCTACGTTGATATTTTATATTATTGACTCAATAATTATTACATTGATATTTTATTGACTCAATAATTGCTACGTTGCTATTTTATATGATTGATTCAATAATGGCTACAGTTGATATTTTGGTATTATTGATTCAATAATTGTCAATGCACAGTATTTCACATTATCAACTCAATAATTCATATTATTTGAATAATATTATTAGATAGTATTATTGACAATGTCTAAGGAAAGTTCTGTCTAGGAGGGATTATTTAATTGCGCGCCAGTAAGGAGAAGTCCTTATCGGAAGGCCCCCTCTTTCTTGGGAACCCCCTCTTTCTTGGGAACGACCTGGTTGTCAACATTGTAGTTCTGTAATATTATTTGTGAATAATTAATTATTCATTTATATGAGGAAAAAATATTTATTTTGTGGATATAAAAGAAGGAATTAGCGCTGATGTGTTTTTATCAATATTTTGGTGTGAGAAATCATCCGTTTATGAATTTTGGATAATTTATGTTTGGAATTTGAAAAAACTTTCTTCTACAAAGTTGTAGAGAATTAAATTTCCTATAGAAGAACATAGAATTTGTATTTTTCTGACAAAGGGGCTATTTATTATGAATTATTGAAGTTTCGAAAAATAAATATTTTTTTAATAGATGGGCCCCACTTTTGTTGAAAATTCTGAAATTTTAAAAGCCGCCAGGCGGCGGAATTTTTTTTTAAAAATAATATATTTTATTATTTTAGTCTCCTTTGGCATCCTAAGTTTTTCCTATAAATAGGGTGCTTAGGTTAGAATTGAAAATCACACAAGAATTAGAAGTTTTCTCTCTCTATAATATCGAGCGTATTTTTGTGAGTATTTAGATACTTTGAGTGTTACTGTTCAGTGCAAGTTTTCTTCGGTATTGTATCCGATATTTCAGTCAGAGGTACTATTCTTTTGAGGTAAGGGATGTTATTTTCTTTCGTAAATGATGTTATTCTTTTCAATATCATTATACCGAAATATTGAAATGAATTTTGTTATGAAATTCTTTATTTTTTCCGTCGGGGTTACTATTCACGTATACGGCACTATTCACGTATACGGACACTATTCACGAAAAAATTAAATTTTCTTCTATTAGTCCAATTGTCTGTTATGGTTACTATCTTTGGTTGGATCTAAGTTTTGAGCTTTATTCTTGAATTTTGCTCCACAATTACTTATTACGAAGTATTTTTGAATTGGATATACTAAAATACGAATCCTTAATCTTATCCTTTATTTCACTGGATTCGTTATTTATATGATTTTTCATCATCCTCAGTCTTAAGTGGTGATATAACTGAATATCTTTGGCCTGTAGAGCAAAGATGAATGATTACCTGATGAATATCTTTGGTCTGTAGTGCAAAGATGACAGGTGTTGAGATGAACATGACCACTGATGATACAAATGAATATCTTTGGCCTGTAGTGCAAAGATGAATATTTAATTCGAGATGTATATTGATTGATGTTACAGGGATAAAATATTAATGATGGACTTTTAAATCATAGAAGATAGTAGACTTCATTCTCTGCTTAACTCTTCTAATGAATTGTTATTTTCGCTGCGAATATTGATCTAAAGTTGGTTGTCCATTATATTTTATCTGATTTGTTGAAGACTAACGATAATTTATTTTTCATTATATTAGTCATAATATTCTTTACTGAGCTAGTTGAGCTCACCCTTTTCATCTGTTGTCCTCTTCAGGAAATGAGAATGTCGCAGGGACTAGTCGAGGGACAGAGTGATGGTCCGAGTTAGAGCAGTAGTAGTCCTCACTATTTCTGATAAATAGTGTGATAATAATTGTAATGAGGACTTAGTTTGAATATTAATATTTTCTACATATTTGTATTGACACTCACAGTTGTGTGGTCGTATTTTGTACAACTGTATGATATAAAGTTTGTATTTAAATTTTGTACCATGTATTTGGCGACTCAGAATGGGTTGGGTTGACTGGACCTATTCTGGGAGGCGTCACAGTTGGTATCAGAACTTAGGGATATGATCTTTGGCGGAGATCGGGGAATAGAACTAGGAGGAGAGAGACGAGTAAATCCTTCACTAGTATGTCCTACCTAAACTTATGTGGTATTTAATTGGTCAGTCGGAGAATAGGGTTAATATGTGATATGTTGATTTGTTTAATTAACCTTTGTTTTATGACAGTATTTGAGAATGGCAGCTAAGAATGTTAACAACGAAGTGAATGAGACAGTGGAGACACCTTTAATCACTAACCAGGAGAACGTGCCACAAGAAGGCAATGTTCATTCTGAAAACAACGCTGGTCAGACGATAAACGATGAGATGTTTAGAAGTATTTTACAGTTTATGCAAAACCAGACGATGGAGACTCGTGTGCAACATACAGGTGGAGATAATAACAACTCGCGAATTGTCACTACCAAGCAGTTCAAAGAATTGGGACCACCAGAGTTTCTGGGCAAGCCGGACCCAATCAAGGCAGAGACGTAGATTAAGCAAATTACCAAGATATTTGATGTCTTGGGATGCACGGAGGAACAGAAGGTTCCATTCGTCACGTTTATGTTCCGTGGAGAGGCAGATTACTGGTGGAAATTCGTGAAGCGTACCCAGCCTGCCGCACTCAAGATGTATTGGGAAGCGTTTCAGAAACTGTTCAATGACAAGTACTTTTCTGAAAGTATTCGTCATATGAAGGAAGTAGAATTTATTAGACTCGAACAAAATAACATGACGGTATCCCAGTACGAGGTTAAGTTCTCGGAGCTGTCCAGGTTTGCACCTCATTTAGTGGAGAATGAGGAACGTATGACGCGAATGTTTCTGAGAGGTTTGAAATCCGAAATACGTCAATACCTCATTTCTCATAAGTGAACAGGGCCCAGTTGTTAGAACGAGATAATGATTATGTTCAACCGAGGGACCACAACCAAGGTCGTACCGGTGGCAGCAGTCATCGGAGCAATGACAACCAGCGAGGAGGAAAGTATGACAGAAGCAGTAACCACTCCGGTGGTAATCGTGGCCATGATAGTAGGAAAAGCGAATCGGGAGGAGATTTCAAGAAGAGAAGGTACAACAATGAGAACGTGAAGACGTCGACATCAGCACCAGCATCAACTGTTTCGAGGGGAGGAGAACGACCACCGATCGTATGCTATAAGTGCGGGAAAAGAGAGACACATCAGCCCAAACTGCCCACAACAGTTCAAGGCATGTTATAACTGTGGAAAAGAAGGACATATAGCTCGAGATTGTCTTATTGCGAAATCAAATCCAGCGGGGGTGGTGATTTCAAAGGCGGTTTCAGACAAGTCAAAGTCGGTGATTCCTGGAAGAGCGTTTGTCGTGACAGCTCAAAACGCGAGGAATCCACACGAGGTGATTACGGGTAAGCTAATCATAAACTCTTGCAAAGTTTACACCTTGTTAGATACCGGTGCTACCCATTCTTTTATTTCACCTGCTTGTGCTCAATGCTTGAACTTGACTTCTGATAAATTAGACTTTGACTTATTTGTTGAAACTCCGTTGGGAGAAACCTTTGTTACATCTACAGTTTATAAATCTTGCTTGATTCAGATTGGTACCCTTACCTTACCTGTCGATCTGATATCTTTGAAAATACTTGCATTTGACGTGATTTTAGGAATTGACTGGTTAACCACTTACCATGTCAAAATTGATTGTTTTCGTAAGGTTGTTAGTTTTTATATTCCTAATCAACCTGTTGTGCGAATCCAAACCACCAAATCACTAAAATCAGTCAATATCATTTCAAATCCCAAGGCTATTCGTTTATTGAAAAACGGATGTCAAGCTTTCTTAGCTCATGTCACTGATCTAAACCAGAATACATCAGATTTGAATAATATTTCCGTTGTTAATGAGTTTCCTGATGTATTTTTCGAAGAACTTTCCGGTCTACCTCCAGAACGTGAAGTTGAATTCTTTATTGACCTTGAGCCCGGTACAAAACCCATTTCTAAAATCCCATATCGAATGGCTCCTATTGAACTTCAGGAGTTAAAGGTCCAATTACAGAAATTGTTAGACATCAGGTTTTATTCGTCCTAGTACGTCTCCTTGGGGTGCTCCTGTTTTATTCGTAAAGAAGAAAGATGGGAGTATGCGATTTTGCATTGACTATCGGGAGTTGAACCATGTCACCATTAAGAATAGGTATCTGTTACCTCGTATTGATGACCTGTTCGACCAGTTGCAAGGAGCGCAATTCTTTTCAAAGATCGATCTTCGTTCTGGATATCATTAGTTGAAGATTAAAACTGAAGATATTCTAAAGACTGCTTTTAGAACTCGGTACGGGCATTATGAGTTCTTAGTCATGTCTTTTGGATTGACTAATGCTCCTGCTGCTTTCATGGATACGATGAACCGTGTATTTAAGGAATATTTGGATCAGTTCGTTGTTGTCTTTATTGATGACATCCTCATCTATTCTAAAAGTCGTGAAGATCATGAGCAACACTTGAAGTTGGTACTTCAAAAGCTTCGTGAGAACAAGCTATATGCCAAGCTGAAGAAATGCGAGTTCTGGCTTGAGGAAGTAGCATTCCTTGGGAACGTGGTATCGAAACGTGGAGTATCTGTGGACCCGACGAAGATTGAAGCAATACAAAGCTGGGAGCAACCTAAGTCGGTGACTGAAGTACGAAGCTTTCTGGCTTAGCTGGTTATTACTGGAGGTTCGTAGAGGGATTTTCTCGAATCGCTACTCCATTAACTCAGTTGACTCGGAAAGATACAAAATTCGTTTGGAGCGAGGAATGTGAGAAGAGCTTACAAGAGCTTAAGATCGACAAAAGAGTTATGCGGATCTTCATCGAAAGGACGTGGAATTTAATGTTGGGGACCATGTGTTATTACGTGTTGCTCCGTGAAAAGGAGTTACGAGGTTTGGCAAGAGAGGAAAGCTCAATCCACGATTCATTGGTCCATTTGAGATTCTTGATCGAGTAAGAAATGTGGCTTATAGACTCGCTTTACCTCCAAGCATGTCTCGTGTTCATAATGTGTTTCACATATCCGTACTACGTAAATATGTGAAGGATCCAAACCATATTATTGAGTTAGAACCAGACGAGATAGTCGAAGATTTAACGTACGAGGAGGTACCTGTCAAGATCTTGGATAGGAAGGAGCATGTCCTACGCTCGAAAATTATACTTCAAGTTAAAGTTTTGTGGAGAAATCATGCAATTGAGGAAATGACTTGGGAGTTAGAATCGAAAATGAAAGCGAGGTATCCTCACCTTTTCGACATACCAGGTACGTACGTCAATTTCGAGGACGAAATTTCATAAGGAGGGGAGGTTGTAAGACCCCAACTTTTATGAATAAAGATTTAATTTTTTTTATATATTATTTCGAAATAGTAAGGTGTTGATTTGATAAATATGAAAGTTATGGGTGAAATGTGCAAATATTTTAAAATGAGCAAGTGGTTATAAAATATTCTGGTTATCGGGGAATATTCGTTTGGTCGTGAAATATTCTTGTTGTCGGGGAATATTCGTACGACGG